>CM030362.1:146204922-146683502 GCA_017893485.1 Hemerocallis citrina
CTCCATGGCCTCTCAAAGTCCTCAAGGGCAGGATCTCCGTCAAGTAATTGCTAACCATCAGCAGATGTAGACCTCCAAACTCGCTTGAAGGAAAAGCAAGCCCTTGAGGAAGTCCCTCACCCCGAGCGCCCAGATGCCTTGGGTGTCCAGACCCCCCTACAGCTCGAGGACTAGAAGATCCCCTCCCCTGAGGCGGCGAAGATAGTCCTCTCTACGTCGTCGGCGGAGAAGTCATACTCCAATAAACTGAGCCGCACCAGATGGCTGCCGAGCTTGAGAGGCACCAGTCCCATACGCCGATTTCCAGAACTTCAAAAAAGATATCCTGTAAGCTCTTAATATTGCCACGAGTTAGGATCAGCATGCGCCTAGCCCTCGTCATTCCACCACTCATGAAGGAGATTGTCGAGGATCGACTAGATCCGACCGGAGGGATGACTCAGTCCACCGCCGTCTCCACGAGTTGGAGAGGCACCTTAACAAGATCAATTTCGAAGAAAAACAACGGTCCAACAAATTTTATCTAAGTAGACCCCCCTTTTCCAGGGCCATCATGGAAGCTCCGGTCCCCAAACCTTCAAGGCACCCCACTTTAAATCCTACAATGGGGAGTCAGATCCGGTCGATCATATCGAGTGTTTTAAAACTCTCATGATGATTCATCGAACCTCGGATGCGTTCCTCTGTAAGGCCTTCCCAGCAACGTTGAGGGACCAACACGAGAGTGGTACTCCCGTCTATCCCCAGCCTCCATCTTCTCATTCGAACAGTTTGAGGAGCACTTCCTCACCCACTTTGTTAGCATTCGCCGAGCCGAGAATACAAGTACATCTTTGCTAGCCATCAGCTAAAGAAAGGGTGAACGCCTAAGACATTATGTTCGGTGCTTTACTGCCAAAGCCCGGTCTATTGCCTCCCTCAACCAATCAGTAACCTCTGTAGTAATCAGGCACAACATCAATAACACCAACCTCAAGGCGTCCCTTGCCAAGAAGCCTCCTCGGGGCTTCTCGGAACTCCTGCTTAGAAGTGAGAAGTACATCCGAGCGGAAGAGGCTCTCAACCCCCCACTCGAGAGAAGACATCTTCCGGGAACAAATGGAAGAGTACAAGCGAAAAAGGGTCCCAGAAATTTCAGAAAGATGACAATGGCTAGCGCAGCTTAACTCCTCATTCTGAGAAGTTCACCCCCCTCAATGCTAGTATATCAGCAGTTCTTATGGAGGTGGACAAGGAAGGTTTACTCCGCGGTTACCCTAGAATGAATACCCATGGCAAGAAAAGGAACAGGGATAAGTTGTGCTGCTTTCATAGGGACCACGACCACGACCCGGATGATTATCGGGCTCTCAAGGAGGAGATCGAAAAACTCATACAGTGGGGATGCCTAGCCAAGTTTTTTAGAAAGAACGGGGCCGATCCTGCACCCCGAGAAGCCAACAAGCGAACAGAGAGGCCCATCGAGTTCTAAGACTCTGAACCTGGGGCCTCCTCCACCATATCCATGGAGGTCCAATTGTAGCACCCCGAATTTCCAATATAATATCTCAGAAATACGTGACACAATTCCCAGCATCAACTTCAATTGTAATAGTAAACATAGCCAAAACACAGATAATTTTTATTTCAACTTTCATTACATCAATTGTTTACAAACTATAGCGGAATACAAAACACCTTGAATTACAAATTCTTTCTTTTACAACACTTTCTTTTTACAATTTACATAAGCCGTAACATCATTCCATCTCATGCTTCCAATCCCAATGCTACAGGTCCTACGTATAAAACATGAGGCTAGAGATAACCCTAACCCCCAAAACTATAGGGGTCAGCCATAACGGTGTGAGTGACATAAAAATAAATGCAACATAAATAAAACATGAAGAATAAAGTCATAAGCAACACATATCAACAGTGACAATGAATGAAGTATGAAATTGTAATAGATAAAATTAAAAACATCAAGGAATATAAGATAGTAATAAGTAACATATGAAAACATCAAGTGAATCTAGACTAAGTGTCAAGTGTAGGAAAACAGAAAACAAACATGCATGAAAACAGAAAACAAACATGGATAAAACCAAGTCAAGAAAACACAAATTCTATATACTGACTCTATAATGCATACTTGTCGGATTCTATGCATTCCATACTACATAGATCCGGTGCAAGCCCTTAACGTTCTCCACTTTATAGGGTTAAATCCCTCGTTATGCAAAAAATCCTACTATGGTGATGGAAACAAGATCCAGAATACTCCGTGAATAGACATCACAACCCTTGACGCACAAGCATCATGTAAGAATAGCTCAACAATCGGAGAATTACCTCCCTGACGTGTACCCTACGAATAGGCTTGCGAGGCCCTCAACGTGCAGATAAACCAGGTACATTCTGTGAATAGGCCCGCCGACCATCAACACGCAAATGCACCCTGCATGCTTCGTGAATAGGTTTGCAGACCCTCGACACTAGAACATACAAATATCCTCTCAAGACAGAACAACACACAGTCCTAGAACGCATCTGTTGGACTAACAAAACCAAGAGTATATACTTACGTTTCCCAAGTTCCATCACATCTCTACTAGTGACTGTCCTTAAGTTGGTTATTATTAAAAGAACACAAAAATTCTCCCTCTCTAGAGTTAGTATATCCTGCCGGACTTAATTCCACAAAACAACCCCAATGACCTCAACTGGTTAAAATCCATAAAATCTCATCTGCCGGTTCACAGGACTCCCACTCAACTCCTAGAGACTCACAACTCAACCCTCAACACAAAAACTTTCAATAAAACCCACAAATCCATCATCAAAACTGTTATATGAAGAGAAGAACTTAAATCAACAAAATCAAAATCCATATGGTGTACTCATAAAAGTCCCAGAATTCAAATAAAATATTAAATCCATTAAATAACTGAAAGTCATATTTTTAAGTCTTTAAATATCACAAAACATCAATTCCTTTGAAAACACGTATAACTCGTTTAATAAGGTCAAAAGAACACATTTAAAACTCCATTACAAATAAAATATAATTCTCTGTAAAGTATTGTAATCTGTAGCAAAAATATCATTTAAAACAAAATAATATTAAAGGAACAGTCGTTCAAAAGAAGCATAAGAAAACTCAAGAAAACATCAGTCAGAGCAGTGGCAGTCGACTGCATAATGTAGTCGGTCAACTGTCCCGCATAAAAACCAAAACTTAAGAAAAACATTAATCAGAGCAATGGCAGTCGACCGTATAAAGTGGTCAGTCAACTATCCCGCAGAAAAATCCGAAACTGAAGAAAATGCTTCAGCCAGGACATCGACAGTCGACTGTCGACATTGGTCGGTTGACTGTTGAATCTACAGATTGCAGTTTAAGAGCTGTGAATGTTTTAAACCGATACATGATTCCACTTTGTAAAATCATAAATTTGAAGAACTAATTTCCTAAGATGGTCAATTATGACTTGTATGACATATAGGATTTATTAAAACAAATCAAAACATATCAAGATCTCGAAATAGGAATTTTTCACAAATATCTTTCAAAATAGCAACTTATAAATATATATGTTCAAATACGAATTTAAACACCAGTTTAAGCTTCAAAACTCTATCAATAAGAGTAGTAAGATGTTTAAAACTATCTCAGTACTAAAATAAATAAGATTAAATCAAAACTCCATAAAACACATGAAAATCCAATTTCTTTCAAAACAACAAAATAGAGTATAGGTATATATATGTGTATGTGGTATATCCAAACATCAAGAAATCATTGTAAATACGCAATATAAAATTCTAATCCATCTCAGTAACTCAAATCCAATTGAAAACTTCACATAATCACAAAATCCCCAAATTGGTCATAATGCATTAGACCCAAATCTAGTTATCCCAAATCCAACCTCAAAACTCGATCTTTTAATTCATTAGCCCTTCTTATAATTTATTTAACTCATATACCATCATTCACAATAGTTAACCCATGAATATGTGCTATTGTAACATTGTTATAGTCAAGTTGCATTCATCCAAACTCATCAACAGTGTGCCCATATATCTATATCAATAGTCAAAATCTCATCTTTGATCAATTTGTTTATTTTCATGCAATAGAATCATACAACTCAATATAATAAATCAAAACAGCAACTATATGAAGGAAAACAACATACTCATGATCTCTATTTGGTTCTTTAACAATCTCATTTCATCAATTAGGGTTTTAATCCATCAAAAGCATAATTTAACGTAAAGATTCAATTTTGAACTCATCTATTCATCAAACCTATTATATCTTCATACAAACTCCTAACATGCTTTCTAATTGATAAATCATCACATACAACATACATAGAACAATACAAAACAAACATGTCACTCACCTTGTCAGAGAAATCAAACGAAGATAATAAATAAAATAAGAAATCCCTTCTCGCGCAAGAAAACCAAGATCCTCCGCTTTAAAACTCCAAGAAAATAACAATAATGAAATCCTTTGTGTTGTGCAGCAAGAGACAGCTGTGCTCCACCCTTTTATAGGCTGAAAATCTAAGTAAATTTAGTGTTTTTAGTAGATTTACAAAATACATCTTTTAAAATATATCTTTACATATATAGATCATTATACTTGGAAATTAAATAAAACCAATTTATTTGAGATTTAAAAATCAAAGAAAATCATCCTATAACCAGCTGGCACTATTTTGAAAACCCAGAAAAACAAAATTGCACTTTTGCCCCTCTAAGTGGTAATTTTGCAAAAAGACCATTCTTTATCAAAACTTGCAAAATAAACTAAATTTATTTAAACAAAAAGTAAACTTTTTAATCCTGAGTTGACTAGGCATCAAGCCCAGTCCAAAAATCCAAAAATCTAGAGTTTTCACTCTGAGTGGTAATTTTGCACAAAAGTTCCTCTTTTTGTAATATTTGTAAATAGGTCCAATAATCATCAGAAAAATCCAGAAAATTCAAAAATAATATCTAATGATAAATAATGAGTTTTCCCAAAACAAATTTTGATTTTGAACTTCCCAAGAAAAAATTTGCACGTGTAAAAAGGTAAATTTCAGAAAAATATGTATTAAATCACCAAAAATTATTTTAATTCATTTATAAATCTTAAGTACATTATTTAAAATAATCTGGGGCATTACACCAAAGGGAGGAGAATCAAACTCCTCCCGAAAGCCTTCATCCGAGAAGTGAGTTCGGTCCAGAACTTTCCCTTAGCCAAGATCCCTGGGGTCTCGGTGACATTCTCAGACAAAAACCTGGAAGGCATCCGAACACCACACTGTGACGCGCTCGTAATTAGCCTCCACATGGCCAACCACGAGGTGCGCTGAATCCTGGTCGACAATGGTAGTTCCGTCAATATCATCTTCCTGGAAGTCTTCCAAGGCCTCAAACTTTCTCGAGATCATCTCAAGTCTACTGGATACACACTCCATGGGTTCTTTGGGATTCCAGTCCCAATCAAAGGAATAGTCACTCTTGATGTGACCGCAGAAAAAACCCCGACAACCCGGACAGAAGCAATGGACTTCATGATCGTCGATGTGAAGGCTGCTTACAATGCTATCCTGGGCCGACCAGGCCTAGCAGTACTTCATGCTGTACCCTCAGCCTTTCACATGAAAATGAAGTTTCCAACCTCTACGGGAGTAGGAGAAGTCAAAGAAGCCAAGAGACCGCTCAGAGGTGTTACACCACTACAATGAGGGGCTCGATTCTCCCACTTGAAGCATTAGAGCTCTCTCCAACGGAACAGTCAAGTCCTTCCCGAACTAGTTGATGAACTCAACGAGACCCTCTTCTGGGAAGACAGACATGGAATATAGAGCGTCGAATGAAGTACCACGAGGGCGCTTAACCCCCCCTCGTAGAAGTAGGTTTTCAGTTTTCAATAAGGCCGATGCTTGTAGCACGGCCAAAAGCATGTAATAATGGCTCTCCCCATTGAAGCTGCCACTTAGTTTGTTTCAATAAAACTTAGCTTTTTTCTATTGAAAGTTATTGCATCTGCCTCATGTATATCTCTCCGAGTCACATCTACGACTCGTTAAACAGTAAGTTCGGAGTCTAGCTTGTCCCACAGGGCTGCTCCCACAACTTGCTCAGCTTAAACAACAAGTTTGGAGTCCAATACTTGGTTCGACGCTACTTTAGCCGCTTGCACACAAGCAAGTGCGGAGCAGCTCACCATTCAGAATTGCTCCTACAACTCGTTGAAACCTCTAAACAACAAGTTTAGAGTCCAACACTTGGTTCGATGCCGCTTGCAAACAAGTAAGTGCGGAGCAGCACACCATTCGGAATTGCTCCTACAACTCGTTGATAACTCCATAACAACTAGTTTGAAGTTTACAATCATGGTTTGAAATTGCCCTCACAGCTTGCAAAATATGCAGTTTCGGGGCTCAAAACGAATATTCATACTACTCCCACAATTGGTTAAATTTTGCAACAAGCAAGTTCGGGGCTCAACTACTCCCCTAGAGTTGCTCCTCAAATTCGTCTCCCGAACGACTCTCTCCTAGATCCTGCAGCATCCCATCACAACTTGCAAGTATGTGGTTTTGGGGCTCAAAACGAATATTCATACTACTCCCACTATTGGTTAAACTTTGCAACAAGCAAGTTCGGAGCTCAACTACCCCCATAGGCTCCTCAAACTTGTCTCCTGAACGGCTCTCTCCTAGATCCTGGAGCATCCCCTCATAGCTTGCAAGTATGTAGATTTGCGGCTCAAAACGAATATTCATACTACTCCCACTGCTGATTAAATTTTGTAACAAGCAAGTGCGGAGCTCAACTTTTCCTTAGAGTTGCTCTTCAAACTTGTCTCCAAAATGGCTCTCTCTTAGAGCCCGGTGATGCTCTTTGCTAGCTCGCCTCCCGAGCAGCCTTCTTTTCAACGAGTTTAGAGCTCAACTACTCCCCTAGAGTTACTTCTCAAACTCATTTCCCGAACGCTCTCTCTTAGAGCCTGGTGATGCTCTTCACTCTGCTCGCCTCCCGAGTAGCCTTCTTCTCAACGAGTTCGGAGCTCAACTCTCCCGTAGAGTTGCGTCTCAAACTTGTCTCCCAAATGGCTCTCTCCTAGAGCCTGGTGATGCTCTTTGCTCCGCTCGCCTCCCGAGCGACCTTCTTCTCAAAGAGTTCGGAGCTCAATTACTACCCTAGAATTGCTCTTCAAACTCGTCTCTCGAATGGCTCTTCCCTAGATCCTGGTGATGCTCTTCGCTTCGCTCACCTTCCAAGCGGCCTTCTTCTCAATGAGTTCGGAGCTCAACTACTCCTCTAGAGTTTCTTCTCAAACTCGTCTCCCGAACGGCTCTCTCCGGGAGCCTGGTAATGCTTTTCGCTCCGCTAGCCTCCCGAACGACCTTCTTTTTAATGAGTTCGGAGCTCAACTACTCCCCTAGAGTTGTTCCTCAAACTCGTCTCCCAAACCGCTCTCTCCTAGAGCCTGGTGATGCTCTTCACTCTGCTCGCCTCTTGAGCAAACTTCTTCGCAACGAGTCTGGAGCTCAACTACTCCCCCAGAGTTGCTCTTCAAACTTGTCTCTCGGACGGCTCTCTCCTAGAGCCTGGTGATGATCGTCGCTCACTCGCCTCCCGAGCGGCCTTCTTCTCAATGAGTTTGGAGCTCAACTACTCCCCTAGAGTTTCTCCTCAAATTCGTCTCCCGAACGGCTCTCTTCTAGAGCCTGGTGATGCTCTTCGCTCCGCTCTCCTCCCGTGCGGCCTTCTTCCAAACGAATTCGGAGCACAACTCATTCCTAGAGACGCTCCCTAAAACTCGCCTCCAAGAATGGATCTCCCCAAGGGTCATACAAAGCTCTTCTTAACTTCATGAAGGAAGAGATGTTGCGGACCTATTTTGACCCTAAATACGGGTGATTCTTCAGTTGACTTCCAAAGAGAAATTGTAGATCTTCGAGTCACCTTCGAAATGAGGGGTCACACGCTTTGATCCAATCTCTATAGCATCGGGAAAGTTGATTACATGTAGCTATGCCGAGCCAACAAAAAGTTGACCGAGTCAATGGTCAATGGTCAAAGAGGACACACGTCGATTAGCCAACCACCTTCAACGTTCGGTGACGCGCGCCGAGCAAACGTGTCCCCGAGAAGGAAAATGGTGAAATAAATTACCTCCCGATCCGTGCTCGATCTTGATCAATGGTTGTGATTCATCCACATAAAGTCAACGGTAAGCATTGACTGAGTCAACGATCAACGTTGACAGCCACGTGGCGACATGGCGAGCGCTCTCAGCCCCTCTTCAGTGCGATCCGAACAAACGCATTCTCGAACGTGATTTGAGAGAAAACGCTCTGACTCCCGTTGCGTGCATGATCGTGATCGACGACCACAGATTTCCACAAAAAGTCAACGGTCAACGCTGACCGCCACGTTTAGGCATGGTGAGCGCTCTCAACCCCTCTTCGGCGCGATCCGAAAAAATGCGTTCCTGAACGTGATTTGAGAGAAATGCTCTACCTCCCGATGCACGCCATCTCATGATCAGCGCTGAGATTCGCCCAAAAAAGTCAACGGTCAACCATTGACAATGTCAATAGATGAGGTTCCGAACGTGAAAGTTGAAGAAATGTGCTGCCTCCCGATGCGTGCTCGATAGTGATCAACAGCTGGGATTTATCCAAAAAATGAAAATGTCAAAAAGTCAACAGTAAACCGTTCACCAAGTCAACGGTCAACGATTGACCGAGTCTTCAGCACGTTTTGAGCAGACCCGGTTCTGAACATGAGAAGGAAAGAAAAGTGCCGCCTTTCGATGCATGCTCGATCGTGATCAATGGCCGCCATAAATCAAGATAATTTGTTTTATTTAATTCCTTTATTTAATTGAATTAATTATTTAAAATTCTGAAAAATAGTAAAAAATTCGAAGAAATTAGTTAAAAATTCTAAAAGTAATTGTTAATTCGTAAAAATATTTTTATAATCCAAAAATATTTATTTTATTTTTAGAATAATTAATTAAAATTCGAAAATTTATTATTAAAATTTGGAAATTAAATAAAAATTCAAAAAATGATTGAAAAGTTTTAGAAAATCTAGAAAAATCACTAAAAATCCAGAAAATTCTAAAAATAATTTTGGGCATTTTACAAGCTCAGAATAACACTGTTACACCTCGAGCAAGATCCAAACTCTCCCAAGAACTCCGATAAATTTTATAAGCCATTAAAAACGGGCGAACCACTCCACAAAGGCTGTAAAAATCAGTCTTCAGAAGTGGGGGGCTTGTGATATGGGTAAAAATTGAACCAAATCGGGATCTTTCAAATCGGGCACAAATCTTAAAGCTCTCAGGGGTAAAATGGTAATTTCACCTACAAACGAGTCCGAAAATGGAAAATGTGTCTTTTCCAAGCCCAATAACCTAAAAACGGATCTGTCTTATTGGGTCAGGGTGATAACCCATTACAAACCATCCCAGGTCATTTAAAGAGTAATTCAAATTCATGGTTATCTCTAATAGACGGTTTAAACCAAATATCTTATCATGAAACAATTTAAACTCTACATCTTATCCAAAAACACTGGGACATAGGGATAAATGATTATCTCTAAAGTGTCTCTAAAGGCGACTATAAATACTCCTCTCCCCCACACCATGAGAAAAGTAATCAATATTTTTTCCACAAGCGATCTTTCATAATCGTTCTAATTACTGACTTGAGCGTCGAAGGGTTCGTCGTCGGGATCCATCCCAGTCTATCGAACATTTTACAGATTAACGACAGTGGCAAGAAACAGTCAAATGCCGGGCAGAAGTCAACAGGTTTGCTTTATTTGTTTCCAAAAGAATTCACAAATCATCTGTTTGCTCCCACACCAAAATAAGCAGCAAGAAAAATGTCAAGTAGAATCCCACAATCTGAAAGTTGTTTGCTATTGCTACATTTCATATGCTCACTAATTAATTGCTTATTTCCATAATCAACTATGTACGCATATCTTTAATTCAAAGAATCCAAGAATCTTACTATTACTGCCTTCAAGAGTAGTAATCAAAATGGTCAAATCAACTTATGAAATTACTCAAACCTAGTTGAAATAGCTAGAATTTCTAAATCATTTTTGTAAGCAGTAAGTTTCAAACCAATACTTAACTGGCAAAATCAATTCATCAAAACTCCCTTCCTCATTGAACAAGACCCAAACACATAATAGAAATTCAACTTAACCTTCTTTTGAATAAAATTGTTACCTAGGGTTTCAGAAAGAGAGAGGCAGGGGAGGACGACGACCAAGCAATTGGTGCAAGAGAAAACGGCGACGGCAACTGCGAGAGTGAACGGCAGAGGCGGCGGATGCCAGAGCGAATGGCGGCAGGTGCGAGAGCGAACGGCAGTGGCGGGTGCGAGAGCGAACGGCAGCAACAGCGGAGGGTGTGAGAGCGAACGTCAGATAGAGCTTGAAGAGGGAAAGAGAGAGGGAAAGTAGTGTTTCGCCGATCTTGAGGGAAACGAGGGAAAGAGGGCTCGGCGATCTTGAGGGCGACGTGGGTTTCGAGAAGAGAGAATTGATGGCGACGAGGGAAAGAGGGAAAGAGGTGACAAAAACTTATTATTGGAAAGAGAGGGAATTAGGGCATGGAAATTTTGGGGCAGAGCGCGAAGAGAGAAAAAGAGAGAGGGAAGTGGGAAATTTTGGGGATGATAATGTTGAAGTTCACGACGTTTTGAAACACCGGGGTATCTCACTAACCCCGACATTTTCTACAAATGCCAGGGTATGTTTCAACTCCGTTGGCGCTTTAGCCAAGCATCGGGGTTTTCCATCTTTTTTGTAGTGCGATGATGTCGACGATGATGGCCGAAGTTGGGTTCGGTTGTTTTGTGATGGGTTGGCTTCTTCTTCTTGTCAGGTTCTTCAGTAGTTGGGTCTTGATGATGGTGATGGCGGGGTTGAACGGGGGTCGACAGGAGGATTTTTTTTTTTTTTGGTTGTTGAGATTGTAAGGTTTTGGTAAGAAAAGAAATTTTGTATAATTATGCTCTGATACCATAATAAGGTTAACAGAGAGATTGAAAAATATTGTTGGATTTATTATAACTGAGTGCAATGACTCCTATATATAGGAGGGAACCAAATACTAAACTGATGATATGGGACTAAATATATATTACAATATCTAACACAGTATTCCCGTCATTTTCTATATTCCAGCTTGAAATTTGTATAATTGTGCTCTGATACCATAATAAGATTAATAGAGAGACTGAAAAATATTATTGGATTTGTTATAACTGAGTATAATGACTCCTATATATAGGAGGGAACCAAATACTAAACTGATGATATGTGACTAAATATATATTACAATATCTAACACAGTATTCCCGTCAGTTTCTGTCGTTGCCGCTGAAATCGGTGTGGGGGCAAACAGATAGATTTGTGGATTCTTGGGATGTTGAATAATCAAACCTGAAACCTTTCTGCCGAATTTTGACCGTGATCTCCTACCGTTAACCTGCAAAAAGTGCGAAACACCGGGGTTGATCCCGGTGACGCACCCTCCGACGCTCAAGTCAGTAATCAGAAAGATTATGAATGAGCTTTGATTGGCAAAAGATTGATTACTTGGTAACAGTGGGGGATGGGGGATATTTATAGTCACCTTAGGGACCAGCTTCGGGATAAGATCAAATCCCTACTTCCCAGTGAATGAATAGAAGGAATCAGGGCTGTTGATTAAGTATAATCATAAACCCTAATTCTATCCAGTTGAACTGGTTTCTTACGGGTTGGAACCCACACCCAGTTGAGATGGGTGGGTTGTTGGGCCATTGGAAATGAGACCTCGTACCCATTTCGGATCCGTTTGTAGGTGAAATTACCATTTTATCCCTGAGCTTTAAGATTCGTGGCCGATTTGGACGGTTCCGATTTAACTCTATTTTTAGCCATATCACGAGCCCCCCAGAAGACTGAGTTTGATCAGCCTTTGAGGAGTAGTATTACTGTTTTGATAGCTTGCGGAGTTGTATCGGAGTCCAAATGAGGGGTGTCGAACCCCTATGTGAGGTATTATGGTGATCTTCGGAGTTGGTTGCATGCTCAAGGTTGTTCTTGAGCTCTCCTGGACTTTTGGTGATTTTTCCTAATTTTTATTTATTTTTCGGACCATTTATTTAATTTTGCAAAGTGGTGATTTATTGTTCGGGGGCCTCAATTAATTATTCCAAGCAATAATTATTTACACGGAGGCTCAAAAATATTTTCCCGAATTTATAATTATTTTTTGGAATTTTTAATTAATTTTTCTGAAATTTTAATCATTTTTTCGCAATTTTTAAATAAATAATTCGAATTTAATAAATAAATAATTAATTTTTAATATTATTTATGACGTGGTGCAATCTGGGCCACCCATCTCGCATCAGCGCGTAGTTCCGAGAGATCGGACGACCTGTGTTGCTCGACACCATTTTCTCCACGTAAGCAGCTCGGATCGCCAGTTGCTCGGATTCCGAGCGACGTGGCTCGGCGCTATTTTCTCCACATGAGTAGCTCAGATCACTAGTTGCTCGGATTGGAATTCCGAGCGACGTGGGGTGATCTGGGCCGTTCATCAGATCGAGGCACGAATTTTGAGAAGATCTGACGGCCGGTGTTGCTCGACGCTATTTTCTCCATATGAGCAGCTCGGATCGCCAGTTGCTCGGATAGGAATTCTGAGCGACGTGGGGTGATCTGGACCGTTCATCATGGTGCGAATCACGAGGCTAGAGGTTCAGATCATGAGAAAATACTATCTTGTCATTTTGTGGGCGTGGCGTGATCTGAGCCGCTCATCATCTTTCGGCGTAAATATTGAGACAATCTGATGGTTGGAGTTGCTCAGTGACATTTTTCTTCAAATGTGCAGCTCGGATCGCCAGTCGCTCAGATCGGGATTCCGAGTGGCATTATTTCCTTCATGTGAGTAGCTCGGTTCGCTAGTCGCTCGGAGCGGCGTTATTTTCTTCATGTGAGCAGCTCAGGCCTCCAATTGCTCGGATCAAGATTCCGAGCGGCATTATTTCCTTCATGTGAGCAGCTCGGTTCGCCAGTCGCTCGACTCGGGATTCCGAGCGGCGTTATTTTCTTCACATGAGCAGCTCGGATCGCCAGTTGCTCGGATCAGGATTCCGAGCGATGTGGGGCGATTTGGACCGTTCATCATGGGATCTGGCATGAATCTTGATGCAAAAAGGCAGCGTGGATCACGAAAAAATGCTATCTTATCGTTTTGTGGTCGTAGTCCAATCTGAGCCGTCTGATCAAGATCTTGCATGAATTCTGAGGAGAAAGTTGTTTTTCTCCAATATGCAGCTCAGATCGCCAGTCGCTCGGATTTGGATTCTGAGCGACGTGGGGTGATCTGGACCGTTCATCACGGGATCTGGCGCGAATCTTGATGCAAAAAAGGCGGCGTGGATCACAAAAAATGCTATCTTGTCATTTTGTGGGCGTGGCGTGATCTGAGCCGCTCATCATCTTTCGGCGCGAATATTGAGACAATCTGACTGTTGGAGTTGCTCGGTGACATTTTTCTTCAAATGTGCTGCTCGGATCGCCAGTCGATCGGATCGGGATTCCGAGCGGCATTGTTTCCTTCATATGAGCAGCTCGGTTCGCCGTCACTCGGATTTGGATTCCGAAAGACGTGGGGCAATCAGTGGCGTCCCTCGGTGGCTCGGCAGGGTGCCTTAGCGGTTCGGAACTAGAGGAATAGCCGAGCTGTGTGGCCCAGTCCAAATCATCGTCACGCTTATGAACCATCGCCGCTCTTCCCTACTTTGTCGTTTAGCCTTCTTTAACGGGCTTGAGGGGGGCCCAAGAGTCGCAACTTTACGTTATAAAGCCCAAGAGTCACTTCTTTTACTATAAGTTTTCACCTCCCCCACTTTTTCTCTCATTCTTTCACTTTTACTTTTACTTTTGCTAGCGGTGTTTTTGCTCTCGAGCGTCACTACTAGCTTTTGTGGCAAGGCGAGTTTGAACTCCGGCGATCTTTTCCGACCATACACGTCACTTCAAGGTTAGTCTTTTCCCCTTCTTTTTGAGAATGTCTAGAATTTCTTCTAGGGACGAGACCTCCACCTCGGACCGAGACGCCGGCCGAGCAGTAGTGGTTAAGCCGAGGAAGGGGAAGGAAGTGGTTGATCCGGTTGGGGTGTCGACGATAGTTGAGACTCCGAAGGGGGCAGGGGAGCTAGGTCGGCTACCATCCTCATTGTCGAGTGTCGGTAGGGTGAGGAGCTACCCCGACGACATCTTAGAGAAGGTGGTGCGTGGGATGGCTCCGGCGTATGAGGAGAATAATCCGAGGGATCCTTCTGAGGTGGATGAGATCCCTTTTATTATGACCAAGGCAGATCTGCACCGGATCAGGAAGGGATTCCACATCCGAAGGAATTTGTCTTAATACTCCCCGGCCCCGGCTTCCGAGCATGTGCAGGGACGTCGGCGGACACATGCGTCTTCCCGTACGATGCACTCAATGCCGATCTTCGGTTACCACTGCACCCCTTCGTGGTCGAGGTGCTGTAGTGGTACGACCTGAGCTCGGTTCAGTTTATGCCGAACATGTGGCAGCATGTCATCGCCTTCGTCCTTCACTGCCAGGCGGTCAGTGCACAACCGCAGCTCGTTCTGCTTCGGAGCCTCTATCGCATCTGCCGGATGAGCAAGATGGAGGATCGGTATTATTTGTCGCCGAGAAAGGGGATGAAGTTGATCGAGAATCCGGACTCGATCAAACACTGGAAGGAGAAGTATTTTCTCATCCGTGGTCCCGAGCCATAGGGATTCCCGATGTTGTGGAAAGATGGGGTCCCGAAGTGGGCGAAGAAAGAGTCGGTGCTCACAAGAGAGGAAGAAGAGGTGGTGGTGAAAATCCTCGGACTTCCGACCCTCAGTTTGAAGGATATCACCGAGGGGGTCTTGTTCGGTGGAGGTCTCAGTCCGATCGACCCCAGTACGCTCTCTTTCTTTTTTCTTGCTAGTCTTAGTGTCTTTTAGTATTTTGTTTTTTTTTTCGAACTTCTTGCTCAGTTTTTTCTTCGTATGCAAAGTCCCCCGGCATGGATTACAAGGCGTTGATGGCAAAGAGTCGCGCGGCGAAGGATACAGAGACGAGGAAGAGGAAGAGGACCACGGTGGGGCCTCTTTCGGGCCGAACAGCACAAGCCTCCTTGGCTCCCTCGGCGCCCTCGGTCGCTGTAGAGCCGGTGACCGAGGCTCTTTCGGAAACGCCCACTCACCCCTCTGGTTGATGCCCCGGGCTCGTTGAGCGGGGCGTTCTCTGCCTACGTAGCTCTGGCTTTAGAGGTGTCGCCGCTTACTGCCGAGGCGGACGCCATACTCACCGAGGAGCACAAGCGTCTCTTCGTCCCCGATTGGAGGGTGATAAAGGTAGACGGTTTCCTCGGCGACTCGGGGATGTGCATGCAGGCGGTGAAGCACTTGCCGACCCCGAAGGATCGTGCCGCGCTGAAGGCCGGCACTGTGGGCGACGACGCCTTGGAGATAGCTCGGAATACTATGTCGGTAAGTATGACAACTCAAAAAATTTTCTAAGTTTTTTTGTCCTGTTTTAATCGTTTCTTTTCCTTCATTTTTCTCGCAGAATTTCTGCCACTTCAACCTCGTGCTCGAGCAGTTCGCCGAGCAAGAGAAGGAGTTGAAACTGGCGAACGATCGGGAGAGGTCGGAGTGCACCAAAGCGATCAAACTATTCGAGGCCGAGCAGCGACTCTCGGCTTCGCGAGCGGCTGAGGTGGGGGTCCTCGAGACGAAGCTCACCGAAGCGCTAAAGCACTCTGCAGCCGAGACTGCCAAGGTCGAGGTATTGGAGAAAGAGAGGGCTCGCCTCAAGGATGAGCTGGCCAAGGCCCTGAAGGGTCTGAAGAGGTGCTGAATGGCCAGGCGATGAAGGTTGCCGAGGCAGAGAAGGTAGTTCGGGATGAGGTCGAAGCCCACATGATGACAAACATAGAGGAGGCTTACGCCCGAGCGCTGAAGCATGCGGCGGCCCGCATCCCCGACTTTGACAACTCCTTGTATTACTTCTACGATCCCGTGGAGGGCGAGGAGCTGTTGCCTCTGGGGGAGGTCGAGCCCGAGCAAGAGGCTGAGGAGGACGCCGAGAACCAGGTGAACGTCAGGGGAGCGCTCGTCACTGTGCCGAGCGAGGATGTCTCGGAGCGGCGCCATGAGGTGGCCCCTGACTTAATCGCCTCTTCCTTCCTTCCTTTTTTTTTGTAACGCCGAACTGCAGACTGGCCACCGCTCTCATGTACTCTTTTTGGATTTTAATGAAAATGACTAACTTTTTGAGACTTTGGCCAAGTGTTTGAGATTTCAAGTGTTGTGAATGCCTTGTTGTTGAAATTTTCGCTAAGTGTTGAAAACACATTTTGCTCTTTGTGTTGATACGTTTTTGCCTCTCAGGTCGTCGAGTTGAGTCCAGCAGCTGAAGCCTCTCGGCTTCGGGTTGACTTGAAAGCAACAAAGTTAGCCCTCTCCCGCAGTCGAGAGTGCTTTCTGAAGAGCGAGTTGGAGCTAGATCATCTCAAGGTGATGCTGGCAAAGTGTCTTTCCGAGTTGAAGCAACTAAGGAAACAAACTCACGAGGTTCGTCTTGAAGGTGAGGTGGAGTTGCTCCGGAAGGCGCTATTTGATGTTACGGAGGAGAGGGGCGAACTGCTAGCCGAGGTTCACCACTTGAAAATAGTAGAAGAAGAGCTTTCAGCGGAGGAAGAAGAATTAGCAGGGACGGTGGGCAAGTTGATGGCCGAGCGCGACGAGTTGACGGCGGAGGTCGATGAGTTGAAGAGGGTTACAGTCGATAGGAGCATCAAGGTTACTAATCTCCGTCAAATTATTACCGACGGTTCTGGTGCCGAAGGCTCCTTTCAACTTCCTCGCTTCAAGATAGCCGTGAAGGATGACTCTCTGAAGCAATGGATAGTCGAGCTAGAGGCGGAGGTTGCTCGCCTCAAGCCCCATTCGGGACCAATCAGCGTCAGAAGCACTTCGTGTACCCGTAAAGAGAATGAGCGAGGGATTTCGTTTTTCGAGCTTGCGACTCATTCGCCTGTTGCTCGGCGAAGTCCAGGGGATGCCCAAAGTGGGGTGGCTGGCTTGTCGAGCGAAGCTTCAGCCGGCGCAACACTAAGAGACACTACTAAGCTCGCTGGCTTGGGGACCTCAATGAGTGCGGGATCGTAACGACAAGGTGTGCGGCGTCCCCGCCTGTCTCTTAAGAGGAACATCCCCCTTCCTGAGAGTCGCTGAAGTAGTCTTGTAATTTTAGCTTTTCGAATCTTGTAACTCGTTGTAGATAAGAGTAGCTGGTCTTGTAATCCGAGTTTCTTTCAACTTTAAACTTTATAGAAGTGAAGGCTTTGTTTATTCCTCTATGCTTGTGTGTTGGCATGTTCAGTTAGTCCCTTATGGTTGTAAGAGTGTTTCTGAAGGTCGGACCATTTCTAGCTCGCTTAAGAGCGAGGAGTAGAAGTGGGGTCTTGCCAAACTTTTGAACTTCGAGGGACGTGGCTCCATCGGATGTGACCCTCTGAAGACCTTGCACGGATCTCGATGTAAAAGACGAGGTGATCATGAGAAAATGCTATCTTGTCATTTTGTGGTCGTGGTCAATCTGTGCCGCCTGATCGAGATCTTGCACGGATCTCGACGTAAAAGACGGTGTGGATCACGAGAAAATGCTATCTTGTCATTTTGTGGTCGTGGTCCAATCTGAGCCGTCTGATCAAGATCTTGCACGGATTCTGAGGAGAAAGTTGTTTTTCTCCAATACGCAGCTCGGATCGCCAGTCGCTCGAATTTGTGCCCCGAGGGACGTGGTACGATCTGAACCGTCCATCTGAAGATCTTGCATGGATCTTGATGTAAAAGACGGTATGGATCACGAGAAAATGCTATCTTGTCGTTTTGTGGCCGTGGTACACTCTGAGCCGTCTGATCAAGATCTCGCACGAATTCTGAGGAGAAAGTTGTTTTTCTCCAATACGCAGCTCGGAATGCAAGTCGCTCGGGAATGTATGCCTGAATATCTTTGTCAGTTATCCAGCCAAGTGAAGCAATGGGGCATTCATTCAAGCACTCCTCCAAGTATTCTTCTCCCATGTCTAGTACGGTTGTAGAAATTTCGTCAGTCATCCAGCCAAGTGGTTTGGATTCCGAACGCATCGTTCGAGTAAATTTCAACGGTTGTGGGAGCAGTTCCGAATGGCGAACCACTTCTAGCTTGCTTAAGAGCGAGCCTGCAAAGCATAATCGAGCCAAGTTTTGGACTCCGAACACGTCGTTCGAGTAAATTTCAACGGTTGTGGGAGCAGTTCCGAATGGCGAACCACTTCTAGCTCGCTTAAGAGCGAGCCTACAAAGCGAAATCGAGCCAAGTTTTGGACTCCGAACACGTCGGTCGAGTAAATTTCAACGGTCGTGGGAGCAGTTCCGAATGGCGAACCACTTCTAGCTCGCTTAAGAGCGAGCCTGCAAAGCGGAATCGAGCCAAGTTTTGGATTCCGAACACGTCATTTGAATATGCGTCATTAAAAGTCTTAAACAGAGAGACAAAATAATCACAAGAGAAATATGAGGGGAAAGAAGTTCTTTGTTGATAACTGCTAATCGGCTGCTTCTAAGTTGCAAGCCATTATTACAATGAGAAAATAAAGTACAAATAAAAAGACAGGAATGGCTTGATATTTGAAGGTACTCGGAGAGGCGTTCAGGCGCTCTCTTGATACTTCAGTAAATAGTCGGCATTCCAAGTTCTGGGTATCTTTCCGCCTTCAAGATCTTCAAGACGATACGCTCCGGGGCGGACTACTTTGGAAACTTTGTACAGTCCTTCCCAATTTGGAGCTAGCTTACTCTTTTAGCTGGGGAACGAGATAGCTAGCTTCCTGAGGACTAAGTCCCCTTCTTTGAGATCCGTGGGATGGACTCTTTTGTTGTAGGCCTGCTCGATTCTTCTCCGATAATTTTGCTGGCGAATTGAAGCTCTTTCACGGAGCTCATCAATCAGGTCCAAATTTGCTTGGAGATCTCTGGCGTTCTGCTCTTCATCATAAGCAATAAGGCGAGGGGATGGCAGACCAACTTCTAATGGGATCACAGCCTCGGACCCATAGGTGAGATTGAAGGGTGACTCTCCAGTGGGGGTCCGTTTCGTAGTGCGGTAGTTCCACAATACGTTAGGAAGTTATTCTATCCAAAAGTCTTTGGCGGCCTTATCTAATCTCTTCTTGATGCCGGAGAGGATCTGCCTGTTGGCATTCTCTACTTTACCATTGGACTGAGGATGGGAGACGGAGGAGAAGCATTGTTGAATGCCGAGGTCTTCACACAAAGATCGGAATGCTGCCCCTGTAAACTGTGTTCCATTATCTGTTATTAGGACCCGAAGTACACCGAACCTACAGATTACATTTCTCCAGAAGAACTGCAGCACTTTGTTCTCAGTAATTGTGCCAAGAGGTTCTGCCTCGATCCATTTAGAGAAGTAGTCGATTGCCATGACTAGGAACTTGAGTTGGCCCAGAGCTGGCAGAAATGGACCTAGCAAGTCCATCCCCCACATCGCAAAGGGAATCGGGCTTGAGAGAGATGTGAGTTGTGCTTGGGGTAGGCGACGGATGTTGGAGAACTGCTGACAAGGGCCGCATTGTCGGACGTGTTGCTCGGCATCCCGAAGTAGTGTAGTCCAAAAATACCCGTAGTTTAAAACTTTCCTGGCGAAGGACCTTGATCCCGAGTGGATGCCGCCTATGCCTTCGTGGAGTTCTTACAGGGCGTATGAGGCTTCTTCCGGGGAGAGGCATCTCAAGTAGGGTCTGCCATCTACTTGGGTATAGGAGCATTTGTACAACACTCCTTCAACAAGGGTGTACCGCTCTGCTCTCATTTGGATTCGACGAGCTTCTTTTGGATCTTGTGGAAGGGTCCCATCAAAGGCTTCATCTAGTTGTCCCAGAGTTGGACGGACAGCGACTCCATCGAGTCGGGGGCTTCTTCTTCTATGCTCGGTCTTAGGAGTACTTCGATTAGGACGGTCTGTTCGAGACCTTGGAAGGAGGAGGAGGCCAATTTGGAGAGGGCATCTGCTTGGGAGTTTTCTTCTCGATGGATCCACTGGATTTGTGCCTCTTCAAACGAATCCATGAGACTTAGGACATTGGCTAAGTACTTAGCCATTCGGTTGTCTCACGCCTCGTACTCTCCTAAGACTTGATTCACGATCAGCTGCGAGTCACTGAATATTCGGATACGCTGTGCCCCTACCTTGCGAGCCATACCCAGGCCTGCTATCAGGGCCTCATACTCAACTTTGTTGTTGGAGGCTTTAAAGTTGATGCGGAGGGAGTATTAGAGAACGATGTCATCTGGGCTTGCCAGAATGACTCCGGCTCTGCTCCCTTCGGTGCAAGAAGACACATCTACATGTACTGTCCAGATGGGTGGTCCATTTGTGGCTTGACTTACTTCCGGGATGGTGCTCTCTACGATAAACTCAGCCAGAGCTTGAGCTTTGATAGCGGTCCGAGGTTGATAAGATATGTCATGCTGACTCAGCTCGATCAACCACTTCATTAGATGCCCGGAGGTCTCGGGCTTGTGCAGGACTTGTTTGAGCGGCTGGTCGGTAAGAACGACCACCGAGTGGGATTAAAAATAGGGGCAGAGCTTCCTGGCTGCCATTACCAAGGCGTAGGCTATCTTTTTCAATCTCGGATAGCAGAGCTTGGCATCTCTGAGAACCTTGCTCACATAATAGATAGGCTTCTGGGCCTTGTCTTCTTCCCTCACTAGGACAGCACTGAGGGTTTGCTCGGAGGCAGCGAGGTAGAGGTAGAGTGTTTCTCCGGGAATAGGTTTGCCAAGGAGTGGGGGGTTGACCAGATAGGCTTTTAGTTAGTCGAACGATTCTTGCTGCTGTTGGCCCCACTTGAAGCCCTTAGCCCCCCTGAGGGCTTTAAAGAAAGGAAGACACTTCTCTCTTGACTTAAACAGGAAGCGCCCTATGGCCGCGAGGCGTCCTGTAAGCTTTTGGACCTCTTTCACACTTGTAAGAGGAGCCATGTCCAGTATGGCTTTGATTTTCTCGGGGTTGGCTTCGATCCCTCTTTGACTGACCATGAAGCCTAGGAACTTTCCAGACGAGACCCCGAACGCACACTTGTTCGGGTTTAGTCTCATATCATGCTTCCTCAATACGTCGAAGGTTCTTATAGGTCGGCAACATGGTCGGTCCCATAGATGCTTTTGACTAGCATATCATCAATGTACACTTCCATGTTTCAGCCGATCTAGTTCTGGAAGACCTTGTTGACGAGGCACTGATAGGTGGCACCGGCATTTTTGAGCTCGAAGGGCATCACTCGGTAGTAATAGAGACCTTGATCAGTGATGAAGGAGGTTTTCGGGATGTCAGGGGGGAACATTCTGATCTAGTTGTATCCGGAAAAGGCATCCATGAAGCTCAGCAGCTCATGACCCGAAGTAGCGTCGATTAAGGTATCTATGCTGGGGAAAGGGAAAGGATCCTTAGGGCATGCCTTGTTCAAATCCGTGAAGTCAATGCAAATCCTCCAACTCCCGTTGGCCTTCTTGACCTTAACAACATTAGAAAGCCACTCGGGATAGTTGACTTCTTGTATAAACCAGGCTTTGAGGAGCTTGTCCACTTCTTCCTTGATGGCTTGTTGGCGCTCAGGAGCGAATTTGTGCCTCTTCTGTTGGACCGGTTTGGACCCCGGAGCACCACTTAGGTAGTGGACGAGGAGGTCTTCAGAAATTTCTGGCATGTCGGCAGCCGACCAGGCAAAGAGGTCATGGTTCTTCCTGATGCAATGGACTATGTTGGAACAGAGGGCAGAGGGAAGGGTCTTGCTGATGAAGAACTTGCAGTTTGGATCTTGCTCTGAAAAGAGCACTTCCTCCAGCTCGTCTACTGGTTCGGACATAGGCTGGGTGTTCCCTTGCGGAATCTCGAGAGTCTCGAGGGAAAGGACAGGTCCCCTGGTGGAGGTCATGTAACACTTGCGGGCCATCTCCTGACTACCCCTTACTTCCCCCACTCCTGCCTTGGTAGGGAACTTCATTTTGCGATGATAAGCCGAGGGGATGGCCTCTAAAGCAGCAAGGCCATGTCAGCCTAGAATCACATTGTAAGCAGCTGGGATGTCGACGACCATGAAATCCATCGGCTCTGTCCGGGTAGTAGGAGTTTTGCCAGCAGTTACGTCCAGGGTGATCACCCCTTCGATAGTCACTGGAACTCCCATGAACCCATGGAGCGTATAGCCTGTGGGCTTGAGCCTGTTCCACGATAACTTGAGTCCTCGGAAGGCAGCCAGGAAGAGGAGTTTGACAGAACAACCATTGTCCACCAGAATCCTCTCCACTTTGAAGTTAGCCATGTAGAGGTTAATTACTAGTGCATCACAATGGGGGGGTCGGACGCCCTCTAGGTCTTCATCCGAGAAAGTAACCGGGACTCCGAGGCCTTTGGGAGGGGGTATGCCGTGCACCGAGTTGACTTCCCTGATGAAAGCCTTTCGAGAAGAGTTGGATATTCCTCCCATTGGACCTCCATGGATGAGGTGCAAGACGGGTTCTTCTTCAAACTCGGGAGTCTCGTCGCGCCTCTCGGGATGCTTGTTAGCCCCCCTGGGAGGAGGGGGAAGATCGATCCGGTCCTTTCTCACAAACTTGGATAGCTGCCCTCTCTGAATGAGGGCTTCAATTTCATTCTTCAGAGCCTGACAGTCATTGGTGTCGTAGCCGTGGTCCCTCTGATATCGGCACCACTTCTCCTTATCTCTCTTCTTCCCGAGAATATTCATCTTCGGGGCCGGAGGCAGGACTTCCTCTTTCTCAACCTCCATGAGAATAGTTGAAATATTGGTGTTGAGAGGGGTAAACTTCTCAAACCTGGGAGGCGAGCGGCGCTGACCCCCGTTGTCCTTCTGGAGCTTCTTAGCTCCTTCATCTTCGACTGCCTTTCTCTTGGTTCCGGAGGAAGACCCCTCGAAAGTGGGACGATGTTCAGCTTTCTCTGCCTGGATATACTTCTCACTTCTGAGAAGAAGGTCGAAGAAGTCTCGTGGGGGCTTTTTGGCTAGGGAGGACCGGAGGTTGGAGTTGAGGAAATTGGACTGGAAGGCGGCTGCAGTGACCGATTGGTCGAGGGAGGCAATGGACCGGGCTTTCGCGGTAAACCGCTTGACATAATCTCTTAGTTTCTCACCCTTCTTCTAACTGAGGAAGAGTAGTGAAATACTAGTCTTCTCGGTTCGGCGGCTACTCACGAAGTGGGTGACGAGGAGGGTCTCAAATTGTTCAAAGGAGAAGATGGAGGATGGGGCATGGCGGGAGTACCATTCCCGAGCCGGACCCTTGAGAATAGCTGGGAAGGTCTTGCACAGTAGAGCATCGAAAGCTTGGTGGATCAACATGAGAGTTTTGAATCTCTCGATGTAATCTACTGGGTCTGACTCCCCCGTATATGTCTCGAACTGCAGGGGCATGAAGTTTGCTGGAACGGGTGCCTCCATGATGGTTCGAGAAAACGGGGGTCTACTCGGACGGAGGGTCCTTCCTCTCAATTCTTCTTCTCTATCCAGTTGGCCGAGGCGCCTCTCCATCTCGTGGAGACGGCGGTAGACCGCATCATCCCTTCGACGGTACCCCGGTGAGCCTCTGGACTCATCTTCGTACGAAGGGGAGCGTGGAGTCTGGCGATGGTAGCTAGGGGAATGTTGAGGACTAGGGATGTGATGGCGTGGCTCAGAGCTTGAGGAAGAATTAGGGACCGATGGCGAGGACTTCGGACCGGATGAGGAATGGGGACCCTCTGAGCATTGTTGTTATTCGGTCGGAGATTGAGGGCCTTCAGGATTGTAGCTTGGAACTCTTGGAATTCGGCTCGGGTGATAGGTCTGTTCTCGTCCCTCTGGGGCTGCCGACCAGCGGGAGAATGATGTCTTCTTCGGTGGTACTCAGGGGACTCCCTCCGCCTCCTATGAAGGAAAGACCTCCTGTGATCTCGGCGATGAGGAGATCGCTCATTTGGACGTTCTGAGCGGGTGGCTCCCTCACGGGCCCGCCTTTCATCCAAACGGCGGCGAAGGTCCTTTTCTTTCTGTCAGTTGATAAGGATGTTGCGGAGGTCTTCGGAAAGCCGGGGGTTGTGAGACGCCATTGAGTCGGTTGAAGGATTATGTATGGAGACGTGGTCACAGTGAAGGGGTTGCTTCTGAGGAGGAGGACGAGAGGTCCCAATACCGGCATTCTGGGGCCCGGCCAGAGCCCGCTGGTGCTGAAGATTCTGAAGAGGAGGTTGTTCCTGCTGCAGAGGCTGATCAGGCTGAGGAGGGAGTTGTCCCTGCTGCTGGACGGTTTGGAGGGGAGCCTCCTGTTGCGGCTGAGGAGGATTGGGCCCACGGTTGGACCCTCTGGATCTCAGTTTCCTTGGAGGCATGGCTGGAGGAGATCTTAACCGATGGGAGAGGATGGGGTGCTATTCGTGTTTCCCACAGACGACGCCAATCTGTTGCCGCTGAAATCGGTGTGAGGGCAAACAGATAGATTTGTGGATTCTTGGGATGTTGAATAGTCAAACCCGAAACCTTCCGCCGGATTTTGACCGTGATCTCCCGCCGTTAATCTGCAAAAAGTGCGAAACACCGGAGTTGATCCCGGCGACGTACCCTCCGACGCTCAAGTCAGTAATCAGAAAGATTATGAATGAGCTTTGATTAGCAAAAGATTAATTACCTGGTAACAGTGGGGGATGGGGATATTTATAGCCGCCTTAGGGATCAGTTTCGGGATAAGATCAAATCTCTACTTTATAGTGAATGGATAGAAGGAATCAGGGTCGTTGATTAAGTATAATCATATACCCTAATTCTATCCAGCTGAACTGGGCTTCTTGCGGGTTGGAACCCGCACTCAGTTGAGATGGATCTGGTCGTGGGTTGTTGGGCCTTTGGAAAAGAGACCCCGTACCCATTTCAGACCCGTTTGTAGGTAAAATTACTATTTTATCCCTGAGCTTTAAGATTCGTACCTGATTTGAACAGTTCCAATTTAACTCTATTTTTAGCCATATCATCTGCATTCCAGCTTATATCAACCTCTTGGACCCGAGGACTTAACCTGGAGAATGGTTAGTAAATCTTCTCCCATTAACACGAGTTTAGCATAGTTTCCTTTTTCTTTGATTGATTTGTGCACTGTGTGATGGTAACTATATAATGGATAGGATGAGTCAACTAACTTGCTGTAAATATCTTTTGGGCAAGTCCCTTCTTGCTTGGAGAACCCAATTGGGGAAGTGATAATATATGTAAGTTTTCTGTGCTCGGAAACTCACCTATTAGCTTAGTAACTTCATTCTTCTATTATTTTGATAAACTATTTTATTACATATAAATTCCCCAAAATTTTACCTAATTATTGTTCTTTTAGATCAAATTTATTACCTGCTTATTCCCATAACCTTACAGTTTTATCTAGAACATATTTAAGGTACTGTAAACCTTACAGTTTGCTTTTTAAAGTAGAAGTTATTAAACTTTAGGTATCCAGCTTGATTGAGAAAAATTACTTCTTGTTTCTATCATTTTGATATCAGAAGTTTATTACAATTAAATACCTTACATCTTCATTGAATTCTTAGTTAACTCCTTTAGTTTCTATCATTATTGTGCTTTTTAGTTAAATCCATTATTTTCTTCTTCTGAAAACCTTACACTCTGCTTTTTTTATAGAAAAATTATTATCTAGAAATATCTGCGGAACTGTAAAATTCACAATTTTCTTTGTAACGTAAAAGTGGTTAAACTTTACGTATTCATCTTTAGAATGAGAAAGGGTAAATGAATCTAATTTAATAAAATTTTGTACGCTGGTCGCTAGAATAATGGGTTGACGACCTTTTAAATGGACAGTGTTCATTTTGATCTGTATGACATGAATGATATGCAGATGATATGTCATTTGGGTTTAATATGTTGAGCCATTCGTTTAGTGGTTCTTTTTCTAAAGCTACTTGATTTTGTGTCTTGGACTGAGCTCCCTTTTTTTTATGACCATAAAGAACGATGAGCATCGTCAACTTTCAATGGTCCACCATTTATTTTTGGCGTGTCTGCAGGAAATTTTTTTTATACTAGCTGGGCACTTATCATAATCACCTTTTGTCACACTTCTATGTAATTGATTTTGATTGAGAAGTGCTTTCCATGAATTTCTTTTTATTTGTGTTGGAAGTTTGATTCTCCTTTTCTACCAATTCTTTGCAGATTGCTGGTAAATTGGTGAGCATTAAGTTGCATTTACGCTATTCAGAATGAGTGGCGAAAGAGTCAAGGTGCCTCTGCACGTGTGAGTGCAGGCATCCAAATTGTACAAAAGCCATGTCAATAAAATTGACGTCGTATATGTTTTTGGAAGAGCATTTCATAGTACACGATTTCTAGTATTATTTGTAGGGGAGACAAATCTATTATAATGTGTGGATTTGAGTCTAGAAATATTTTGTCATTATTGATTTTAGTTGAGCAAAATAACACATTCTCTTCATATTTTCAATCGGCCGTGTAAGAGTTTTACCATGCAATTCTGTATTGTACTACAATGATATTCTTTTTTATTGTAATCTACTACTAGTCAAAGTCTACTTGAGCAAGAAGAAAATGACTTAGATTGGTGTTTAATGTGTAAGTATTTTGTCCTACTTAATTTTGGGTTTGTTTGCTTGCAATTTAGTATCTGATAACTTGGCCTAATTGCATGTTCAGACTTGCACTTGCAGTCAGTTGAATCAACCTTCAATTCGGCCATGGAATCAACCTTCAGGCTCTAAGATTTCCCATGGATTAATGGTAAACTCCTTATCATGTTTGTATTTGAAAATTAAATGGGTTTAAGGGACTTACCTCAACAAGTCTTTGATTTCTCTCAACATGAGCAATTTGTGTTGTGTAGAAAACGTCGCAAATGAATGGGTTTATATAGATGCAAAGCCCAATCAAATCCCTATGTATTTCATTCATCTTTATCATATTTTTAAATTTTGATGGCTTGTAAAAAATGGTGGCTCCAACAGTGGTGGCTTCAACAATTCTACCCTAGGGTTCATATCTATCATATATTTCACATAGTTAAAATCGAAGGTATTACAGATAACCTTACACTCTGCTTTTTAAAAAAAAATTATAATCTAGAAATATATGCGGAACTGTAAAATTCATAATTTGCTTTGTAACGTAAAAGTGGTTAAACTTTACGTATCCATCTTTAGAATGAGAAAGGATAAATGACTCTAATTTAAGAAAATTTTGTACGCTTGTCGCTAGAATAATGAGTTGACGACCTTTTAAATGGACATTGTTCATTTTGATTTGTATAACATGAATGATATGCAGATGATATGTCATTTGGGTTTAATCCGCTTGAGCCATTCGTTTAGTGGTTCTTTTTCTAAAGCTACTTGATTTTGTGTCTTGGACTAAGAACTCTTTTTTTTATGACCATAAAGTACGATGAGCATCGTCAACTTTCAATCGTCCACCATTTATTTTTGGCGTGTCTGCAAGATTTTTTTTTAATACTAGCTGGGCACTTATCATAATCACCTTCTGTCACACTTCTATGTAATTGATTTTGATTGAGAAGTGCTTTCCATGAATTTCATTTTACTTGCGTTGGAAGTTTGATTCCCCTTTTCTACCAATTCTTTGTAGATTGCTGGTAAATTGGTGAACATTAAGTTGCATTTATGCTGTTCACAACGAGTGGTGAAAGATTCAAGGAGCCTCTACACGTGTGAGTGCAGGCATCTAAATTGTTCAAAAGCCATGTCAACAAAATTGCTATAGTATATGTTTTTGGAAGAGCATTTTGCTAGTACACGAGTTCTAGTATTATTTGTAGGGGAGACAAATCTATTATAATGTGTGGATTTGAGTCTGGAAATATTTGTCATTATTGATTTTAGTAGAGCAAAATAACACATTCTCTTCATATTTTCATTCGGCATGTAAGAGTTTTACCATGCAGTTATGTATTGTACTACAATGATATTCTTTTTTATTGTAATCTACTACTAGTCAAAGTCTACTTGAGCAAAAAAGAAAATATGACTTAGATTGTTGCTGAATATGTAAGTATTTTGTCTTTAGTTAATTTTCCAAGTTTATTATCAGCATTTTTTGGTTTGTTTGCTTGCAATTTAGTATCTTATAACTTGGCCTAATTGCATGTTCATACTTGCAGTAAGTTGCAACCAAAATGGAGTTGCAATTATACTGCAAGATTTGTGGTTAAAGAGCGAAAAAGGTCGCAAAACTTGATAATGAATTGACTGATTAGCTACATTTGTGAAGGTCACTTTAGCACTTGTTGTCTGGATGGATTCTAAATTCTGGTGAAAGCTCTAGGGAGGAAAGGAAACCCTAAGAACTGGCTTGAACAGCGTAACATGTACACAACCCATAGAGGCGGTTGTGGAGTTTCTAGATCTACAATGTTGGCTTCTTATGGTGTTGGTGAGAGTTCTTATTATTGTTGTTGTTATTGTTCCTTTTCTTCTTTTTGGCACTGAGTCATGGCCATCCATAGTGAGTGCTTGTTGTTGTTTGGAGATATACAGACAAAAAGAGTAGAACAATGGATGATGATATCATTTCTCATCAGGAATATTTGTTATTCTTTAAACTCATGTTTGCTTATTCTCGCATATCTGGAATCTGGGGGAGGGATTGCAGTCAGAACTTCGAAGGAATGTTGTCTAGGACTGCCATTGCAATATATGGGTGGGTGAGCTACCATTTAAGTCTGCACATCAAGCAGGTACTTTTGGTGTCCTCAAATTAACTGAAGTTGTATTGATAGAACCTACAACAAGTGATTCGGTAGGATATAGCCTTCTTGTTATATTAATAAGAAAATAATGGGACATAACCAAGATAACTGGGAAATGTTGAGGGCAGTACGCGCGCGCGGGGGGGGGGGAGAGTCGTGAGATTTTAAACTTATTCGAGGGATTGGAGTTTTTATTTTGTTTTTATTTTTAAATAAAAAATCATATGTAGTGCACGTGTTAGTTAAATATGAATTTTCATTTTTCCTCTCCTTACTCCATTTCAAAATAGAGAACGGAGAGAGGGGTAGACTCTCTCTCACTTATTAGTATAAGATAGAGATATAATAATTATATTAGATTAAAATAATATAATATAATTTTATTTATAATATAAATTCCATACTTATATAAAATCCCTAGTGTGCCCTTGTGCAATATTGCACAACTTATATAATATAATTTAATATGTAGTACAACTCGTGCAATACCACACATAATTTTTATTTAAAAATAAGAAAATAATAAAACTTTTTTAAAAAAATTCATATAATAACATCTATATAATAATGAAGATTCCAATTCCAATTTGGATGGAATAAGAGTAGGGAGTTATCTCCTACATTTGCCCTTCTTTTTTTATTTTAAAAAAGAAAAAGCGATAAATCCTAGATTAAAGTGGTTTAGCATAATATATTGTATTAATTCCATTTTTTTAATTTTTTCGGAATTTCTAATTAAATTTCCATATTTAGTAATAATCTTTGGAATTTTAATTTAATTTCCTAATTCTAAAACATTTTTTGTGATTTTTTATTTTATTGAATCATCGAGCTAGTGCAATTTTTAGAGCAATCTGGATCGCCCATCGAGTTTGTGCTCGCCTGCTAAGTGAAATTATTTTTCAGAATTCCTAATTAAAATTTCATATTTAATAATAATTTTGAGAATTTTAATTTTATTTCCTAATTTTAAATCATTTTCTCAAATTTTTTATTGATTCATCGATCTGATGCGATTTTTGGAGTGATCTGGATCGCCCATCGAGCCTGTGCTCGCCAGCTGAGTGGAATAATGTGCCACGATGATGTGGTGAAGTGGTGCGACCTGGGACGTTGATCACGTAATGAGCTCGCCTACTAAGTGAATTGGACATCCATGATTGAGTGGCGACATGGCACGATCGGGAGCCTCAATTACACTCGTCTTCACGCACCTGGATGATCAGACGGTCGAAAATTGAGCAAATGTGGTGGTTGGATGTGTGCACAAGTTAAGATGTGTGAATTCCAATTTTTGCTCTCCTTTCTCTATTTTAAAATGGAAAAAGGAAAGATAGAGTACATTTTCTCTCCTATTAGCATAATATATAAGATATAACAAGAAAATAATGGGACATGACCCAAATAACAGAGGAAATATTGAGTGCATACAAGAAAATGTTAAAAAAAGATCAAACTCAAATGGGGAAAAATTTTCCTGCAATACTTACACCAACGGATTACAAGATTTTATGTATCACACACTCACCAGTCTTTTTTTTAATACCGTAACTGAATTTAGAAATAGAAAAATGCATGGCTCAAAATTAAATTGAAAGGTACATTTTTCACCACAACATGATTGCCACTATGCATAGAGAATATCACACCATACATAGAGAATATCACAGAATTTTCTGAAATGAAAAGAGGAGAAAAGAAAAGTACATAACATACACAGCAACCGACACGAGAATTTTAAGGGATTCGACAAAATGTGCTTACTCCACAGTTGAGAGCAAAATACGTTTTATTAAATAGATTAAAAAAACTACATACAGAAATTACTCAGATGATTACAAAAAATTACAAAGCTTTTTCACACCTACAACAAACTAGGCAGTATCTCACAACAATGTTCCCATACAATCTCTTCCCACAAAAAGAAAGTACATACAATCTCCTTGAGCTATCAATATCTCTATACATTTCCTCCTGTAACAACCCTCATTACACAAAATTTAATTGCTCTCTCCTCTGTTAAAATAAAAATAAAATTAAAATTATTTACAGAAAATTAAAATGATACTTCTGTTTTAAGTGAAGTTACTGAATTACATTTGCAAAACTAAAATCAACTAACAGATTTCAAAAATATGTATTTTGCTTACATACAAGTAGATTGGAATAAAGAAATTTTAAACTGTAAATGTAAAACAAATTATAATTTAAAATAATAATCTATATAATAAAACACAAAGAAAGCTATCAAGTGGCTCCCCTTTAATTTCCTAAAAAATTAAAGATTCAGGTCTAACCTCACAAAACATATTTTTCCCTCCAAAAAAGTTTCCCCCCAAAACTCAAATTCAAATCCTCCACCTAAAACAACTCCTATATTTATTTAATTATTTTTTTCTCTCTATCTCCCTCCCTCTTCTATTCAAAAAATTAAGAGAATAAAAATTTAAAAAAATTTTAAAAAAATTTAAAAAAATTTTAAAAAAATTTAAAATTAAAAAACTAAAAAAAATTAAAAAATTAAAAAATCAAAAACTTTAAAAATAAAAAAAAAATCAAAAAAATCATATAATATGTTTTTGTTGGATCCCAAAAGTTTCTCATATAATATGTTTGCTACTTCAATTAATTTGCTGGACCTGCAAAACTATTTTATATGATCAAACAAGATGCACCGTTCTGAAGACGTGCCGTAGGCACGTGTCAACGGGCAAACCTAGTATATATATATATAATATACGAAAAAGTAAAATAGTCAAATAGAAGTGACAAAATATAAGAAAAGGTTAAGAAAAGTTCAATACAAGTTCAAAATAACCAACAGTATTAAAGAAAATTAGACAACAGAACTCATGATTTTCAAAAAAATTACTACCTCTCCTACTTTAAAATAAAAATAAAAACTATTAATTGCAAATGATACTCATTATATCTATAAAATTAATGAAATACAACTCAACTAAATAGATTTCAAAAATACGCATTTTTCTCTAATATAAGCAGTTTTCATCTTTAGAAAAGTATCATTTTAATAACCAAATCATAACTTTATAAATTTATAATTAGTCAATGTAACAACAAGAAGAACAAGAAGAAGAAGAGGAAGAAGAAAACCACAGTAGCAGCCATTGCATCTGAAACATCCTTCATGTTATAACCTGTAAATGTACATGTACCAACAGAAGTAACAAGTATTTAGATATACCCCACAACAGACCTATCAACGCCATCACCATACAATCAATTACCTTTCTGTAAAATCAATACTGCATCAAGCCGAAGATGAAGAAAGGGGTTGCCAATTTCTTTCGTAGACCTCTTTTGACAGAGGGAGAGAAAGGAGGGTGAAGAAGAGGGTCACCAATATTGGCAGCAAAACACATCAATTACTACTTCCTAACTCCCCTCCCAAAAGATGAACTCATTGATGTCTTCTTCTAGAGAGAGAGAGAGAGAGAGAGAGAGAGAGAATAAGGGGGCTGCAATTTTGGTAGCCAAACCCTCCGATTGTAGCTGTGATCGCGTCATTTACAATCCTGAATCATTTGACAGAATCCTGTGACAGTTTGCCTTGAATGGAGGTAATAGACAAATCCAGTTCCCTAAAGAAATTAATACCATCTTACCTATATACCTAGACTTTCTTTTGTATCAATGAAAACTAGTAATTTATACGTGTGATGCACGTCTTTAAAAATATATTTTAAAAAATAAAAATAAAATCCAACGTTATCTGGCATCAAACCTAAGAGTCTTTTATATTAGTTATGCATGTGCATTACACGTGTTTGTTTGGTGACAAACTCTCCCATTAAAATAGTAGAGATTAGACGAAACCAGTTCCCTAAAGAAATTAAAATCAAATTACCTATATGCCTAGACTTTCAATTAGATCTATGAAAATTCAGGGAGCTCCACCGATTGCAGCAAAGAAGCATGGGATGTATAGAAGTAAAACTAATAAGCACGGACGAAAAAATCTTGGATGATTTAAAGTACGAAATATTCAAAAGGGGAGGTGAATGAAAACAAAACCAAGTAAATATGGAGGAAAAAGCGTAAACACCATCTTACCAACAGCTTGCAGGACTAAGTTGATCTTCAAGTGAGACCAATTAACAGCAATATGCTAGACTCCTCGAACACTTGGTATCATGCTCTGTACAGGGACCATGGAGTTCATTCCATATGAGCTTAAATGCCATCTTGTGTGATTATCTGGGTATAAACAGGAGAAAAAGAAGAAGAAGAAGTCTTTGTTACAACGAGAAGAATGTTCAACTTGTCAAAAAATTGAATCAGGGATGCTATCTCAGCATGGCACAATAATAACATCCAAGTGATAAATCAGCAAGGATAATAAGTGATAAATCAGCAAGGATAACATCAGAGTTCAAAACAAGTGCAAAATGACCTTAAACAAAATTAAGCTACAGAACTCATGATTATAACAAAAATTACTCGCTTTAAAATTAAAATAAAATACCTATAAAAATACTGATAAACATATTTGAAAAATATATTTTTCTCTAATAGAAAAAGTTTTTATCTGGAGAAAGTATCATTTTAATAAACGAATAAAGATTATAATATAGTTAAAAATATTAAAAAGTTCACAAGAAGAAGAAGACCACAGTAACAGCCATTGCACCTGAAATATCCTTCATATTATAACCAGTAAATGTAATCACAAAAGCAATAAGTAATTAGATACACCCCACAACAGACCCCATCACGGAGTACAATCAATTACCTTGCTGTTAAATCAATACTGCCTCAAGCCCCAAAATCTCTCATCTTTACCTGATCTTAGTATGATTGTAACTGCTGAATGGCCCAGGACTCGCCTGAGGTGCACGCTTTGTCACTTGTGGACTTCCAAACACATTCCAGATCATCACTCTCTCATCCCCTCCAGCTGAAGCAACAGTACATCCATCCGGGCTCTGCGCAAAAACAAAATCCAATTAGACATAATTAAGAAGAACAATGACAATTTCTAATTACCAAACAAATCAGAATAAACCTATTATTGTACCTGAGCCATGAAGAGAACTCTTGAATCATGCCCGGTCAGCTCTGCAATCTGGACCATAGAAGGGTACTTCCACAGAGTCAGTTGTTTCCCCTGAGTGCTCAGCAACTCCCTCTCCTTGTTATTCCAAAGCAGTGAGCAGACTTGTGAACCCGTGTCAATAGAATCCAAGCAAGCACCAGTGTTAGTATCCCAGAACATGATGCATCTGTCGTTCTGGCCACCACCAGAAGCCAAGAGATTCTTTTGAAATGGGCACCAAGCCAATGCCTTGACGGGCCCATTGTGATCTTCGAACCTGTGGACCCATCGGTTTTGATTCAGGGCAGGGGTTGAAGAAGCCATTGAGATATCCCAGACGTGCAGTAGGTTGTCATTGCCTCCGCTGGCTAGTCGTTGACCTGAAGCAGACCATTTGAGCCCGCAAACCTCCTTGTTGTGTCCTCTGTAAGTCTGTAATATATGCGATCGGATCCTCACATCGTTGTTCACTATCTTGCCATCCCTCCCACCCGTGGTTAAGATGTTTTGGTTGTTCCAAGACAGCGATCCAACTCGAGAAATGTGCACCCCGCTCAGTGTTCGCAACAGCTTCTTGTTGGTAGAGTCCCATAACTGAATGTGAGAGTTATTCAGTCCAACAGCAATGTGTTGCCCATCAGGAGCCCAACTCACACTAGTGATGGGACCGATATAATCTTGGACAGTGAGAAGCTCCCAAGAACTATCTGAAGTCCACAAATAAAGGGAATTTCCCAAAGCAATTGACAAGACATTGCTGCTTCCCCAATCGAGAAGATTGAGGAAGTAGTCGTCAACAATATCAGGCGCATCCAATTCACTTTCTGGACTCTGCAAAATTCAGTAAATAAGAAACATTAATTAGAACTAGTTGTATTTTCGATGCAAAGATGCAAATATTGAAGGGTTACTACTTACTTTAGAAATGTATCTCTTCTGCTTTATGGGTCTGTTGGGTGTTGAATCAGATGAGAGATTGTGGGTAGGAGTAGGGGGTTTGCTGTTGAAAGAGAGGATTCGTGTCCGGTTATTGAAAACTGCATCGACAAGTAGTTTTCTGTAAGCCTCTTTTGAAAGAGATGATGGTCGTGCAGCTATCCTTTCTGTTACCTTTCTGGATTGGGTTAGCTGGTATTGGGCATAGTCAAGGTCCATCGCTGATCTATTTGGGATGAATCTATCTCCTCCCTGGATGTTAAAAGTGGTGTTATGAGGACCAGTGCAAGAGTTAAAATCAAAACCATAACAGGAAATATAAATATAGAAAGAAGAAGAAAAAAATCTACAAAATCTTTTACTCGATGAGAAAAAGGATTTGAAACCAACTATCCATCTTTCTTTCTTTCTTTCTTACTTTCAGTACAGGTTAAAATTGACAGAAGAATAGCAGCAACAATATCTTGGGTTCTTCCTAAAACAAAGAAAATGTTTGAGAGAGAGAGAGAGAGAGGAGACCGACTTACATCGCAGTGCCGACAAGGCAAGCATGGGAGAGGAGGGATGAAGACGGCGGAAGGTTTCATCTTCGGAGAAAATCCTGCAACAAACAAACAAACAAAACAAAACAAAACAAAACAAAACAAACGAACGAACAAACAAAAAAACAAAAACAAACGAACAAATTCCGAACAAATTCCGAACAAATTCCGAGAGAGAGAGAGAGAGAGAGAGATCGGTGAGAGCAGAAGATCAAGAAACGCGGGAGGGGGAATTAGGTTTAGGATTTCCGATTTCCGATTTCTGCTCCTAAATAGCACTGGTGACCGGGTCGGGTACCTCAATACCCGGACCCGGACCCGGACCCGCTCGTTGACGGGTCCAACTTCTGGACCTGGACCCAGACCTGTGAAATTTGGGTCCGGGTCCGGGTCCGGTTCCGGTTCCGGTTCCGCTTCCTCAAAAAAAATGCTACCCGTTCCCATTCGGGTTCGCGTCCGGTTCGGATTCTATTTCTTTTCACGGGCCCGGTTGCAATTTAGAATTTAGTATTTAGTATTTAGAATTTTTTGGACCCGTACTCTACCCAAATTAGATCGGGTCGGTTCCGGTCCAACGTCGGATCCGGGTTTCGGGTTATAATACCAGGGCTACTCCTAAACCTAATATTAAGTAGAGACACCGGCAGTGAACCGACTATCTCGTAAGTTGGGCCATCAGTTGGGCAGGGTCGAGCCCCAATCCGCAATAAGTTTTTACCCTTACATTGGATAAATTTCAAAAATTATACTCATGTTTCCCCAATTTGCTGATAACTATTCCTATGTCCTTTTTTTTTTCTTCCAAAAATCAAAATCGCAAATCAAATGAGAAAAAATTTGGAGTTTTAAAAAGAATTAAAGAAAATAAATGAAAAATCTTACAATCTATCATCGGAAACATTATATCAAATTGGATAACAGCGCAAAAAAGAATATGTTGTTTTGAAAGATACATTGTAAATTTGTCCATTTCTTAAAAAATTGTGAAGAAACTTTGAGAAGACTTGATAAGCCTTGGTAGGATTAACAATCGTTTGGGTTTACAAGAAGGAAGATGTAATTTAAATGGTAGAAAAGAGAATATTTAAGTTAACGAACGAACAAACAAAAACAAACAAATAAACCAACAAACAAACCAAGAACTAACATGCCGCTTTGAGAGAAGATGAGTGAACGAGAGATAGAGATCGGAGAGCGCAACCAATTTGAGAGAAGATGAGTGAACGATTCCGAGAGAGAGAGAGATCGGAGAGCAGCGCCGCTTTGAGAGAAGATGAAGAAACGAAACGGGGATCGGCTGGGAAGTTAACCTAATTACGGCTGGAAAAGGGTCGGGCCCTTATAGGCCTGATTTTTCTTTGGGCTTAAAAAATTATATACGGGCCCCGGTCCGAATAAGGCCCCAAAATAGGTTCGGAATCTAAGCCCGAACTACTTATGCTTGTTTTAATATATATACTTTTCCGATAAAACAAAGTTACATCGAGAATAATGTGGGATTAAAAAAATAATAACAATAATAGGAATACTACTTCAAACTTATGTAACACCTCCAATTTTATAATACTGAAAACACCTGTTTTATATCCCTGGAGTTGTGAGAATTATTATAGGTGCATTTTATTTTATTTTATTTTATTTTTAAATATTGATATTGGTGTTGATATTTGTGTTTGAATCGGTATGATTGATATGGAGTTATGAGTTGAGATTTTATGTGAAGAAATATTGTTTATTTTTATTTTATAATTTTGGAAGATTATTTTGAGATAATTTTATGTTAAAGCATAGTTCTTCACCTGAGATGTTTGTGGATGAAGGTAGAAATGAATGAGCAACAAGGAATCATGAACTTAGAACACAGGATATGTCAGCTAAGGCACATGGTAAACATACTCGTAGGAGCTTCTCCAGTGATCAGATGTTTCCATATGGAAGTTGGAAGAGTCCTCTAGATTCTGATAATCTTTCAGTTACAGTTACTGGAAATTTGAAGCCAGCGCAAGAGTGACCAGGGAGCAGAGGGTCGATTATAGCAGTGGCAGAAGGAGAAAAGTTTCAGAAACCTTCAGTTGTTAACAGTGATCAGGCTGAAACTCCAACGACTAACTGCTGTAACCTTGAATCATCTGAATACCTACTGGTTCAGGACAGTAATCACACTCCACTGGATATTTCAAAAGGCAATAAGTCTGAAGGATTATTAACAGTTTCATAGAAGAATGCAAACAAAGAAAACATAGAAAGAAGAGCCTGGGGCCATATGATTGAGGCTGAAGAAGAAAGCCCCAACCGGGACAAACTTGTGTGTGCTTTGGTATGTTTGGTATGATCTCATATGTGCTTGGTAGTTTGTGTTGATTGCATCGAATAACTCAACAAGATTCTAAGAGGGATTTTCGGCAGAGTATTTCATAGAGAAGGGTGAGAGGATTTCTCCATTGTAAGCAGCATCAAGTTCCAATTAGGCTTGAGAGAGGGTCGTGGTGAGAATTGTAATATTCTTGTTTCTTCTCTTGTTGAAATAATATCTCGGTTCTTCCTCCCCTAGATTGGTGCGATCTAGTTTTGCTTGGTGTGAAAGCCCCAACTGGGAAAATTCTTGTGTGCTTTGTGTGATTGGTGCGATCTAGTGTTGCTTGGTGGTTTGTGTTGATTGTGTCGAAGACTCAACAAGATCCTCATAATTCCTAACAAGTGGTATCAGAGCAATCAGGTTCACGGGTTTGTTCGAGTTCCTTAGAGATGGCAGACCAAAAGATGAAGATCAAGCAGTTTGACGGTAAGATCAACTTCAATCTATGGAAGGTGGACGTGTATGATGTTTTGATTCAGAAGGACTTGCACCTTACCCTAGAAGAGAAGAAGCCAACCGACGTGAAGCAGGAGAAGTGGGATGAGATTTGTTTGAAGGCCTTGAGTTTAATCCGGTTGCAATTTGCGGACGAAGTCAAGTGTGATATTCTTGAGGAGAAAAGTGCCGCGAGTCTTTGGGCGAGACTCAAATCTGACTACTCAGGGTCGTCGTTGCTAGATCGGATGTATTGGAAGAGGAAGCTGTTTAGGTTCTCAATGAAGGAAGGTACCCATCTTCAAGATCATATTGTGGAGTTCAATAAGGTAATATCTGAACTGAAGGCGATTAATGATGATATCTTAGCGAAGAGGATAAAGCTTTCAACTTGATTTATTCACTGCCAACTTCTTATGATCACTTGATAACTACCATGCTACATGGAAAATCAGCCAAAGAGACACTTACTGTAGCCGGGGTGATTAAGGGTCTGAAGGAAGATGAACTGAGGATGGAGACTCATAAAGGAGGGTCTATTTCTTTTGGGTATTTTGTGGTGGATGGTTATACTTCAATTGGAAGAGATGCGGCACACAAGGGTAAGATTTGTTGCCATTACTGTAGAGGAGTTGGGCATTACAAGAGAGACTGTCACAAGTGGTTGAGTCAGAAAAGTGCTACTAAAGAAGGAAAACAAGCCCATATAGTCAGCGCAACTGAGTCTGGTAATAATGACGATTGTTGTCTTCTTGCTTCAAGTTCTTCAGATGTGGATTCAAGTTGGTATCTTGATTCAGGAAGTTCTTCTCATATTTGCTCCGAGAGTAATATGTTTTCTACTTACAAGTCATCAACAGGCCGTAGTGTGAGAACGGGGAGTGATGAGATTTGTGAAGTATTGGGTAAGGGAACAGTTAAATTGGAGACGCCAGATGGTAAAGGGTTCACACTAGAATAGGTCATGCATATTCCTTCGATACAGCAGAATCTTATATCCTTGGGTACTCTTCATGCTCGTGGCTGCAGGTACATAGCTCGAGGTGGAGTTTTGACAATTTGGAATAGTCGTCATAAGGTAAAGAAGGGTAAGAGGAGGATTGGGCAGGGTCAGCACAACTTCTACCAGCTTCGTGGGAGCAGAAAATCTCGGCAGGGTGTATGGAAGCTTATTGTTCCTAAAGCATCATCTAGTAAGCCGTCACTAGAATTACCGATGCGAGACTGCAACGTTCGAATACCGTTGAAAGGTGGAGAGAGCCTTGTTGTAGGTGGAGTTCGTGTGGAGGGTGGCACCTCCATGAATACATCTACAAGGGTGTGCCCTTGAGGGGGCATACAGTTGGAGGAAAATAGGTGGAGGTTTGTTCAACTAGCAGGAGAAGCCACAGAAACATGTTTACAAAGCGGAGAAGAAAGATTTAGAAGAGTTTTAAATCACACAGATATGGATTCATGCGTATGCAACCTAAGGTGGAGATTGTTGGGTTTATGTCTTGCATACGATGTTGGATAAGAAGACGATTATATGAGCAATACACGTACATGAAATAGAGGCTCTGTATGTAAGATTGTAAATATATGAGCAATGTAGACAGGACTTGTACTGGATTTATGTTTTTAAAACATGGGTTGAATTGATATAGAACTGTTTTTGTATGAACTGACTTTTAGAATAATGTTTCGTTTGTGTTGATTCTTCTCCAAATCATTGAGTAGATTTGATTGGTCTTTTGCTTTCGCTTTATAACCAATCCTTCAAATTATCCACTTGGAAGTCATGTTTTCCTGAATGACTCAATCCATATATATCTCACATATCTGCATATTTGATTTCATAATAACACTATTAATCTATCTTTTACATTTATACAAAATTATGCCTCATATTTTTAATAGGGTTAGCTATTATCTTCAACAGACCCAATGCTGAACATTTTTGTTTGTCGTTAAGCATGATTTATTTTTCGCCAACCATGTTTTAGGATATGTGGATCTAATACACTAAGTACAAGAATTTGTTGAAGAAAGAGAAGACACGAAGGCAGCGAGCACATCAACAGGAGGAGAACAGTAAGCAACAGGCAACAATAATAATGGAATTGCAGCCGACTGTCGAAGATGCAATCGGCTACGCTTTCTCTTTGTTTCGGGGAGTATCCTTATCTGAGAGCATCCCTAATACTACTACATACTCCTCCCATTATAAATTTTTATTTACTTATTTATTTATTATTACTAGTTGAAATTTACTGTGCACCAAGTGCGCGCTGCTTGGTGAACATGTAATTTGAATATTTTAGCACCTTTATCTAATGGGGGAAAATCAATCACATAAACTCCTACAAATGTGAACTACTGGATAGGCATAAAATTATAAAACTGACATTGAGAAAATTCATGCTAAGATGATAACTAAATTAATTATATGCACCAACCAGTAATTTCTTTTGATATAAAGCAATTAGCTCTCGATGTTATACCTTATTCTTAATATGTTCCAAGTCTTTTGCAGAGCAGCCGTGCTTCATCATTAAACAAAGTCAAATATGCTTCTGCACTTGTATCTTTTGTTATGATTTTAAATATATAGCTGAAATAATTTATTCGTAATTAATATTTTTTTTTGTATATTGGATTAAAGTATGAAAATAGAAAACAATCAAGAATAACAATTAGTTGAGAGAATCATATCATCAATCATGAAAAATATCTTACTTGGAAAAATTCATGCAGCTACGTTTAGTTACGAGGGAATAGGTTGATCGTGAAGAATAAATTAGTTTGTGCTTTGAACCTATAGGCAATTTTGTATAGAGGTTTAGAGGGGCCCGCTCTGACTTGTCTTCATGGGAACCAAACTTCTCATCAGGAGGATAAATGGGGCGATTCAGGCAACATCCAATGTAGATCTAACTTTCTATTAGATCTTTTCTATTTGGTTGATTTTCAAAGTTGTATAGACCTTATTAATTAAGAACTGTTATCACTAATATATGATGCATGAGTTATTCTTTTAATTATTTGTTGCGAAATAATTTCTTGCATAACTTTTCTGAATGGAAGTATTGATAGTAGTCGTGCTTTAAGAAATATCTTCTAAGAGCATCCACACTCGTTTCTGCCAAATTTGGCAATTTGGCAAAATGAGAAATCCCAAAAACATAGTTTGTTTGTAGTTGTTGTTTGTCAAAATTTGGCAACTGAGAAAAAAAGGGACAGACGGAACATGTTGTTTTGTCCGACCAATTTTTGTTATTTAAAAAATATATTTTGAGCCTCTTGGACCTTGATGTAATTTTTTTAACTTGGAATTATTATAGACTTGGGCGTTTACGAAAAGATTGGAAGGATTTGTATTTGGATTAAATTTTCCCGATAAAGAAAGAAAGAAGGGAAAAAATATGTTGTTCTGTCTGTTTCTTTTTCTTTTGTTTTTTTATCGGACGTCCATTTTTTTTTTTTTTTTATCAGACAGAATACGTTGTTCCGTATGATGTTTTTTTTTAAATGAAAAAAAATGATGGGTCCATTCTAAAATTGTAAAAATTGAACGGACGAAGCATCAATGTTTGACAGTTGCCAAATCTGTTTATCAAATATGAGAAGCGTTTGTTCCCCAATTCTCATTTTATAGAAAGTAAGAAACGAGTGCAACACTCCATTTCTCAAAATATGGAAAATATGGAAATATGAGAAACGTGTGGATGCTCTAAGCCAATTTAATAGGTATAGAAGTTCATTTCTATGCTCCCAACAAATTTTACGGTTATTATTTATTCTCTAGCAGCTAGTTTTCTTAAGTGACATGAAATTCTGAAAAATAATAATAATATTCTATTGAAGCATGTTTTCTCTCATTCTTACTATTTAAGAATTTGTGAATCACGAAGAGAAGTGCATCGCTGCAATATGGCTCCCTAACACCACGTGAAATCTAAACAAGGGGTTGCATCAATCTAATGAACCTATAGAATTCCATCAAAGTCTACAGTGTGACTTACGCATAATAAAATTAAATCTACTAATCCTAATTCACAAAATAAAACATGAAGACTGGATTTGACAATGTAATGACAAACAGTATGTTCTAGGCATTTGAATTGCCAACTCCTTAGAAAACATGTTACATGAATAGGAGTAGATTGTAAACATGTCGGATAAACTGAAATTAATAATCCAAAAATGCTTTACAGATTTGGACAAAAATAATACTTTCAGATATAAGTTGATATAATAAGCTAGCAAAACTTATAGATAAGATGAAGTCCACAAAAATCATATAACATGTTCATTTCTTGCTAATTTTTTCCAAAATAGAAGAATAGTGAAGATGCATATGCCAATATAATCTACTTTAATTTACTAACGAGAATCGAAAGGGCAACCTTCGATTACTCGTTCGATTTAATGTTCTTGTAGTGAGCAACCATGGTGCAAGTTCAATCACACAAGCATTTTGACAAACACATTTGTGCAAAAATTCATAGGACTCTTCTCTACAAACTCTCACATTATCTTAATACAATCTCGATACACATTCACCCAGGTTATAAAGCTCCACCTATCCTAACTTAACTTGCAATGAACTACACTAACAAATCAACACCAAATCACCAAACAAACAAAAAAATCACAATCAATAGAAAGATAGGGTCTCTTCCCTTTATTCTGTGAAAAACATACTCTTCCACCTCTCTCAGTCCTTCTCCTCCACTCCTTTAGAACAACAGGATACCTCCACACTTCTTCCATATCATCATGCGATACACTCACTTCCCAATAGGTGTAATCACTACCTAATTCCGCATGAATGAATGTAGATAACCATGATTTTATTGAGAATGAATAATACATTCTCACATCCTTAAATAGTTGATAATCTTAGCAGCTAAAAATTAAAAAGAACTTTATCTTTATATAAATTTTAAAAAGAGTTTCTGATATGGATCAGCCAAGCTCAGAAAATTAACAAAATAACATTTAACTAATTAAGCAAATGAGAAAATTGATTCCCTCTCCCAAAAGAACATGGTCCATCAATACTAAAAGCATAAGGTAAGAAATCACTCTTCTTGGATACACTACAAAATAGAATATTATCTTATAGAAGGAGATTACAACTCTTAGAGCCTCTGCTAAGTTCAACTGAATTCACTAAAGTTTTCTTTAAAATATAATTATTATTGTGCATACATAATAGTTGATAGCATACATGTATCATTCATATTAATAAACATTCTCCTGGAGGAGAAAGGTATATGACATAAGCCACGGAGCCAATTAAACATGCATTCCTCTTAACTCTAAATTTAATGCAAAACTAAAGGATTAATGAGTTGCTTTGGTTGAGCACTCTGATATCCCAATAACTTAAATTTAGCCGAAAGTGATCACTCTTAATTTAATCAAAATGATACGCTGGGCATAAAGTTTATGCCTTTTTCTCAATGTGTTTGTCACGCCACGCTTTTCATTATACGGAAATACGGGCATGCAACTGAGGTCCATCGAATGATATAAGTATGCCAAATCATATCATCCATGCGCTGTACAATGCTAGTAAGCTCAACAACATAAAAAAAATCACATTAGCAAGAATATAATTCAATAACCAAATATGGATACAAGAACTTACAGAATGCCGGGAATGCACAATGCAATAGCAGTACGTCAAGTTCTTCTAGTATCTCATCATGAGTACCTGTACAAACAATAACTCAAAATAAAGATGAAGAGTACCCGTTAGAGCAAGCTTCGTGCGACAAGTAGTAGCAAGTAGTGAAGGAAGTAAAGGACTGTATAACAAGAACATAAATTGGAACGATATCTGAGTCAATAAATGACAGACGATAACAAAATTAAAAGTCGATAATCAATAACCAATAAACAATAGTCAATAACAGTAATCAATAATCAGTAGAAATAGTAATCGAAACAATAGTCAATAATAGGATCAATGATCGATAAACTATGGTCGATAAATAACATTCCATGGGCCAATAGTCGATAGACAATAATCAATAATCAATAACTGATGACCAATAATCAATAACTGATGACCAATAATCAATAATAATAAATCAATAGTTGATGTTTAGTGTCAATCTTTAAGTTATCAATCTTGTATTAACCTAACTAATGCACGTAATCCTGCATCCCATACTGCAAGTTCGGATGCATACAATCAAGTGAACGTTCAGACTATAGTGGTGAATTCTACAGGTTCATGTACTCGTTGCAATAAAAATATTCAATGGTCAATAAATAATACATGATACAATACACGATAAATTGGGATACTATAGTCACAGAATGTAATCAGTTGATAAAACAATAACATGTCAATATGAGAAACACGACCCCCCTTCCGATTATACTCTCCTATATTATCCACTACTAAGTCTTACCCTTATTACTCCGGCTTGTTATCATTTTATTACGATCAATTATGGACATGCAATCAATACGATCAATGAGAATGATGGTATCAGAATTATGCCACCGGTACAGTCGATGAGAACGTTAGCATACAATGTCAAGAAGATATAAAGTTTGTACAATAGATAAAATATGCATGGTTCAATTCATTAAGTATGGAAAAATACGAGTTTATATGCAAAAACATAACGATGCAAGTTCTAGACAGCAGCACCTATTAGTACTCAAATTCACTTTCTTGCTGCTACGGGAATGCAAATATGATTCCGTCAGAGATTCTAGAAAGTAGAATCTCTGCCGATTCCAGCACATATTCACACGATACATTATAGTCACAGTAACTAGGTCGATCAATCAATTCTTTACAGGTTTCGTACACAAGTCTCGGTTCTGGAAATTATAACAAGCAAGCACTAAAACTGTGATAAGTTACAATATAAAAATCGGATTGAGAATCCATAAGATGTTCCGGATTCAAAATTCAGTGTGCTACAATTTCTATGCACAAGGTTTTAAGTTTTAATGTCAGGAATTGGGTTGAAACCTCAGTACGCAGTCAGGAAACTGACAGGGCAGCAAGGTTAAATGTTCCATAATACAATAATTTAACGTTTCAAGAATTTAATCAATAACAATGGCACGATAAGACTATGAATCAATAAACATGGTACGATAAACAACAAGAAATCAATAATGGGATTCAATTAGATGCAATATTCAATCGATTACTACTTGCCGAATTTCAAAGAGTGTTTTCTTGAACTAGAACAATAAAATGAGTTCAAGAGACGCTTGCCAGTTACGTGACGACTTCGAATGTAAAAGAATAACGAGACGAGATTCCCTACGGCAATAATACACGTGCAAATAACGAAATAGCGACAACACGTGCAACCAATGTACACGAAGACACGTGTTAAGCACGTGCACAGAATGGGCTTCGACAGCAAAAGCAATGATAGCAACATAGCGAGGGCGATGATAGCTACAACAGCGGCAGCAACGCGGCGAGCGACTCAGCAAGAACAACGGTAACGAACAACGATAGACAATAGCAACCACAACGAAGATAGCAACAACACACAGTAGAGCGACAACGACAACAACAAGAGGGGTTGCTACGACGGTTGACTGTGAGAAGAAGGACATCAATGGTGGAGTGGTTGCCAGTTGTCGCGGTGGTGTCGAGGAGAGCAGCAAGGGGCGGCGGTGGTCACTGGCGGAGGTCAGCAGGAAGGCAAAGATAGCGGGGGTTTCTGCGAGGGTGGTAGCGGCGGTTGAATGTGGCAAGAGGATGGTGATCAGAGTGCGATAGCAAGGGCATCGAGAGGGTGACGAGGTGACTGTGGTGGTGGTGTTGGGGTTGGCGACAGGGCAAGGGAAGAGCGGGGTGTCGAAGGGTGGCGATGGAGGACTGCGGCTGCAGGCCATGGGGGTGGTGAGGTGGTGCGACTGCGATGGTGGGACTGTGGCATCGAGGAGGTGGTGCTGGCGATGAGGCGGTGATGGCAGTGCTCTGTTGGGTTTAGCAAGCAGAGGTCACAGCAGTGGTGCGTCTGTGGTTGTGGCAGGGATGAGCGTCGAGGTTGGAGACGGTGGTGCGGGGTGGTGGTGACAAGCGATGGAGGAGCGATTGCGGGAGCAGTGGTCGAGGGTGGTGGTTGAAGTTGCTGGTGAAGGGGATGGGTTCTTGGGAGCCAGAGCAGAGGAAGGAGAAGAGTGAGAGAGAGAAAGACGGGGGAGAGAGAGTGTGTCGGGTAAAGAGAAAGAGTGGGAGAGAGAGTGTGTGTACGGGGGTGGGTTTATAATAATATATTGATACATGGGGAATAATGAGATAGTGGGGACCAGTTATGGAGTTGAAGGGTATCTGGTTGGGTTTGGGTAATGGGTGTTAAAATGTGGGTTTGGGTTAGGATCCAATAGGGTTTGTTCAGGGTTAAAAAGTGTGGACTTAGATTAATAGACTTTGGCTTTAGGTTTGGGCTTCATAAAATAAAATAAATAATTATAGAAGGGATAAAAGATTGGGCTTCAATCATTAATAAGATAATAAAATAATATGGACTAGGGATTAAATATAGTTTGGCAAATAAATAACTTAGATGAATTATAGAATGGACCAGAATTGGGCTTAAGTTCAAAATTAATAAATCAAATAATATTTTATAGAATAGTTTCAAATTAATTAAAATAATCAAATAATAATGTTAGACCTGGTCTGGGTTATAAATAATTAAAATAAGAAAAAAAATAAAATTTCAACAATTAAAGTATGTAGTCGTTTGAAAATAACTACAAATACAATTGATGTTTAGAATTGACTTTAATAGAAAGTCCAAGATGAAGAAAAAAAACCGAATTTGAGAGCATAAAAGAATTTATAAGGAATTGAAATACAAAAATACATAGAAAATACGTATAGACGAAAACAGGGGTTACAGTGTTTGTAGCTATAATTTTAGCACATGAATGCACAAATTAGAGGATTTAAATTGTATGAGAAATGTAGGCAACCTACAAGGGTCAGTGACCAACGTTTTGAAATATCAGATATGCCTGCACCGGATTCTTGCACGACACCAATGTGGGAACCGTTTCCTATATGAGATACGGTATCAGAGAAACAAACCTACACTACATAACAGTTTTTTGTACTACACTCAATTTCCTCAATAATTGTTTCTATGATTGCATAAAATATTTACATTTCTTAAGAAGTTTTAATGATGAGTAATAGCTGAAACAAATCTTCGCAACATCTCTTTCATCGCCTTTTAAGCCTAACTGGATTCTTATAGCATACCTAATTGTTCCAAGTTTAATGCTAATTACTATCAAAATATAACTAATTTAGAACATAAATGCTAACAATTACAGTAAGATGTTTCAAGTTTCCAGCATATATACCCATGAAAAAAATGGACATTCTAGAGATAAAATGTTATTGGGTTAATATAACATCAAATTTCCTAAATTAACTTGTAAGCGAGAGTATAGTTAACAAAGAAGTGACACCTAAAATGAAAATAGAGGATTAGATAAGTATGGAAACCTTTTGGATAGCAAGCTATCTTTAACAAAAAGGTATCTCTGAAGTTTGCATCAAGGAATTGAACTTATATACATATATATATAAGACAAAGAAACACAAAACTTCGTCAATAGATCAATAATAATTCAATATTAAGTAAATATAGGTTGACCTTAGGGATGGCATTCGGACCGGGAGAACCGGTTTGGGCCCCAACCCGGCGGGCTAGCCCGGGTAACGGGCGGGTTTGGGCCGGGTTGGGGGTTGGCCTGGCTGATTTTTTTGTTTTTTTGTTTTTTGTGTGTGTGGTTTTTTTTGTTTTTTGTTTTTTTGTTTAATGTTTTTTAATGTTTTTAATGTTTTCTTATGTTTTTTATGTTTTTTATGTTTTTTATAAGCCTTGAGGATAGAAATATCGAAAAGGCTTGTACACTATCCATAAATCTCCAAGGTATATAACTTTTACCTGGTTCTAAAGTATTAGGTATACAATGGGAACATTGTATGGCTTTGAATGATACATCAGCATTCAAATCCATTACTCCAACACAATCTATTAAACTATTTGAGGTAGGAATAGGCAAAACTATTCAGCCCAGATTAGTTGATGTTAAATATCTTAAGTTCGATCAAGAGATGCAGATATTCATTAAGTCTTTGAAACCAAAAGTTCAAGTACCCATTGAATACTATATTGCATCAGGATATACAAAATCTACTGTTATTAGAAACCATCATGGAGAATCTTTTTCAACACCACAACTTAATAGAACTTTCTCAGTAGGAATAGACTATTACAGACAATACAACCTAGACAAAGATTTTGCTAGATAAAGTAGAACATGTTGAAGGACAAACAAAGAAAATGATTCTAAAACAAAAAGAAAAGGAATCAGATAAAAAGGTATTAAAAATACCGTTAGCACAGCTATAAGCAAATGAATCAGGCTATTGATTTAAAGAAACATCCCCAACTACACATATTGTCACGCCCCGATTCCCAAAATACGGGAATACGAGCATGTAACGAAGGCCCAGCGAATGATTATACATCATCCATAAGTTGAACCAGTCTAACTCAACAATATACCGGAGAATACAACCACGCAAGAAAAGAATAACCACATAAACAAAGAATAAACTCCAAAATAATCATGAAATAAATTCACCAAATAATAATCTAATATCTGGCATAAAAACAAAATTCAGGTCATAAAAGCCCAAGAACACAAAGTATGATAAAAGCATTAAAATAAGCAAATAACAAGAGATAGCTATAGCAACCTAATGGTCCAGCTCCAATCTTCAGAGAGTTTGCTCATCAATTTCTTCTGGTATTGCTCCTTCGGTACTTGTGAATTCTTGATTAAAAAAGAAAGAAAAGATTGTCCTTAGAGCAAGTCCTGGGCAGTAAGTAGAGAAAACAGAGAATAAAGGAAGCATGTATATAAAAAAAAGGGACATGATCAAAGTCAAAGAACAAAGCAAAGGCAGAAAAAATATCAAAGGTCTACATTTAATTAGGCATGTACAAGATCAAGCAGGAGATGTCAAATGCAGGTTTTTAATTATTTTATTAGCCTATCTTGTGCACAGACTACTGCGTCCCATTCCACAGGTTCGGCGCAAGTACACAGTGAACATTTCAGACTGATAGTCAATTCACGGATCATGTACTCGGCCTAGTAATCAGTGTTTAATATTCAGGGACAGTGATTATCAGGCGGTGTTTTATGTTCAGGGACAGTACAGGTCAGTGTTTTATGGACATCAGTACACGTCAGTACAGGTCAGGCAGTGGGGCCCAACCGAGTACAGTTTCTGATCGTTCACTACCAAGTCTACCCATAATACCCGACTTTTTATTAGTTTATTTTCATCTTATGTGAGCATACAAGAAGGTGTCAATGTTGTATCATGCTATGTGTGTCTAATTCTATGCGTTACAGACAATTCAAGAAGCAACAAGTCATTTGAACACCCAACACATAATCAGGACATCATGTTATAGATTGTGTTCACCTATTTGTTTCAGGTCAAAAACTTCATTAATTAAACTTATAAAAATTCAGGGTAGTTCCTACACATGTCTAGGTTCAGCCAAATTTATTTCAGATTTTTTATTTTGCAGTTAACATGGTCAAATAAATTATGAAACAGTAAGATACGCATGCATTTGTGAATCTAGAAATTCTAACATAGCTGTACTAAAATACTGATATCTAACAGATTACACATCAGAATTCAGATCCGTCAAAAGGGCAATAAACTAGACGTCTAAGGCTAAATTTCATGTTCAGAAAGTTATTTCAAATTATGACAGCAACATGGTCGAAAATCTGATATAAAATGGAATAACTAGCAGTATATAATTTATTTTGGCATGAATTGGCAACAATTAAATCATACAATCATGTATTTCATGCAAATTAATAATCAAAGTGATCTTAGGCATTTAACATGCATATTTCCAGTTTTAGATGCAATTTCACAGGCATGATATTCAATTCATTAATTCACATACTGTCTAATATGTCCAATTCATCAAACAAGTCTACAAGAAGGGATCTAGTTATTTTCATGTAAATGTGCATATGCAATTTATAAGAGGAACTAGATTTAGATCAAAGAGAGCGGCACGATGTTAAGAATATATCGGGTTGTCTCGTGTAAACCTTCAATATAATTAACGGAATTTTAATAGCAGTACGATAAGGAAAAAGGACTGGATCCACTTGCAAGAGATCAAATAATCTTGAACAAAACAAAATACTAGTTCAAGAAGAGACTTGCCTGTTAATTAGTAGATTTGAATAATTTAGAATAACGGGATTAGAATCCCGGGCAACGATCCACAAGAACACAAAAATACGTGCGAACCACGTGTAAAGCCCAAAACAACATCAACAGTAGGCTCGGATCCTAGAGCAAAACACACACAGCAAATATCGGATCTCCTCTCACACAACAGCAAACACTGGGGTCGGGTCCCTCTCCTCCCGATCAGCAAACACCAAAAGCAGCCACATAGTGCATCGTCTTCTCCAACGCAATGGAGAGAGAGAGAGAGAGAGCGACGGCGGGTGACTGCGACGATGGCTGGAGATGCTGGTGGCGAGAGCGATGACGACGAGCGGTGGTGCTGTGGTCGAGGAGCGACGACAGCGGCGAGACAGATGGCGGTACGAAGATGCTCTGTTTTCACTTTCGAAAACTGGGGAGACGAGTGACGGGGTGCTCTCGAGGCTTGGACGACGACGAAGAGGACGGAGGGTCAGCGGTGGATGTGGGGTGAACGGAGAGACAAAGGCAATGTGTATAGGAGGTGCAGGCGATGGGTAATGGCGAAGATGGGTTAATGGATTACGGTGGAGGTTCCGGATGATGGGATCAACGACGGCGGCGGTGATGAGATGGTGGCACGGGGACGACAAGGGGATGACGGTGATGAGGATGGAGGTGGTGGTTGGAGAAGATGACGGGAGAGCGAACGGAGACTGGTGATTGGGTTTTGGTGGAGTGAAACAGGGGGAGATGAGAGAGAGCAGAAGAGGATGAACCGGAGGGGGTTAGCACAGTAGGGCTATAGGGGGTTTAGGTTAACGACGGCTAGGGTTAGGGTTTAATTAAGGATTAAAGTATTTATATGGAAAAAGTGGGATATTGGGATATTGGGTAATTGGGTTTAGATCCAATAAATAAAATAGATTATACATGAATATAATGGATCAATATAAACCCAAACACAAGAATAAGATATCTGATAAAATACGATTTATAACAAAATACAATTTGTATCACATTACATAAATTATTTAAAACAATAAAAAACACAATTATTAAATAAGAATTGATTTGTTCTAATAATCAATAATAACAATAAATAATCATAATAACAATAAGAATAGAAATAATAACCATGACAATAAAAATAATAATACTAATAATAACAATAGCAATTATCAGAGTAGTATCATTATATAAAAATAGGAATTTGTTGAAATAGTCCGAACAGTAATAATATTTTTGATTTGAGTTTAAATGTGAATAGTTGATCAAGTAGGAATGGAAACAAAGTTTATTTGAAATAATTATAACTGTGGTTTAGAAAAAGCTTTAACATGAAATTCAAAACGAATTTAACAATAACAAATTTATAAATATCGAAATACAGAAAATTCGTATTTATGGAAATGGGGGTTACAATCCTACCCACCTTACGAAAAGAATTTAGTCCTCGAAATTCCTTCTGGCAGGCAGTAGGACAAAACAAAAGCAACTCAAGAAATAACAAGGCAGGAAAATCAGAAAAAAGGAGAACTCAATTGATGGAAGCACCGGAATAAGAAAGAACACAGACAAGAAGGGACTGATCAAGAATGACGTTGAGATAAAGATTCAATGAGAGATGAAAAATGCAAGCGAGTGAACAAGGGAGTAAACAATGCAAGGAAGGAGAAACAACAAGAGAATTCTGGGACCTGTGAGTTATGGGTCCACCACGCTTTCGCTGCGCTACTCCGATGGTGATGTTCCAAGCAACATACATGTCGCTGTAGACCACGTGACACCAATTGACGAACTGAGCAGGAAGAAAAGAATGGGACACCAGGATCAAAGAGAGTATAGGAAGGAGGATTTTGGTTATAAATCAATAGGAAAATAAAATAACCAATAAAAATATGATTTATAATGAATGTAATTTGCATCACAGTATAGAATTCATTTTGAAATGACTACAAATGCAATTAACAAATAGAAATGTTTTTTTTCTTCTTTTTTTAAAGTAATCAGAATTAGTAATAATAATAATAATAACAGTAATGATAATGATAATAACAATAATAGTAGAAATAGATATAATAATAATATATACATATATGTCAAAATGGAAATTCAAGTTAAATAGATTTATTAATATAATCCAAACAGTAGTAATATATAATATAAATATTCGATCACCTAGAAATGTAAAATAAAATTAAAATACACCGTTATTCGAAATAAATAAAATTTTTGAATAATAAGTGATTTTTTTTTTAAACCAGAATAATATTTTGTTAAAATTCGATCAATTGAAAATGTAAATTATTGAAAAAGAATTTAAAGGTGAAAGAAAGTTATAAAAATCTTAAATACAAAAAATGCACGGAAAAATACATATATACAGGAACAGGGGTATGGGTTGGGCTCAAGTTAGATATTAATAAATAATGCAATGCAGGACCTGTGAATATAAAATTGGACTTTAGATGATGGACTTCAAATTAAATAATTAAATGATATAATATAGATCAAAACTAATGGTCTTTAACAAAAATAATAATAATTATACTATTGCTGCTGATTTCGGTTTGAGAGCAAACAGATGAATTTGTGGATTCATTTTGGAAACAATAAAGCAAACCTGTTGACTTTCACCGGCATTTGACTTGGTTTCTTGCCGCTGCCGTTGACCTGCAAAAAGTGCGAAACACCGGGATGGATCCCGGCAATGCACCCTCCGACGCTCTTGTCAGTAATCTAAATGATTATGAAAGTGCTTTGGGTATGAAAAGATTGATTACCATGTTATGGTGGGAGGAGGTGGGTATTTATAGTTGCCTTAGGGATCCGTTTTGAGATAAGGATAAATCTCTACTTCCCAATGTGAATGGATAGAAGTGGTTAAAAGCACCTCTTATGGATAATTACGGATCCGAATCCCTATTTATCCTTTTGAACTGGTTTTTAACGGGTTAGTACCCATATCCAGTAGGACAGATCTGTTTATGGGTTATTGGGCTTTAAAAAAGGACTCAGTTTCCAATTCGGACCCGTTTGTAGGTGAAATTATCGTTTTACCCCTGAGAGCTTTAAGATTCGTGTCCAATTTGAACGGTCCCGGTTTAATCCTATTTTAAGCCATATCACGAGCCCCCCACTCCCAAAGACTGAATTTGAAAGTCTTTAAGGAGTAGTTTTGTTATTCTAAACGCGTACGAGATTTTATCGGAGTTTTTAAGAGAGTTTCGTTCTTTTTCGAGGTGTAACGGTATCAATCTGAGTTTGTAAAATACCAAAAAATATTCTCAGAATTTTCTGGATTTTTTTGTGATTTTCCAGATTTTTTTGATTTTCCCCCAAATTTTAATCATTTTTTGAATTTTTATTCAATATCCGAATTTAAATAATTAATTACCAAAAATTTTAATTAATTATTCTAATTTATTAATTATTATTTTCAGAATTGTTAAAATTATTTTCCGAATTAATAATTATTTTTAGAATTCTTTAACTAATTTTTCAAATTTTAAAATAATTAATTAAATAAAATAAAATAATTAATTAATTAAATATTACCTGGACATGTGGCGCCAATCTGTGCATTGATCACGATCAGATGGCGCGCATCTCAAAGCAGGATTTTTTCCCTCATTACAGGGTCGGTAGCTCGGCATGCGGCGCCGACCCCCCATATGACGCCACGTGGCGCGGTCAACGCTGACCGTTGACCATCACGTGGCAGATTTTTTTTCTTCTTCTTCTTTTTTTTCTTTTTTCTCATGCTCTCCTCCTTCCTTTTCCTTCGCCTTTCGCCATCTGCTTTCTTCTTCGTCTTCGACTGTGCCTTCCAACCCTGCCCCTCACCCCATCCTTGACTCTAGCCTCGCCCCTGACCTCACCTCCTCTCCGACCTCGTCTGGCGAGGAGCTCGGCGGAGCTTTGATGAGGAGGCATTAGCGAGGGCCTCGACTTTGGCGAGCTCGACGACCGGGCGAGGAGAGGAGCTTCGGCGGAGCTGACGAGCGGAGTGTTCGAGCTCGGCATGGGGAGAGCTCGATGAAGCCATGGGAGGCAGAGTTCGGCGAGGGGGCTCTTCTGCAGTGGTGATGAAGGGAGCTCGACGGAGCTCGAGAGGTTGGCGATTGAGATGTTGGGTTCGGAGCTCGTGAAGGTGACGGAGGTGAGCTCGACGTCAGTGAAGGAAGATGGCGAGGAGCTGGCTTGAGCTCAGTGTCGGCGAGGAGGTTGGTTGGCAAGCTCGACATTGGTGGGTGCTGGAGCTCGGCCATGGCGGAGCGTGGTCGCGAGTTCGAGCTCAGAGTTCGTTAATGGTAGTGATGGTGCTCGGTGGGGATTGAGCTTGGCAGTCGATGCTATGGTTTTCTCGAGCTCGACGAGGACTCATCGAGGGTGATGACGAGCCTCGGTTGTCGTGCGAGCTTGGAGAGGAGAAGAAGTGAGCTTGAAGATGCGATGGGAGCTCGCGAAGGGGAGAGTTCGACGAAGATGGGTGCTAGATCTTGGCCATGGCAGAGCTCGAAGACTGAAGAAGGGGGAGTTGGAGCTAGGAGGTCGGGTTTTTTGGTAGTGGAGGTTGGGTTTTTTTGTTTTGGGCGAATCTGAGCCATTAATCGTGTTTGAGCACGAATTTTGAGGCAAATTTTTTCTCCAATTTGTATCTCGGTAGGTCAGTAGCTCGGATCGTAATTCCGAGCTACGTGGTGCGATCTGGACCTCCTGATGAAGGTCTGACACGAATCGTGAGGCGGTAGTTTTCGCCAATTTGCAGGTCGGTAGCTCGATAGCTCGAATTTCAGATCCGAGCTATGGAGCAAGATCAAAGCCGTCGATGACGATCAAGCGCAAATTTTTAGGCTGTAGTTTTTGCCAATTCGTAGCTCGGCAGCTCGATAGCTCGGATTTCAGATCTGAGCTATGGGGCAAGATCAGAGCCGTCGATGAGGATCAAGCACGAATTTTAAGGCGGTAGTTTCTGCCAATTCTCAGCTCGGTAGCTCAGATTACAGATCAGAGCGGTCGATGAGGGTCAAGTGCGAATTTTGAGGCAGTAGTTTTTGCCAATTCGCAGCTCGGTAGCTCGGTAGCTTGGATTTCAGATCCGAGCTATAGGGCAAGATCAGAGCCATCGATGAGGATCAAGCGCAAATTTTGAGGCGATGATTTTTCCCATTTTCATGCTTGACATAGCTGTGTAGTGACCCACTTTCGCGGTGCTACGGAGGTCCGATCGGGGTGTGTGACCCCTTATTTCGAAGATGACCTGAAGATCTACAATTTCTCTTTGGAGGTCAGTTAAAGAATCACCCGTACTTAGGGTCAAAATAGCCCCGCAGTATCTTTGTTCTCATGAAGTTGAGGAGTGCTTTGGTCTTCGGAACCTTCGAAGAGGAGCTCCACTCCTAGGAGCTAAGAAGATGAACTCGGAAGATCCTCGTAAGACCCATGGGAAGATCCATTCTTGGAGGTGAATGGGAGGAACAAATCTAGGGGAGAGTTCTAGCTCTCAGCCCATTGAGAAGAAGGATGCTCGTGAGGTGAGCGAAGTGAAGAGCATCACAAGGCTCTAGAGAGAGCCATCCGGGAGACGAGTTTGGGGAGCAACTCTAGGAGAGAGTTTTCAGCTCCGAACTCGCTTAGAAGAGGACGACTCGGGAGGCAAGTGGGGCGAAGAATCATCTCCAGGATCTAGGAGAGAGCCATTCGGGAGACGAGTTTGAGGAGCAACTCTTGGGGAGAGTTTGAGCTCTGAACTTGTTTAGAAGAGGAACACTCGGGAGGCGAGTAGGACGAAGAATCATCTCCAGGATCTAGGAGAGAGCCATTCGGGAGACGAGTTTGAGGAGCAACTCTAGGGGAGATTTTGAGCTCCAAACTCGTTTGGAAGACGACCATTCGGGAGGCGAGTGGAACGAAAAATCATCTCCAGGCTCTAGAAGAGAACCATTCGGGAGACGAGTTAGAGGAGAAACTCTAGTGGAGAGTTTGAGCTCCGAACTCGTTTAGAAGAGGACCACTCGGAAGGCGAGTGGGACAAAGAACCATCTCCAGGCTCTAGGAGAGAGTCATTCGGGAGACCAGTTTGAGGAGCAACTTTAGGGGAGAGTTTGAGCTCCGAACTCGTTTAGTAGAGGACCACTCGGGAGGCGAGTGGGACGAAGAATCATCTCCAGGCTCTAGGAGAGAGCCATTCGGGAGACTAGTTTGAGGAGAAACTCTAGGGGAGAGTTTGAGCTCCAAACTCGTTTAGAAGAGGACCACTCGGGAGGCAAGTGGGACGAAGAACCATCTCCATGCTCTAGGAGAGAGCCATTTGGAAGACGAGTTTGAGGAGCAATTCTAGGGGAGAGTTTGAGCTCCGAACTCGTTTAGAAGAGGACCACTCGGGAGGTGAGTGGGACGAAGAACCATGTCCAGGTTCTAGGAGAAAGTCATTCGAGAGACGAGTTTGAGGAGCATCTAGGGGAGAGTTTGAGCTCCAAACTCGTTTAAAAGAGGACCACTCAGGAGGTCATTGGGACGAAGAATCATCTCCAGGTTCTATGAGAGAGCCATTCGAGAGACGAGTTTGAGGAGTAACTCTAGGGGAGAGTTTGAGCTCCAAACTCGTTTAGAAGATGACCACTCGGGAGGCGAGTGGGACGAAGAACCATCTCGAGGCTCTAGAAGAGAGCCATTCGGGAGATGAGTTTGAAGAGCAACTCTATGGGAGAGTTTGAACTCCGAACTCGTTGTTTAAGTGAGACTCAACAGTTGTAGGAGCAATTTCGAATGGTGAATCGCTTCTGTAACACACCGCAAAATTGAAAATGACAATTTTTCCCTCGCATGTTATGCACGTGCATTTTGTACCGTTACTAGTGATATCCATAATGTATTTCAATATGTATTTTTATATTCCGACTATTTATACATTTTTCGTATTCTTAAAAAGCCTATTTGAGTCATCTCAAATATTAAATTCTAATCTCTGTATTTTACGTGCTTTTTACATATTATCGATGCACGTGTCGATTCTTGTATTCTACCGTTACGTGCAATATTTTCGACGTGTTTCAATTATTTATTTAATAACATGTTTAAATTCGTCTTACAAACATAAATTCAATTTTCATCTATTTTGATATAAAGAAATTTATACGTGAAGTCCACGTGTTTTCTATGTACGTAGTGATTACGTCGTGGAATATATAAAATTATTAAATATATTTTTCTTATGTTGTATTTCGATTATATTTAAATATTTTTCTGTTGATAAAGTTGAATTTTGTATTTTGAGATTTTACGTGCAACGCACGTGTTTTCGGTTACATGTATTTATGCGTATTCTTTTTCAAATTGAATTTCATGAAGTGTGTATGTGTCTATTTTATTTGTGCATGAAAAAAAAATAATTTTTAATTAAAGTAATTTTATATGCATATTATATATATATACAACTTATGTTTTAAATTAAAAAAATAATTTTTGGGAAGTGTACAGAAAGCACGTGCACGTGCACACGTGCAATGCGCACACTCAAAAAGGAAAAGAGAGGGGCCGGTTGCTTTTGGAATGGAGGGAGAACAAATTTTGAAATTGTAGGAGTGGACTTAGTGGAGTTGTGGAGAGTCGTTATAATAACTACTCTAGTAACCTATACTAATACCCATACCCTTACACATTCGAATTTTTCCCCAAACTGTCCCACTTTTTGAAAGTTTTTCCCAAACTTTCCTACTTTTTTTTTAAAATTCCCAAACTGCCTCACTCGCTTTTTGAAGATGCACCCTGAAATCTGAACATAAAAACATCATCGATACGATTTTATATCAAAATACTCTTTAAATCTGCATCCGATTATATAATTACCCATAATTCACACATTTCACTATATGCTTCACATCAACCTCATATCTATCCTTATTTTACATTCGCACAATACGAATTCCCATACAATCCATTACTTTTCAATTTAAATTCCCTAACACGAACATTCATCTTTCCACAATTATCATCATATTAGCATTTTGCTATTTATATAAATACTAGGTTTGCCCATTGATACGTGCCTACGGCACGTCTTCGGAACGATGCACCTTGTTTGATCATATAAAATAGTTTTGGAGGTCCAGCAAATTAATTGAAGTAGCAAACATAGAGCAAAAAACATATTATATGATTTTTTTGAATTATTTTTAAAGTTGTTAAATTTTTATTTTTTTAGTTTTTATAATTTTTAATTTTCTTAATTTTTTGAATAGGAGAGGGAGGGAGAGAGAGAGAGGACAAAAAAATTAAATAAATATAGGAGTTGTTTTGGGTAGGGGATTTGAATTTGAGTTTTGGGGAGAAAGTTTTTGAGGGGGAAAATATGTTTTGTGAGGTTAGATCTAAGCCTTTGATTTTTGGGGGATTGAAGGAGAGCCACTTGATAGCTTTCTTTGTGTTTTATTATATAGATAACTACATGATGTTATTACATCTTTTCTTCATCTCTATTAGCCATGCACTTCATTTACTTGTATCATATTATCATCTCACCCATTCATCCTGGAGGTTGTGCCAAGGCGAGTAGTTCCCTGACACCCTTCCAAGGTACACAAACTTATAACACAACAAACTTTCTTTAATAACCATTTTCATAGCCAATCTCAAAATACAGGTATTTATTTTATTGTATTATATCAAATATCACATCATACACATATGCATCTATTCTTATAATATCACATTCATTCATATCTTATGACACAAATATAACATCTCATTGCCCATTGCAATTTACTCACATTTCATAACATCGTTAACACATCACTAATTAAAATACTTATACTCATTGCATTAAAAACATGTTTTATAGCTCATTCTCATCTCATTATACCACTTTAGTAATATATTCTTGAAAAAGCGAGTGGCTTTTTGAAAAAGCGAGTGTGGTTAGAACCACCTCGGTTTTTCAAAAAGCGATTGTGAGTCTTTGATTTTTCAAAAAGCTAGTCTTGAGCCTATATGTGTTTAACAAGCAGACTGAAGACTCACTTTTCGAAAAACCGAGTTTAGTTCAAATTACATCGGTTTTTTCAAAAAGCGAGTGTGGAGTAGTTGTTTTTGAACTACTTCATAGTCGCTTTTCGAGAAACCGATGAGGTTTCTACTAGACTCGCTTTTTGAGAAACCGAGTCTAGTTAAAGGAACAAAAGGAGAACAATGAGCTACAGATAAGGCTGCTGCTACTGCGGTGTGGCAAGGATTGTAGTTGGGTCGACGAGATGGGGTTCGAGGATGTGGTTGTTCTGGACAGGATGATTTGTGAGAGGGTGGAGGCAGTGGGGGAGAGGATCGAGGTTTTGAAGGCTGCCAAGGAGTTGAAGGAGGGACGTGGGTTGGAAGTTCCTTCTAGCTACGACGACTTAGAAGAAGAAGAAGAAGAACAGGAGGAGCCCTGGAGAGCGACATCTTCGTTGTGTAATGGTGGTGGTGGTGGTTTGGAGGATTTGTTCATGCAGTCTTGTGTGGAAGAGTTGGCGGATGGAGGGTTAAAGACAATTACTACAGATGACGAAGAACAAGAGGAGGGGAGGAGCATGGCATTGTCGATATATGGTGGTAGTGGTGGTTTGGAGGATGTGTTCTTGCAGTCGTCATATGGGATCAATGGTGGAGGGGATTTAGCATCTCCTTCTCGAACTCCGTCGTCGTTTTTCAATGATTGGCCAATGGATTTCGGTTCTTTCTTCTAATTGGTGTTGTTCTATGTTGAATAGTAGTCAATTGCAGGTAGCTAGCTCTATTTCTTTCGATTTTCTTGCTTGCTTAGAACAAGGCTTATCTTTTCTGTTGTTTCTCTGTTTGTGAATGTAATTTTTGAGGCTGTTGCTGCTGTGTGACCCTTCAAAGTAAAAAGAAATGAGGAATGTTACGGTTTGGTTGATGGAGAAGAAGTATAGAAGATAGAGAGTGAAAGAAAGTGTGTGTGTGTGTGTTAGGGGGGGGGGGGGTTCGAAACCAGATCTGAATGTTAAGTTAGCCCCAATCGACACTCATTTTTTGAAAAACCGAGGTGGTTTTAACCACACTCGCTTTTTCAAAAAGCGAGTGAGGCAGTTTGGGAATTTTAAAAAAAAGTAGGGCAGTTTGGGAAAAACTTTCAAAAAGTGGGACAGTTTACACATTCTTCATCATCTCTTCCCATCTCTTTCTTTCTGTCACTTTCCGAAACCAACTCCCAGCAACCTTTTGCTTTCTCCACCAACTCACCTTTATACATTCTCTTATACAAATATATATTAGCATGTATATATGTATACCTAGTTAGATATATATATATATATATACATATATATGTATATGTGAGTGAGATAAAATGGGTTGAGTGTTGTTTTGTCTTGCTTTGCCAAAAATGAGATGGGGATGCTCTCACTGTTGCTTTGGCCGAAAGATGGAGATGGGGTGTTTCTTGCTTTGATGCGCGAATTCCGAGGAGAAGCGGAGTTCTCTAGGAGCTTCTCATTCTAAGAGTACAATTGCTAGGAATTAGATTTGCTTGGGTGGGTGATTCTAAAATCCGTTCTAATTTAGAAGTAGAGTTGCATGCTAGATAATATATAATTTATTTGTTAAATTTGAATTGGTATGATAAAATTGCATGCTAATTAATATAGAGTTTAATTGCTTGGTGTGGTAGATGTGAATTGCTTAATTTAGTCTCTAAAATTTGTGATGATGGTAGTTAGTATATTTACATGCTAAAATATAGGCAATTTGAAGAATCATGATTTGTATGAATTGAGGCATGTTAAGATAATATTCGAAATAGTGCAAATGTATGAAAAAGAATTGGTTGATGCTAAAGTGGTAAAGAACGTAGAATTAATCTCACTAGGGTGTATTTTATGAATATATAAAATTTTATGAAGAAGTTTTGATGAAGAACAACATTTTACTTGAAAATTGATGGTATATGTTTTCTACTACAATTTGGGGGAAAACTTTTGTTACATTGTCAAAAGATTTTTTTTTATAAAGTTTGAATATATTATACTATACTGTATTTTGATGAAACATGTTCTGAAAAAGAAATCAAGTATTGAGTGAGTACAAAACAATGGAAAAATCGAATTTTGTAAAGGAACAATTAATCACAGTACAGTACATACAAAAGTTTTTTTAACCGAGTTGTATATCGGTTAGTCACTCAAGACCTACTGGTCATCGGGTGCATTTCTGGTGCATTACTATAGCTCGTGGAGCTTATTGGTTTTGGGTTCGAGTCTCTTCAGAGACTTTGTTTTTTTTTGAAAAATTAATTTTTACACAAACCCTAAACCTAAAGCGCAAATAAAATTTAATTCAACCTTATATCAGTTAGTCTTGTTGGCCATATTTGTCGGAGAGTGCGAGTTGGGTGTGTTACTGTTCACTGGCGGGTCCGGCTTGGGTTTTGGGTTCGAAACTTGGTATTGGACTTTTAATTTTTTTTTGATTTACTTTAATGTTTTTTAGAGTTTTTAAAGGAGATAAAAATTCAGGAAAAATTCTATTATTCCTCTAAAATTGTTTAGATCTTATATAAAATATTTCTACAATATTTTGAGATATTTTGTGAAAATTGAAAGGGAATTTTACATTAATGAACTCGAATCTAATAAATTAGAAGCGTTGCGATTTTCGGATATTTTGAGTTTCAAAGTGAAATAAAAATTGGAAAAAATCTATTATTATTCTGAATTTGTTTAGACTCTATGAGAATCATTTCTACAATATTTTGATATATGTTGTGGGAATCGAAAAAGGGGATTTTACATTAAATATTGTTGAAGAACTCGATTTTACCGGTTAAAATGTGACTCTTGTATAATCAAAGAGAGATGAAACATTTGGAATGCACTTAGATTCTTCTTAATGAGATTTTATGACTATTAAATACTTGGTTTAAGATCATTTGAAATGCACACAAGGTTATGAATGATTAAATTTCTAAAAGAAGTCGAAATGAGATACTTCATATTATAAGATTATGAAAGAAATGTTTCTCTTTGAGAAAGAGTTTGTGAATAAAGAAATTGAATTACTATTTGAGATTGAATATGAAATATTATTGATCCCTAGAAAAGAGATAGTTGTTGGAATCTAGAGGCTAGGCGAGACCCTAGTAATCGGCAATATTTATTAATGAATTTGAGAGCTAACCAGTGTGGGTTAAGCATCTCGTGAGAAGTAGCCAGTTAGGCTGATTGTCTCTTTTGTATTAGTTTAAGTCCGGTAGAGGCTAGCTCTAGGTTGTGATGATTTTCTTTTGAAACAAATTAAACATCTAAGGATTAGATACATAGTGAAGATGTGATGAAAGTAAGAGAAAAATATAAGTATGAGGGCCATTGGATTGGCGGTGTGAGAGTGTTCACAGGATGTCCTCATGATGCGCAATGATTTGGGCGTGGATACTACTCCAGGATACCGTCCCGGTGGCGACGCTTGTGGGGTGTTTTGATGACTACGGGTGGTGCCATTGTCCATGGCGGAGGTGAATTGTCCATAGGATGCCTACATGAAGCATCATGTGTCAGTGCGTGGGATTCTCTCCAGGATGTCTGGACATGGGCTCGTAACTCGTAGAACACCTAGGATACTTACCATAGTTACTGTGGTAGTTTAAGTCATAGTGAGGGATTGAACCCTACAAGATGAAGAACGATTAAGGGCTTGCCCTCGGACCTATGTAGTATGGGATGCATAGAATCCGAACAAATGCGCATTAGTGTCATTTAATATAAATAATTGCATTAAGGATTAAGTGCACAACACCCACGACATCAATAGGATAATCTCGCTTACCTTTGTTTGTGATCAAGTTTGTGGTTTGTTAAAGTATTTAAGAATCATTATATTTTCGACATAGCAAGGATGGCCGTGTATAATATTTTGTCGGCTGTAAGCAATTGATGGCCCACAGTTTTATTTGCAGGACTTGGAGTTTACAAGAAGATATAAAGATCAATTTGTTGCTGATGATTTACTTAAATGCTAAAGTTGTTGTAATTATACATTTATCATTGTTGTATTTTAATTATTCCGCTGCGTGTTGATGTAAAAGACTATGTTGCAAATAAAGTTTTAAATTCCTTGTAAAATTATACGAAGTGAAGTGTAAAGATCCTGTGGAACTTTGAATTCAGTCTTATTTGGAATTCGGGGTGTTACAGAGTGGTTTGACAACGAAGCTGTGAGTGTCTGACTTGTCCTTCCTCTTGTTCTTCTTGTTGTCATTATTCTTTGCACTTGCAATCGAAAGGTTTTTGGGTTTTGATGTGAATCCAATTGAGGATAATTTGGATGATGAGTTGATTGTATAAAGAGAGTGAGTGATTGAAGTGGATGAAGAGGGGAGCAAGCGAAGCTTATGTTATATTTATTTAATATAAATAAATAAATAAATAAATATTAAACTTGCAGATATTTGTATCCAAATTTTCTTTTTTTAGGATATCTGTATTTGTATTCGTATTTAAATTTTTTTGGATTTGAATATCCGAATCTGTATCCGTATCTGCTCAGATACGAATTTTTCATATCCGTATTTGCAAAAATTTCGGATCCGGATTCGGATACGAATTGGATCAGATATATCTTTATCTGAGAGCATCCTTAAGAGCATTCCCAATGGAACCCCATCTCCATCCCCATTTTGGGGTTCCATTTGGGCATATTCCTTAGAATATGTCATTTTGATTTGTGGTTTCAAATAGGGTGCTCCACTAGTACCCCATTTTAGGGTTTCAAAATAAAAATTTGTAATTTGTTTTTTGCACAAAACTAATTTTTTGAATGCAAAATGATAATACAAATAATTAAAAAGTTATAATACAATTAATTAGAAATAGATAATATACTTACTAAGAAATAGGTAATACAATTATTGATGGCCTCGTTAAAAAACTCGCAGGAAAAAGAGTACCACATTATTCAAATTACAAAATATTAACAATTAAACACCTGATGTACAAGCACCGTATCAGGAATCTCATCAGGCATGCACCGTGTCAGGAATCTCGTCAGGTAAAAATATTATCAGAAATCTTGTCAGTAATCTCATCAGGAATCTTATCAGGAATCTCGTCAAGAATCTTGGTAGGAATCACATCAGTCCTGTGTAAGCATCACTATAAAAGGAGGGGGGATTTTAATTACACTTACTAAAAAAAACAGAACAAGTTATGACATCTGTAAGAAAGGGAAATTACTCAGAATTGGAGGATATAGAATTATGTCATGTTTATCTTGACACTTCTCAAGATGCCATTGTCGGTATAAATCAAAAAGGAGATAAGTTATGGCAACGAGTTACTGCAAAATTCAATATTGGTAAGATTCCACAATCTCAGCGATCGCCGAATTGTCTTTCCAACTGTATGTCCAATTTGATGTTCGTAGTTAGCAAATTTTGGTGTGTTCTTCGTCAAGAGGAGAATATAAATCCCAGAGGTGCTTCTCAAGCTGATATTTTAAGTATTATTTCTACATAATTTTAATATTTTTGTTATGAGTAAAAATTATGCAACCTCACTATTACTTTATTATTTTTTGTAGTTAGAGATGACACATAAAACTCTCCAGATGGATGTCACTTTCAAAAGAAAGAGTTTCAAATTTATGCACGTGTAGCCGCTTCTGAAGGAGGAAAGATGGAACGATCATACTAGCGCTCCACCTGCTAAATTACGTAGGGGAAATAATTCACAAGAAGGATCTCATTCTGGTTCTCGTACATCCAAATCAGATAGATTACCTTCCATCAGAGTAGATTTAAGTCCAGACGAACATGAGGTTCAACCTGGGCAACAAGCTGAAGTTTCTTCACCGATTATACCTACTGGAAGAAAGAGAGAGAAGGCAAAAAAAAAAGATTGACAGTAAACAGGTCAATGAGGAAATCAGAGAACATAATTGAAAAATACAGGAGTTGGTTGAACAAAATCAATAGTTAATGAACAATAGGCGATGTAAAATTGAAAATATGCATCGTGAACGTGAAGATAACAAAATTATGCTGACCAATTTGACATCCATAACTGATCCGGATGATTGTGAATGGTTGCAAAGTAGAAAGAAGGAAATTTGGGTGAGAAGAACTCGTGAATCCCAACAGGAAGGACCCATAAATACAATTGGATATTTTCATGGTCTCTTATGTGATTCAGATCCCACTTTCTATTCGGGGGAGTTCTGTAGTTCGACCCATTTTCCAGGAGAAAATAATGACCATCCCGATAATTAGAATTATTTGTATTCTCTCTTAGTTCAGTATTATGTTTTTTTAATTTTCGATGCTTCGTTCAGTATTATGTTTTGTAATTTACGATGAATATTTATGAATTCTTATTTATCTTTATTAGTATAATTATTTATTCATATTATTAATTTCTACACTTAAAATAAATCAGGAAGATATACAATATTAGTATCATATTAAATTTCTCGTTGAAAAAATAACAATAGTATAATTATTGTCTATTATTATCTACAAATAAAATAATTAAAAGAAGTTAAAAAAAACAAATCAAACAAACGAATTATAATATAATACAAATCTAAATGAGGGGAGGGTTTTTTTTTGCTAAAGAAACCACATTTGCGGTTTGAGAAAGGAACCGCATAAATGCGGTTCCATTTTTTCGTCAACAAAAATATTGCCGAATGGGGCGGACGTATGAGGATCGATTGGGTTTTTTGTGTGGCAATTTTAGCGATGTGTGTGTGTGTGGGGGGGGGGGGGGGGGGGGGGGGTGGGGGTATGGTTAAGTGACCCATTGGTCTCGCTCTAATAATACTACATACTCCTCCCATTATAAATTTTTATTTACTTATTTGTTTATTATTACTGGTTGAAATTTGTTGTGCACCAAGTACACGCGACTTGGTGAACATGTAAATTAAATATTTAACACATTTGATCTGATGGGGGAAAATCAATCACATAAACTCCTACAAATGTGAACTGCTCGATAGGCATAAAATTATAAAACTTACATTGAGAAAATTCATGCAAAGATGATTACTAAATTAATGATATGCACCCACCAGTAATTTCTTTTGATATAAAGCAATTAGCTCTCGATATCATACCTTATTCTTAATATGTTCCAAGTCTGTTGCAGAGTAGCTGTGCTTCATCATTAAACAAAGTCAAATATTCTTCTACACTTGTATCTTTTATGATGATTTTGAATACATATATGAAATAATTTATTCATAATTAATCATTTTTTGTATATTGGATTAAAGTATGAAAAACAGAAAACAATCAAGAATAGCAATTAGTAGAGAGAATCATATCATCAATCACGAAAAATATCTTACTTGGAAAAATTCATGTAGCTACGTTTGGTCACATGAGGGAATAGGTTGATCGTGACGAATTTGATGGTGAAAAATAAATTAGTTTGTGCTTTGAACCTATGGGCAATTTTGTATAGATCTTTTATATTTGGTTGATTTTCAAAGTTGTATAGACCTTATTAACTAAGAATTGTTATCACTAATATATGATGCATGAATTCTTCTTTTAATTATTTATTGCGAAATAATTTCTTGCATAGCTTTTTTGAAAGGAAGTATAGATAGTAGTCGTGCTTTAAGAAATATCCTCTAATAGCATCCACACTTGGTTTTAGCAAATTTGGCAATTTGGCAAAATCAGAAATCCCAAAAACACAGTTTGTTTGCAGTCGTGGTTTGCCAAAATTTGGCAATTTAGAAAAAAAGGACAAAGAGAACAAGTTGTTTCATCCGACAAATTTTTATTATTTAAAAAAATATATTTTGAACCTCTTGGACTTTGATGTAATTTTTTTTAAACTTGGAATTATTATAGACTTGAACTTTTATGAAAAGAATGGAAGGATTTGTAATTGGATTAAATTTTCCCAAAAAAAAGAAGGGGCAGAACATGTTGTTCTGTCCGTTTCATTTTCTTTTGTTCTTTTGATCTGTTCCGTCTGTTTTGTTTTTTTTATAGCAGACAGAACGTGTTGTTCCATATGATATTTTTTTTAAAAAGTAGCATATAATTCTATGATGGATCCATTTAAAAAATGTAAAAATTGAACGGACGAAACATCCCCTATATTTGACAATTGCCAAATCTGTTTTATCAAATATGAGAAGCATCTGTTCCCCAATTCTCATTTATAGAAAGTGGTGGAAGCTCTACTGAGACGGAGATGGAAAGGAGGGCACTTAGCTCGGCATTAGGTAGTTAGGAGCGAAGGTAGTATGAGGTAGAGCCAAGACTAAGTAATCTCTTCTTTCAAGCCTTCTTCCCTGATTCCTCAACCTAGGATAGATCAATTAAATGTGTAAGCTCTCTATCTTTAATGAGGTTTCTAGTGAGGTCATTCTAATCTTCCCATGATCGATTCTAACCGGATGCTTATCCTAGTGACATTCTATCATCCTTTGATATAGCACAACACACTTTCTAGAAGTGGAGGAATTGGGTTGAAGTCAAAGCATGATCATCAATTGGACTTGTCCATCTGATGATGACTCAGCTAGTAAATCAACATCTAGTTGTTGGATATTAAATAAAAACCTATAATCATCTGATTCAAAGTCAAAGCAAGAAGAAGCATCTGACTTACAAAACGAGTGCAACACTCCATTTCTCAAAATATGGAAAATACGGAAATATGAGAAACGAGTGTGATGCTCTATGACAATTTAATAGGTATAGAAGTTCATTTCTATGCTCCCAACAAATTTTACGGTTATCATTTATTGTTTAGCAGCTAGTTTTCTTAAGTGACATGAAATTTTAAAAAATAATAATAATATTCTATTTAAGCATGTTTTCTCTCATTCTCACTATTTAATCATTTGTGAATCATGAAGAGAAGTGCATCGCTGCAGCATGGCTCCCTAACAACATGCGTGAAATCTAAACAAGGGCTTGTATCAATCTAATGAACCTATGGAATTCCATCAAAGTCTATAGTGTGACTTATATGCAGAATAAAATTAAATATACTAATCCTAATTCACAAAATAAAACATGAAGACTGGTTTTGACAATGTAATGACAAAAACTATGTTCTAGGCATTTGAATTGCCAACTCCTTAGAAAACATGTTACATGAATAGCAGTATATTGTAAACGTGTCAGCTAAACTGAAATTAATAAGCCAAAATGCATCACATATTTGCACAAAAATAATACTTGCAGATATAAGTTGATATAATAAGCTAGCAAAACTTATAGACAAGATGAAGTCCACAAAAATCATACAACAAGATGAAGTCCACAAAAATCATACAACAAGTACATTTCTTGCTAAATTTTTCCGAAACAGAAGAATAGTGAAGATGCATAGGCCAATATAATCGACTTTAATTTACTGACGAGAATCCAAAGGGCAACCTTCAATTACTCGTCGACTTAATGTTCTTGTAGTGAGCAACCATGGTGCAAGTTCAATCATACAAGCATTTTGACAAACACATTTGTGCAAAAATTCATAGGACTCATCCCTACAAACTCTCGCATTATCTCAATACAATATCGATGCACATACACTCAAGTTATAAAGCTCCACCTATCCTAACTTAATTTGCAATTGTTTTCCTCTAAATGATCTACACTAACAAATCAACACCAAATCAGCAAGCAAACAAAAAATCACAATCAATAGAAAGATAGGGTCTCTTCACTTTATCCTGTGAAAAACGTACCCTTCCACGTCTCTCACCAGTTCTCCTCCACTCCTTCAGAATAACAGGATACCTCCACACTTCTTCCATGTCATCTTGCGATACACTCGCTTCCTAATACGTGTAATCACTACCTAATTCCACATGAATGAATATATATAACCATGATTTTATTAAGAATGACTAATACATTCTCACATCCTTAAACAGTTGATAATTTTAGCGGCAATAAAAATTAAAAAGAACTTTATCTTTATATAAATTTAAAAAAGAGTTTCTGATATGGATTGACTAATATCAGAAAATTAACAAAATAACATTTCACTAATCAAGCAAATGAGAAAATTGATTACCTCTCCCAAAAGAATATGGTCCATCAATACTTAAAGCATCAGGTAAGAAATCACTCTTCTTAGATACACTACGAAACAGAATATTTTCTTATATAAGGAGATTAGAACTCTTAGAGCCTCTGCTAAGTTCAACTAAATTCACAAAAGTTTTCTTTAAAGTATAATAATTATTTTGCATGCATAATAACTGATGGCATACATGTATCATTCAGATTAATATCTAGTTTATTCTCTTGGAGGTGAAAGGTATATGACATAAGCCACGGAGCCAATTAAACATGCATTCCTCTTAACTCTAAAGTTAATGCAAAACTGAAAGATTAATGTATGTTGCTATAGTTGAGTACTCTGATATCCCAATAACTTAAACTTTAGCCGAAAGTGATCACTCTTAATTTCATCAGAATGATACGCTGGGCATCAAGTTTATGCCTTTTTCTCAATGTGTTTGTATCTATAATTTTAGCACATGAATGCACAAATAGGAGGATTTAAATTGTAAGCGAAATGTAGGCAACCTGCAAAGGTCAGTGACCTATGTTTCGAAATATCAGATATGCCTGCACCGGATTCTTGCACGACACCAACATGGGAATCATTTCGTATATCAGATACAGTATCAAAGAAATAGACTTACACTACATAACATTTTTTGTACTATGCTCATTTTCCTCAATAATTGTTGCTATGATTGCATAAAATATTTACATTTCTTAAGAAGTTCTATATGAGTTATAGCTGAAAAAAATCTTGGCAACATCCCTTTCATCCCCTTTTAAGCCTAGCTGGATTATTATATCATACTTAACTGTTCGAAGTTTAATGCTAATTGGTACCAAAATATAACTAACGTAGAACATAAATGCTAACAATTACAGTAAGATGTTTCAAGTTTCCAGCATATATACCGATGAAAAAAATGGACATTTCAAATTAAGAGATAAAATGTTATTGGGTTAATATAACATCAAATTTCCTAAATTAACTTGTAAGCAAGAGTATAGTTAACAAAGAAGTGCAACCTAAAATGAAATTAGAGGATTAGATAAGTATGGAAACCTTTTGGGTAGCAAGCTATCTTTAACAAAATGGTATCTCTGAAGTTTGCATCAAGGAATTGAACTTCTAAATATATATATAAGACAAAGAAATACAAAACTTCACCAATAGATCAATATTAAGAAAATATAGGTTATATTGAGTAAATATAGGTTGACCTTAGGGATGGCATTCGGGCCGGGCGAGCCAGTTCGAGCCCCAACCAGGCAGGCTAACACGGGTAATGGGCGGGTTTGGGCCGGGTTGCGGGTTGGCCTGGCAAATTTTTTTTGTTTTTTTTTGTTTTTTGTTTTGTTTTGTTTTTATATTTTTATTTTTTTTAATGTTTTTTAATGTTTTTTTTTAACTGCAAAGAATAAGAAAAATGTACAACATGTATGCGAGTAAAAAAAATTGCGTCCATTATTCATAGTGCACTTGAAATAAATTTTTACAAAAATCAAATTACATACAAATACATGTAATAAAAACTAAAAAAAACATACAAATTTATTGAATTACAAGATATTTGTAAATTCTATGCACATTCTTCACTTACCGTTGGCTTTCTTAACGATCACCACATTTGCTAGCTACCCAGGGTAGCTAACTTCTTGGTTGAAGCGTGCGGCTAGGAGTTTGTCAACTTACTCTTTGATTGCTTGTAGCCTATCAGGAGCAAATTAGGTGCATTTGTTGGACGGGCTTGACATCTGGGCTCACACTAAGGTGGTGCATGATTAGGTCTCCCAAAATTCTCGGTATGTCAGCTGCAGTCCATGCAAACAAGTCCTGGTTCCCTCTTAGACAAGCCATGAGTTTCTCTTTGAGTTGGAGAGGAAGGGTCTTGCATACTTGAAAGCACTTATTCTGATCCTATTCAGAGAAAGGAATCTCTTTCAATTCATTCATTGGCTTGGAGTTTATGTGACTTCTTTCTGGCGGCATTTCGATGACATCTACTGCAAGAACTGAGCCCCTAACTGTGGCAGTGTAACATGCTCGTGCAGCTTCTTTGATCATTGCTACTTGGTCTATGCACGATGATGCGGGGAACTTCATCTTCAAATGAAAAGAGGAGGCAACTGCATGGAAAGCTGCTAGGCCTGGGCGGCAAAATATGGCATCGTACGTAGCTCTAATGTTGACTACCATAAAGTCTAATGCTTCTGTTTGAGATGCTTGGGGCTTTTCCTACTGTCACATTGAGTGTAATGATCCCTTCGACTTGGATGGTTGCACCTGAGAAGCTGTGGAACGTATAGCCGATATGCTTGAGTCGATTTTGTGAATGCTTGAAAGCATCGTATGTAGCTATAAAGAGGATGTTGACAGAGCTGCCATTGTCTATGAGGATATGTCGCACCTTATGGTTTTCCATACATAGGTTTATAAACAATGCGTCGCAATGAGGTATTTTGACTCTCTCTAAGTCTTTATCAGAGAATGATACGGGGACGCCAAAACTCTGTGTAGGCGGGATGTTGTGTACTAAGTTAACCTTCCTTACGAAGGCTTTGCGGGAAGAGTTGGAATCTCTTCCCAATGGATCTCCGTGAATGGAGTGGAGAATGGCGATGTGCTCCGACTCTTGGGATTTGGTTGGCTTTTTTTAATGCTAATTAGCCCCTCGGGCCTGAGGGGTTTCAGCATTGTTATCTTTCTGAATAAATTGGGAGAGTTATCCTCGACGAATCAGACCTTCAAGTTCTTCTTTGAGGGCTCGACAGTTATTGGTGGTGTGGCCATGGTCTCTGTGAAACCCACCCTACTTATTCCTATCTCTTCTTTTACTGACCGTTGTCATCTAGTGAGGATGACAAACTATTCCATCTTATTCAACTACCATGAGGATGACAGATACGCTTGCATTCAGGGGAGTGAACTTGTCGAAGCATGGTGTTGGAGGAGGATGGTGTTGGCCTACTCTGTGTTTTAAAAACTTCTCGGGTTCTTCCTCGCTTGCATTCTTCTGTTTGTTCCCAGTAGGCGACTCTTTCATGCCTTGAAGATAGAGAGCTTCCTCGACCCATATGTACTTGTCATTCCTTTCCATGAGCTCGGTGAAATCTTCAGTAGACTTCATGGTGAGCAGTTGACGTTATGGCAGAAGGCGGCAGCCGCCACTGATCAGTCTAAGGAAGAGATGGACTTTGCTTCAGCTGTGAAGCATTTGACAATTCAGCTGTTCACTGTCCTTTTGCTTTAATTCCAACAATGAAGAACCTGTCCTTTAGCCTTGCGAATGGTGACGAAGTATGCTATGAAGAGTACCTCAAGTTGGTTGAAAGAGAATATTGACTCTGGAGTGAGGCGGGAGTATCAATCCCTTGCTGATCCTTTCAAAGTTGCGGGGAATGTTCACCACATAAGCGCATTGGTGGCATTGTAGACCATCATGAGAGTTTTGAAACCTCAACATGGTAGGCCGGGTCTGATTGATCATCGTATAATTCAAATTAATGAGCTTTGAAGTTCTTTGGAATGAGTACATCAAGGATGGTTTGGTTGAAAGGAGATCGACCGGGACGGTATGCCCTGCTGGAACGGTTCCCTTCATTCTTTATCTGTTCCAGGAAATCTTCTACTTCTCAAATGCAGTAAATGACTTGGTCATCCTTCCCCTTGGATCCAGTCGAGTAGCTGGATTCTTCTTCTCTTGAGTACCTCAGATGACTCGGCGGATGTCAAACTTGAATTTTTCCAGTTCGGCCCTAGCGACTGGGGCCTCTTTCTCTTTGTTCTTCTCAAGATGCTTTCAACTCTCGCAAGTCAGGCTTCTTTCTACTGTGCATCCCTTGTGAGAGGAGTGTCCTGATATCAGTATTTGGGGAGAGTTGCTTCTTCACTTCACTTGATGTTCGAAGCGGGAGGCCTTGGTCTGGGTATGGCTTTCATCCAAATAGCTATGTAGATCGGTCCCTTATTTTCTGGCATTAATGATTTGTGGGGATCTCTAGATCCTGAGGACCTCGCAAGGTCATTGAATTGTTAGAAGGATTATGGACTGAGATATGGTCGTGCAGAGGGTGATGTTCATGACAACTTTGTCGGGAGCCACTCGGTGCTTCTCTATTGATATGAGCTTTATTAGGCTGTTGGGGCTAATTTGGCTAATGAAGGGAGGAGCTGGTTGACGAAGATGGTTGGTTAGATGGCTTGAAGCTGCCACTATGCCTTTTAGTCTTGGTGGCATGGCAGGAGAATACTGTATTTTTCACAGCAGGTTTTGATCTATGAAGTAAACTTGTATAATTTTCCACAGACGGCGTCAACCTCTTGCTGCTTATTTTGCTGTAGGAGCAAATAGATTGTGAATTTATATTTGAAGGAAACTACAAAGGATCTAACCTTTGATCGTCGCCATAAATAGTTGGATCTCTTGAGATTGAATGTGGATCATTGAAAGAATGCGTGGATCTGAATCCGACAGTTCCTGACACGACCGATGGAGTGTAAAAATCCTGAAACACCGGGGATGGTCCCGGCGACAGACCTTTCGACGCTCAAGTCAGAAAAGAGAGAAAGAGATTTTGAGAGAGAAATTGCCCATTACCTTCTAACTAAGGAGGGGGATGGTATTATAGGCATGAGAAATAGTTAGGAGATTAATATGGATTCGTTAAATTGATATGAATCCAACTTCTCCTGTTGATTCTCCCCTTTAAGAGATAAGACTCTCTTGTCTGGGGATAAGAGATTTGGCTTACAACCCTCATGGGCTGGATGTCTCTCCTAGTGGGCCTAGTCACTTTTAATGGGCTTGAAAGCGGCTCATATCTTGTAGATGAGCCTGAAAAAGGCCCGTTATGGTTAACTTTCCTGTATAAGCTTTAGAATTTGTGCATGAATCATACATACCTAATTTACTGCAATTTTTACCATTATCACTGAAAAGGGAGGAAATGTAGCTGTATGTAATAACTCATGTGCAACATACTAAAGTTATAGTTTGATGATGAGTTGAAAACTCAGGCCAATTCATACAGAGGTTTATACTTTGGATCCCCATTTTCAGTAGGAGTTAGAGTGATAATTCCAGGTGAAACTCAAGGTGTAATTATAAGAATTGTGTCACCAACCCATTTTCGACCATCAGCTTTGGATAGAATTAGACCATCCATCAGGAATGACTGAAGTTTTGCATGACCTAAGTTTGTGAAAAGGGGTAGGAAGGCCAAAATTAACGTAACAGAAGGCTTGATTCCTTGGAAATTTGTGAACAAACTCATGAATTATCCTTTCTTAGAAGAAAAAAGTCCTTCGATTCCCAGGTCTTCGATTTCTCAAAAGTTTACATGTTTGAAACAAAAATTCTAAACTAAATAAATATAAACAATGACAAATGAACAAGATCTAAGAAGAAAAGACCTGCATAATTGGGTAGAACTAGTTGCATATCTCCTACACTTACATTGAGATGATTGAATTGCTCACATGAGGGAGATGAATGGTTGGAGTTGTGAAGTGTGGAGATGAAAATAGCAGAGGAAGTGAGGAACAAAGAGAAGAAAGGAGATATTGAGAATGGTAATTGTAACATCCCAGAAAAATAAAATAATTTTTAATATTTTGGCACGTGCATTGCACGTAAAATTTTATGCATTTTAGTCCCAAAAAATTTCCAGACTTATGCACATTTTTTTCTCTTTTTATTTGTCACATTTGTATAATGTACTTTTAATTAAAACTCATAGGCCTAAAATCTATTTTAAATCTCACTAGAAAATTAATTAAATAGAAGCTCATGAATAATTCTACATTTTAATTACACTTTAAATCCTAGTACACTTGTCATGTAACATATACCTACAACTAAATAAATAATAATTAATAAATAGAATGAGAAGGGGTGTGCACATGGGGTGCACGTGCACGTGCATGTGCATAAGAAGAGTTGGTCGGCCATGCTTAAGAGAAGAGGGGAGAGTAGGAGAGTGGGTTGTGAGAGTGGGTAGTTATTTGAGTAGTGGGAGTCATTTAAACCACACAATACTCCTATAAATACCCCTATCCTTAAACATGAACACACACAAAACTAAACGAAAACAAAAGAGAGAAAAGAAAAGAGAGAATCCGGTTTTTGCAAGAAAGAGCTTTCGGTTTTGCTTGCTAGGAGGAGAAGGAGGCTAGCTTTGTGTTGGAGCTTGGAGCAATTTTCTAGGAGTTCTAATTGCATTTTCATAAAAAATGTGGGTCTCTTTTGCTTTCTAAAATATTATAGAATGCATGTGTAGATGGTTCATGTTTAAATTGACAATTGGCATGAGTTCTCTAGTAAATTCTGTGTTGCATGTTGTGTTAGTATCTAGAAATTTTAGTAGTAATGAAATGTGGAAAATTTATGCATGCTAATTGAAAGTGTCATCATGGAATTATTATGTTGTCAAATTGAAGTTCCGATTTAAAAACATGTTGTAGTGTTGTTAGGCACAATTAGTATGCCAAGATTGTATTATATGAATTGTGTATATATATGTAAAGTTGTTAATTAGGCACAAGAAATGGTGTGAATATTTGGGAGGATTATAATTAAATAGGGAGATGAGAATTCTCCATACAATGGCAAAAAGAAATTTGTTTCATGTAGTATTGAGGATAAATGAAAATGTACGTTTTTGAATGTTCTAAAAAATCACTAGTTAAATATAATTGTGTAAAAATATCACTTTAAAATAGATAAAATTAGTGAAGAGGCATTTCTGGATGTTTAGAAATATAACTTTTTTTGTAGTATTAATTTGGAAGAAAAGAATAGAAACCAAAAATAGTTGGATGAATTAAAAATGAGTTTTAAACAAAGAGTGGAGTTAAAAGGTTTTAAATCTATATACTATCATTGGCCTTGGTGGCTAGCGCAGGCGCCAATGCGCTAGGCACTGCCACGTGTCACTTTGGGGGTTTATTTGATCGCAGATTCGAGCCTGGGAGGCTCTGCCTTTTGTTGAAAGTTTTTAAAGTGAAATTTAATGGTAATTTGGATACTTAAATAACTCAGAGAACTTCTATCCACCAAAGTGAGTTGGCTCATTTGGTTTGAGTGGGGGGTTTGGCTCGTTGTTGGCTCTGGTTTGAGCCAAGGGGTCTCCTTTTGGGTTTTAAATTTTATTTATTTTGATTTTAAAATTTTAGAAAAAATTGGGCAACTTCATAGAAATATTGTATAATACTATTAGAACACTTGGGAGTTATTTCATATGATTCTAAAATATATTTTTAATTTAAAAGTCTTATTCATATATTAGTTGAGTTTGAATTCAAGTTTAAGAAGAGATGTATATTGTTAAAGATTTGTAGAGTTGGCTTGATAAAACTAAGGAAAATTATGAGTTGAGAATAAACAATCTCCAGTGATTAATCTTTAAAGAAGTTTTTGTATTAAAAAGAAAACAGTGATCTATTCTAAAAAGATACTTTTGTATTTATATGCTTGAAGTATAAATAAACATAAAAGGAGTTGTATTAATCGAGAGAACTTAGAGAATCATGAAAGTGATTAGTTTGGTTGGCTAATTAAGAAGTTGTTTACAAGAAATTCGATTTGAGAATTTTTTTTTTGAATGTGATTATAAAAAGTTGAATACTTCAGGATTTATAAACGTAAAGAAAGTGATAAAGAAGAAATGATGATTAATGAATGAGACATATATGTTGGGATTGGATATAACCTAATTGATCTCTATTATTGAGATGGTTGTTGTAATTTAGAGGCTAGGCGAGACCCTTAGTAACCGGCAATTTGTGAATAAAGAAATTTGAGAAGTAGTCAGTATGGGCTATTATTTCTCGTGTGTTGATTTAAGTCCGGTAAGGTAAGCTAGCTCTAGATTGTGATGATTATAATTAAACTTAAAGATAGGCACCAGAAGAAGATATAATAGAAACAACGACGAACATGTTCGGTAAAGAATGTACAGCTCCTAGGGGTTCGAGATCAAGGAATATGCCCGGTAAATCCATGTATATGGGCATATCCACATATCATCGAAAAGGCCATTAAAGAGACTGCAGTTTCTAGGAATGTTCGGGACAAACAGGATACAACCGGTAAATCCACTGAGGTGGGCTAGGGGTAGGTCTGGTTCGTAGTTGCGATAGATCGACTTGCAAGGGTTCGTTGCTGAGGATATGCCAGGTAAATCCACTGAGGTGGGCTAGGGCCGGTAAGGTCCAATATCCTGGGGGTGCGACTCTCCGGTGACTATGCATTGGAATATATTTATTGGGTTAGGTTGCGTGACGTGTGATGTAAACCCTATAATGAGGAGTACCTTAAGGGCTTGCCCTCGGACCTATGTAGTATGGGATGCATAGAATCCGAACAAGTGTGCATTAGTGCATCGTAGTGTAAACCTGCATTAGGCATTTAAGTCATCATACACTGACATGTTTAGGATAGTCACTTTTTATACTTTATTGTGCATTCAAGTTTGTGTTTGGTAAAGTAAGAGAATCGCTGTTTTATAGCATTGCGTCAGTTGTATGCAACTGGCGTGCCCATAGTTTTCTATTTGCAGTACTAGACTTGGCATGGACTTAAAGTCATTATGTTGAGCTGTTAGAAGATTGAAGCTTTTTTATTATTCTTTATCATGTTGTATTCTTTTAAATTCCGTTGTGTTGATGTAAAGAACAATGTTGTATAATAAAATGTTTTAAATTCCTTGTAAAATTGTACGAATTTCAAGTAAATGGTCTTGTTGCGCTACGAATTACATGTAAATGAAATTCGGGGCGTTACAGTAATCTACAAATAATGGGTGGGAGGTGGGTAGGGCACATGGAGTTGTGTAAAGATAGATGAACATACACCACTACACCCCACTTGATTAAATAAACAAAGGCAAACCCCTAAAGATCACATGTTGCTTTTAGCACTGTAGTGTTGCACAACTTTACCTTCAAACTTTTATTGGTTATAGTTGTGGGTCAATGCAATCCAGGTGTAGGATTATGCACTTATATTATTGATGTGGGTAAAAATTGCATCAAATTAGAGCCTCTTGATTCCAGTACGAATCTTGAAGGTTCTAGAGGCATAACGGTAATTTCAATAGCTACATTAAACAATATAGGTTTTCTTTCTGGCCCATCAACTCAACCAAGTCAACAATTAGGGCAAATTTGCAGGTCAACAAGACAATTTTTAGCTAATTCAAAACTGTTAACTATATCCTTTATCCATAATAGAGTTAATAACCAACTCTATCTCCTAACAAGGGGAATCTGGGGTTTAAACACAAAAGATGCTATTTTAAGCTAATTTTTAAACCAACTTTTAGGCCTATAAATACTCTCCACCTCTTTCTTTGTAATACCCCGTATGAGATGTGCCTTCATGGTGGGCTTAGTAAATAATTCATGGTTAGATGGGCCTATAGATTTGGTAGTCTGTGCATAAAGCCTATAGAAAAAATGAATTAATTACTATAGGGCCATGGTGTTCATGATAGGTGGTGGTAACTTAGTCCCACATGAAAGGTGAGTTAGGATTGTTTGTGTATATATAGGATTGCCTATGATCAAGAGGCACCAACTAGTCACCACACAATTTGAGAGGCAGTTTGTGGTGGGTAGTTGTTAGAATTTGTTTGGGCTAGGCCCGGGGCGTTAAATTCGTAACAAAGTAATGAATCTGTTTTCCATCAAAACTCTACTATTAAATTAGAGTTGCTAATTTGAGCATTAGAGGGACTTTCGCTAGGGCCAACCACGGTGTTCATACTTTGTGTAGGTCCGTCAGCAACATCTCATCCGTCCAATCCAGATTCAGGTGCTCTCATTGGTTTAGATTCAGCAACTAAAAGTTCTCAACCATACTTTTTAGTTAAGATCAACAATTAGATATATAGTTGCTCCCTCAAAATCCAACTCATTACTTGATTGCTCTCACACTAAAAAAAATAGCAAAAAATTGGCATTGTCTGTAAGAAACTAGAGATCTACATCTCCGATCAGATCATACTGCTAAAAAACTACATTTTCCAGCCATGCCTCCCAAAGGGAAGAAGGCGGCAGCCACCAACCGTCTCTCCCACGGTGCACCTGACTCCACATGATCTTTGCATCATCATCAACAACCGACAGTAAGAGAAAGACCTTTTTGAACTCTTAGAAGAAAAGTGTTCTCAAGACGAGGTCCCCTTCTCAGTGCACCAAAGAAGCAGGAGAAGTCCTTATCCCCACCAACAAAAATCTCGACGATCGTCCTCACCACGAGAGCGAAGAAACCATAGGATCCCAAGCACTGCAGAGAAGAGGAGGCATCCATCACTAGGGCCGAGTCCAAGATATCAAGGATGAAATCCTCCAAGCCCTCCAAGTCACCCCGAATAGGGGCCGAAAATAAGCAATCGCCAACCTACAAGTGTGCAAAGAAAAGAGTCTCATGGGTCAACTCGGTTTGAGGGACAAGAAGTCCCAGTCTTGCGTTGTCTTCAAGATATGGAGAACCGCCTAGCTTAAATCGATCAAGAGGAGGATCGCCGCAGTAGAGCATACTGCCCTTCCTAACCTTCAACAGGTCCATTCTTGAAGCCCCTATTCCCAAAAAATCTTCAAAGCTCCTCACCTCCACTCATATAATAAGGACTCCAACACAACAAACCACATCGAGAGTTTTAAAACTATTATGATCTACCAAGCCTCGATTCGCTTCTCAGCCAGATGTTCTCGGCAACCTTAAAAGTATCAACTCGGGCATGGTACTCCCAACTCTCTCCAGGGTCGGCCTCCTCGTTCAACCAGCTTGAGGATCTCTTTGTAGCCCACTTCATCACCATTCGCAAAACTGAAAAGACAAGTGCCTCCCTACTCAAGTTGAAGCAGAAGGAAAGAGAACCGCTTGAAGTCTTTGTCAAGCACTTCACAGCCAATGCCAAACCCATCTCCTCTCTTGATTTTACGGTAGCGACATCTACCTTTTGGCATAACTTCACCCATAAATAGCTCAAAGAATTCCTTGCCAAGAAGCCCCCTCCAAACTTGTCTAACCTCTTGCAAAGAAGTGATAAATACATCTGAGTTGAAGAGGCTCTTCATCTCAAGAACCTGAAGGAGTTCCCCTTAGAGAAGAAATGGAGGAACACGAAAGAAGAGGGACTTACGATGTCCCAGAATGATAGTTCTGGCCAACATTACGCTCCACCAGCTTCTCGCTTTGACATGTTCACTCCTTTCAATTCCACCATATCAGCCATCCTCATGGAGATTGAGAAAAAATGATTGCTTCTCCCTCCTCCTAAGATGCAGATGTAAAGTAGAAGAAGGAACATGAACCTGTGGTGCCGATTCCACATGTATCATGGCCACAACACCGATGATTGATGAGATCTCAAATAGGAGATTGAGACCCTAATCCATCGAGCCCTCTTCAAATTCACCAAGAAAGACAAGACCACCCCTCATCCCACTCGGGGGGCTAACAAGCACCAAGAGAAAGAGCCCGAGTCCCCGGACTCAAATCACATGGCGGTCTTCCACTATATCTACGAGGGAGCTATGGGTGGAGAGTCTAACTCCTCCTGAAATGCGTTTGTTCGGGAAGTAAAATTGGTGCATAACTTCCCTTCTACTAAAGGCTCTGGAATTTTGGTAACTTTTGCCGATAAGGATCTCAGAGGTGTCAGAACACCTCACTGCGATTGCTCTAGTGATCTAACTATGCATGGAAAACCATGAAGTGCACCATATTTTGATAGACAATGATAGCTCGGTAAACATCCTTTTCTTGGAGGCATTTGAGGTCCTCAAGCTTTCTTGGGACCGTCTCTAGCCTGTCAGGTACTCCCTCCATGAATTCTCTGGGTTTGCAGTACAAATCAAAGGGATAGTGACCTTAATGTAACTGCAAGTGTAACGCCCCGAATTCCAAAATACGGTAATTCGTAGCATAAACAGGATTTTTACTTTATTTCGTACAATTTTACAAAGAATTTTAAAACTTCATTACATCAAGTTCTTTTACAACAACGTAGCGGAAAATTAAATGAGTTAGAACATGATAAAAATGTACAATTAAACATCAGCAACTTAAACCGGTACGTAATCTTTAGCATCAACCATCTTTATATCTCCTTGCAAATCCAATGCCTACATTGAATACTATGAGCATGTCAGTTGCATACAACTGACGCAATACCATACACGGCCATCCTCGTTATACCATAATATAGCGACTCACTTATTTTAGCATACACAAACTTGAATGTAAAGCAAAGTGTGAAAAGTGACTATCCTAAACATGTCGGTGTATGCAATGCCTTAGTGCCTAATGCAGATGTTTTACACTAAGATGACACATACTTGTTCGGATTCTATGCATCCCGTACTATATAGGTCCGAGGGCAGGCACCTAGGTACTCCACATTAAAGGGTTTAATCCCTTTCCATGATTACTACTATGATGACTAAGGTAAGGTTTAGATGTCCTGTGAGTATTAATCCCACGCCCCGATAATTCCAGAGACGAATCCCACACCATCGATGAGTTGGGGACAACTCCTAATCACACCTCAATAATTCCGGGGAAACCATCTCACACCGCAAGCTATAGCGCTTCCATAGTCCCAAAACACTCCATAGGCGTCGCCTCGACCCCGATAATTTTGAAGACGAATCACACACCGCCGATGAGCTGAGGACAACTCCCAATCTCACCTCGATAATTCTGGGGAAACTATCTTAGACCAACTAAGGTCCTTATACCCATGTTTTCCCATACTTCATCACGTCTGCCCTTAGTACTTATCCTTAAGTTTTTAGTTTTAGAAAAATCATCACAACCTAGAGCTAGCTTATCCTATCGGACTTAACTAACACAAGAAACAGTCAGCCCAAACTGGTTACTTCTCAAGAGATGCTCAACCGTCACTGGTTAGCTCTCAAATTTTAGTAATCATAACTGCGCCGCTAGATTCCAACAACCATTTCGTTCTATAGATTAATTTGGTTAGTATAAACATCTTTATCAACAATTCATCTTTATCACATTTGAATTCTCATTCATTGAACTTCTTTCATTCAATCTTTTGCCAACACATTTCATCTCTTACATTCCATTCTACAAAATTCTCAATCAAAATTCTTATTAATAATACTCTTTAGTAAATCAATCAACTAGTCACTTTCATGATACTAGGTGTACACAATCTTTTCTCATATTAGACTTTAATTTGTTAAATTTCTTTAATCAATTTCATCACTTTGTAATGCACAATTTCATTAACAATTTATTCCTAACTTTTCTTCATTCTCAACTTGCATTTTGCTTTTTATAATCAATTTACAAAATCTATAATTATATCTATATCTTCTTTATTTTCAACTTGGACTCACTTAATGCATTGATGAAAATGTCTTTAACTCCCAAATATACACCAAAACTGTAATTCCCCGTAATTTCTAAAGAATATATATATACTAGATTTTCCCGTGGGCACGTGCCTACGGCACGTCTTCGGAACGATACAAAACACGAAAAGTCTGTAAACAGTAAAACAACAATTATGTAGCTCAAGTTTGAATAGTATGAAAATAATTAGTTGTAAATAAAAGTCCATATTTCCATTAGTATATGTTGAAAAATAATTATAAATGGGGGTATAAAATCTAACTTCTTATAACTTTAAGTGTGGAGTTGAAAAGATATTTACTGTTTTCAATATAACATGTGCAAAAAAAACATTAAAATTCTGAAAATCTAAAATTTCTAAGTAAATATAGAAAGAATGGGAGAGAGAGATGGGGAGATAAAGAAAGAGAGAAATATGAAAAAGTGAAGAGAGAAGAGAGAGATAGTAATAAAGTAATAAGTTTTTTAGTTTTGGGGGGGAACATTTAGTTTTGGGGTTTGAAATTTTGGAGGGAAAATATGTTTTGTGAGGTTTGATCGAGGCCTTTGATTTTAGGGGAGATTGATTGTGAGCCACTTGATAGCTTTCTTTGTAATTTATTATATAGATAGATATATATATATATATATATATATATATATATATATATATATATATATATATATATATATAGGGAAATGCTCCATTGAAAATGGGTTTGTTTTCACGGGTTGGAAAACACCAATCTGAGCCGTTGGATAACTTTTGATCGTGATCAGCGGCTCAGATTGCCTCCGCCCATCTCCCAATTTCCTTACGTGGTGGAGGGTTATTTTGGAAATTTCGTCCCAAATAACTCTTTGCCTGATTCGCTCTGAAAAAATAAACATAACCTAGGCCGTTGTTGGGAACAACGGCCTAGGTTATAAAAAATTGAATTATAGGTCGTTGTTTGGAACAACGGCCTTGTTCTAAATTTTTATAACCTAGGCCGCCTAGGTTATAAAATTTTATAGCCTAGGCCGTTGTTGGGAACAACGGCCTAGGTTATAAAAATTTAGAACAAGGCCGTTGTTCCAAACAACGGCCTATAATTCAATTTTTTATAACCTAGGTCGTTGTTCCCAACAACGGCCTAGGTTATATGAATTTTTTTAGAATCTGTTCAGCGAAGAGTTATTTGGGACGAAATTCCCAAAATAACCCTCCGCTGATCAATTGAAACGGGTTATGGGAGCTCGATCTGAGCCGCTGATCACGATCATGAGCGGTCCAACAGCCCAGATTGGTGTTTTCCAACCCGTGAAAACTAGACCCGTTTTTAATGGAGCATTTCCCATATATATATATATATATATATATATATATATATATATATATATATATATATATATATGCCGATGGCAGGATGGTAAATAATGAGAAGTAGAGGGCCCACAGGTTCAGAACGTGCAGCAAAAAGATTGTTGGTTTGAGATGATGACGTCACAGTGACATCGTCAACAGGGCCCCACCCGGGATCGATTTGAAGAAGAAAAGAGGATTGTCTTCTTGATTGGATGATGTGGCACATTGGTCACGGGATTTGAGAAGGGGGTGTTTGAGAATTATCCCATATCGGGAGTATATAATAAAATAATTTAATATAAATACAAATGCCTATGATCAAGAGTCACCTAATTGGTTAACCACCTTTTGAGAGGCAGCCCATGGTGGGTAGTTGAATTATAAGTATTAATTTGCCTTATAAAAAAATAATAAAAATTATCTGAGTATTAGGGCGGGGCGTTACAAATGGTATCAGAGCCGACTTTCGACACCAGGTGTGGAAGAGAGCCTCAGTATGATCTATGGTGTTGAGAGTGACTGATCTCCGGGATCAAATATGATCTGTGGTGTTGAGAGTCATTAATCTCCGAGATCGAGGATGACGCCACATCGGCTTGAAAGAAGGATCCTGCACTAGATGTGCATGCCCCGTACTCAGCGAGGATGCTGATTTCTAAAGGTAGAGTGTATGTAATACCCCATAATTTCTAAAGAATATATATATATATATATATATATATATATATATATAGGCCGATGGCAGGATGGTAAATAATGAGAAGTAGGGGGCCCACAGGTTCAGAACGTGCAGCAAAGAGATTGTTGGTTTGAGATGATGACGTCGCAGTGACAACATCAACGGGGACCCACCCTGGATTGATTTGAAGAAGAACGGAGGATTGTCTTCTTGATTAGAGGACGTGGCACATTGGTCATGGAATTTGAGAAGGGGGTGTTTAAGAATTATCCCATATCGGAAGTATACAATAAAATAATTTAATATAGATACAAATGCCTATGATCAAGATTCACCTATTTGGTTAACCACCTTTTGAGAGGCAGCCTGTGATGGGCAGTTGTACTTTAAGTACTAATTTGTTTTCTAAAAATAATAAATTTGCCTGAATATTGGGGTGGGGCGTTACAAAAATAGTGAGAAATATTTTAAGATATTCTCAGATTATTTTAAAGGGAGAATGACCAATTGGCACCCAAAGTTACTCATAATACCCTATACACACCTGAAGTTACGTTAATGCCTCAATAACACCCAAAGTTATGAAAATTAGACCTATAGGCACCCGCCGTTCAAATCTGTTAAGTTATTAACAGATTCATCGTGAAATTATGTTTTTACCCTTGCATGCTGCTCTCTTGTCTATGTTATGTTTGCTCTCTTCTTCTCCTGTCTTTCGAAATGAAGGAATTCAGCGGTGATGGCGTCGGACGGGGCCAGCGGCAAGCGACGCTGCAGACAGTGGCAGCGCTACAGGTGGGCGGTGGCGCAGGTGGTAGGCAGTGGCGCGCAAGCAGCAGATCCATGAAAAGGTGGGGAATCTCTCATCTTTGCTTTTGATGAACTTGTCTCGTAGTCTTTATGTATTATTTGTAGATTAATTTTGCTTATAATTGTAGAACTACTCTTGATTGTTGATTATTCTTTCCTTCAAATTAGGATTGAATTCAGGAATGTTATTAGGGTAGAGTTAGGGTTCCGATTTGTTGCAATAGGGATTTGGGATTGTATTTCCGATTCCGAATTAGGAGTTTTTTATTTTTCTTATGGGTTCCGAGTTAGGCATTGGAATTTGGGTTTGAAATTTGGGCAATTAGCTTTAAGATTGGAATTTGGGATTGACGAAGAATTATATATTGAACACATTATAATAGCTTTGTACTTCATACAATAGAAATAGGCAAATACATGTAAATTGAACATACATACAATGCATACATCACTAAAGTTAATTGCTATTACAAACTCATTTTTTGACACTTTCACCAGATTGAGTAAAATTTGCAATTAATTTAGTATACAAGTACATGCTAGGTTTCTTCTCAACGTGTAGGAAGGACTACTGACTCTGCCTCTTTTTGAATGCATAAGTAGCAGTTATCCCCGCTACATACACTTTTGTTCACTACTGTTACACAGAGGCAGCAATTCTCTGGTTCGTGGGATGGAGAAGTAGTAGGTGTAACCGTATATTCAAAGTACTTAACAACTTATTGACACGCACTCCTCATATTCATACTATTTGTTGCATGATTGTGAGGTGTGCATGCCAAGAAGTTGAAAAGTACCATGAATACAATGTGAGACCCACCACTTCTCCGTCCTACGAAGCCAGAGAATTATTGCACTCTATGTAACAGTGGGGAACGAATGAGTATGAAGGGAGGAGAATTGCTACTTCTGCATTTATAAAAAAAGCCCAAAAAAAAGAACCTAAAAAAAAGACAGAGTCAGTACTCTTTCCTACCCATTGAGGGAAACCCAACATGCTCTTGTACGCTAACGTAGATATGCATCTGTCTCTCTACTTCTGCATCTTGATCTTCTTTCTAAAACTTTTTTTTTCTTCTATTCTACAAAAAATGTTATGAAAAACGATGAAGGAGACTCTCTTTGAATTGGGTATGTATAGAAGCAAGGAGACACTCATTGAATTGAAATTGGGTATATTCTCCCTAAAAACTCAAATTTTAGCTTTTTTTTTTCTTTCTTTTCGTCATCTTATGTCTTTTTTTTTCCTATCATGCTCAATAAAAACATGATGTAGAAGAGTCTTACCGAATTGGGTATTTATAGGGAAATGAAGAAGACACTCCTGCTTTCAATATTGTATGAGTCTTCATTACTGCATCTTTCCCATCAACAACAACACTTATCTTTAACATACAATTCTAAAAGTCAAAAGCAGTGATACACTTCTCAAAATTCACTTAAAACATCAGCAAGAAAACAAAAACTGTGTAATAATATCAGAAACAGCAACAGCAACAGCAGCAGCAACAGCAAAGATATCAAAAGCAACCAGCAGCAACTGCAATAGTAGCTACAATAGTTGATCAGTAGTAATATCAAAGAATCCAAGAAGCAGCTGCAGCAACAACATTAAAATAAGAAGAAACCAGAAGCAACAGCAATAGTAGTATCAGTTCATCAAAAGGAGTAATATGATACAATCTAAGAAGCAACATTTACATTATGAAGAACATCCAAATTCTCTGTTAATAAACCAAAATTTAGCTGAATAAAAATCAAATTACAATCTACATTAGTTTTCCTTAATCTAGTTCTTGTACATTAGTTTGCCAGATAATCTACTTCTTGCACTCAGCCTAACTGATAAATGTTGTGTACAATTTAGCTGCTACTTCTTCAGATTCGTCTACTTCTTCAATATCTTTGTCTTCAGCAATGGTAGCTGCTTCTTCTTTTTCTTCGTCTTCTGCCAACCACAGGAAAAAATTCAATAACCCAGCTTTACTTTGTCTTCTACCTTCCGCACAAAAAACAGGAGTTTAGTAACATTATTCATGTATGTGTATGTACATGATGCTGAACAGTCAATTAAACAATTACTAGCAGGCTCAGAACACAATTATCAGCACGGACAGATCTAATTTTCCTACTAAAGTAGTATCAGTTCATCAAATACATTAAAAAATTTCTTGAGTAGGGCTGCATTCTAATGTCATGCCAACTACTTCAGCAACACCAAAAAATCAGATAAAACAACATATAAGAAAAAATAGAAATAGCAACAACACAATCAAAAACAACCAAGAGCAGCAGCTAATATAAGAAGCAGCAGCAACAAAACTCAATTAAACACAGATCAGTTCAGAAGCAGCTATTATTTCCCAACCCAACATTGTATGGTTTCCATCCACAATCAACATCAGGCAAGTAAGTAGATGAATCAAAAGTGGTTTCACTAGGGCTGCATTCTAATGTCATGCCAACTAGCTCAACAGCAACACCAAGAGGGAGAAGCAACAACAGATCATTTCAAAAGCAACCAAGAACAGTATCAAATATCAGAAGCAGCAACAGCAACACCAACAACTAAATCAGATACAGGTGCTGCATCAGTTCACCCGTGCCTACGAAGACAGCAAGATGAGTAGCAACAATATTAATTCCCAACCCAGCATTGTATGCTTTCCATCCACAATCAACAACAAGCAAGTAGACGAATCAAAAAAGGTTTCAATAGGGCTGCATTCTAATGCCATGCCAACTAGTTAGGCAAAAATGGTTTCAATTGATCAGCATCAACACCAAATATGAGAAGCAGCTGAGGCAAAAGCCTAAGATGAAGTATATGATCAGTTCACCCATGCCTACAATCAAGATAACTCCCAACCCATATTATGGATCATCAATATTGTATGATTACAATCCACAATCAAGAACAAGCAGCTAAGTATCAGAAAAATAAAAAATAAGACTAGTTTGTATCACTCATCATTGCCTACTAAGAATCCAAAATAATTTGCAAGTAATTAAATAATATTGCATGATAAAATTGCAACTCAGAATCAAACACTTCTCTCTGATATCATAATGTCAAATGGCATACACTAATTCAATAACCCAACTCCACTCCTCAAATTTAGATGGGATTTCGACATTAGATGCAGGTGGGTAATCGACATCGGTGCTCACAAAAAAGAGGCAGAGATTGAGGATGTACGAGGAGTCGAAGATTAGAGATGAAAGATATACAGTACTTAGGGTTTCGAATTGGGATTTCGAAATTTTCGGATTGGGTGATTAGGGTTTAGAAAGGGGAGATGATAAAACTAGGAAGAAAAGAAGATGAAGAGAGCGAGGGATTTTTCGTCTTTTCACATTCTTCTTAACGGGCATGAACCCGTTAAGAGGAATATAACACGAATATTCCACTAACTTAACGGATATTTGAACGGCGGGTGCCTATAGGTCCAATTTTCATAACTTTGGGTGTCAATGAGGTATGAACGTACCTTTAGGTGTGTATAGGGCATTATGAGTAACTTTGGGTGCCAATTGGTCAATCTCCCTATTTTAAAATATTTATATCATTTTTCTACAATTTTTAAAATCCAAAAACTCCCAAAAAATACAAAAATAAAACTTTTTGTGCACATCACGTTTCAAACCCGAGAACCCCCAGCTCAGACCGCCATGTGGCAGCGCTGCGTGCATTGGCGCACACACTAGCCATGGAGGCCAAGCATCATAACTGATATAATATAGGTTGTAATCTTTAAGTAACTAAACTTCCCATATTCTGACATTTTAAAAAAAAAAGTTTTTATTACAACGGCAGAGCCATGACTCGAACCAACACTAACAGAGAGGTGACCCAATGCCTACCCACTGAGCCGAGCTCAGACTCACAACCTATATCGGTCTAAAAGCATTAAGTAGTTACTCTTCGACAAATTCTCATTTTCCGCATTTTCAACTATTTCAACTTTCCATCTTCATCTAAAAATTGATATTATAAAAATATAGTTCTACGTTCCAGAATTTCTTCCTTACTGATTTTAGTTGTTATTTAAGAGATTTATACTCATTTTATATACATAAACAATTTTTTGAACATATAAACATACATCTTGATTTTCTTTGCAAAAGTAACTCCTTTCTTCAAAATACTATTATTTTACATCAATAGAACTCAAAAATTGTTAACTTACTGATTTTACTCATATGGATGAAAATTTACTTCAATTTTCCCAAATTAATCTTTTCTTTTTCTTATGTGAATCATACAACAAAGTTCAACTAGTCAATTCTTCTACTCACTTTAATTTGACTTTTTCTTTGTTCTACCATGGCTATTCCTTCCCCAAAAATATGTTTCTAATTTTTCTTTTCTTTTTATCTACATTCCATACACAAATTTTAACCAATTTGTGAGACAATTGCATGCAAAAATTAATTCGTTCATTTGAGCCTAACAATTCCACACATGCTTCTAATTAAATTCTCTTCTTTCTAACTTGCCAATCATTTCATATGCATCACAATGACATGCAATGAATTATGAATTTCTACAACAAGCAATTTTGTCACCATAACATGCATCAAATTTTACCAGTAAGAACCATTAAACTAACACAAACATCAATCATATCACCTAGGCATGATTTCTATATTAATTAGAAAATAAGAAGAGACACTCACCTCGAATTTGATGAAATGCAATTAGAAATCCTAGAACGAAAGCTCCTAGCTCCAACAAAAAGCTCCTCTTCTTCTCCAAACTAGTCTCCAAGCATTAGTTATTGTATTTTCCTAATACCTAAAACCCATTTTTATTTTATTGAATTTCTTTTATTCAAAACCCATAAAACCCATTAAATACCATACCCATTACCAATACCCAATTACCCTACCTTGTTCATAACTACCCATTAACCCATTAGCTTTTTACCCTAACCCATACCCGAAACACCCCAAATCCTATAAACTACCCATTACCCGTTTACCCATAACCCGACTACCCCATTCAAAACCCTAATATATTTTTACCCAACACCCTATATATATTAGTCTGTTCACCTTCTCCTTAATCCAACAGCCGCTCAACCTCCTTCTCTCTCCCGTTTGCCCTGCCCCCTTCAACTTCCGATCCCTCTCCATCATCCTCTTCCGCTGCTCTCTCCGACGCAGCAGTAAGTCACCGCGATGCCACTCCTCCTGCATTGCACCCCAGCAGCGACCCTATCCCCCTTCTTTCGGTGTTGCCTCGCCCTAAGGGCGCCACCCTGCCCCGTGCACTGTTGGGCCTTCCAGCAGCCGCGACAGCCGCTGCTCTTCTCTGGCTCCGCCTGTAGTCTCCGACGTGGCAGCACCACGACAACGCACTTCCTGTGTTGTGCTCCTCCCGAAGCCAGCTAGCCAGCAGGCACCCCCTGGCCATCGTCGCTGTCGCGTCATTCTGCCACCGCTCTGCCTGTCCCCATGGACTGTCCCTACCACTATCAGAGCCAAAGTCTTGGTGGGTTGCTGTTGATATTTGTTGTGATCATGGGTTTTGATCTTCCTTGATCGTGGGCCGTCGATCATCATGATCATCGTCATCATGGAGTTCTTTGATCACTTTGTTTGGTGGTCGTCCGATCGTCGATCTAATCCGATCATCATCATTATCATCAAGATACTGATCACATCTAGATCTTCGATTAGATTCATTCGATCTGATCCGATCGCCTTGATATCTTGATCTCTCGATCTCAGTCGTCCGATTGTGTTCGTGATCTCGATCATCTTCATCTTGTTCGTGATCGTGTGTTCGTGATTGGTTCAAGATCCGTTCGTTGTGTTTGTATTTGTGCCCCGGGATCCGTTCCCGTTATTCTTTCTTGGAGTCGGCTTCATCGTCTTTCAGGCAAGTAACTTGAATTCAATTTCTTTGTATGATACAAGTCATAAATACCGCGTGTAGTGTAGTTGGGTTTTAGAGACAACTCGTGTGTGATGCATGTTGATGAGTATTGTCTCTATAGTGCTTTTGACCATAGTTTCCTCACGCCACAAAATTTGACATGAAACAACCTAGGTGTTGCCCGTTCTTGATGTGATGTACATGTAAAACAATTATGAGAACTTGTGTGCTTGTGGGATCCATGTGATATACTTGTTATGGACATATTGTATATCCTATTTCATGTTGTTTGGACACCTAGTAGACTCTAATTCATGTTTAGTTATGTTTCGATCATGTTTCTTGTGATTCGTGTTGGTTTTGTTCCTAAAGGAAATTCTGTGTTTTGTCGATAATCTGTCTTGATCAGTAATTTAGACCATATTAAGGTCAGAATCTTAATTTTAATATAAAACATGGTTTGTAGAGAAATTCGTCTTATTTCCAACCCTTCTGACCTTGGACGATTTTGTTTTCGTATGTGTGAGATATGACTGCTATACTACCGAAGTGTATCTTATTTCCAGATTTCGTTTCTTGATGATTTTGATGACTAAATTATTTGGATACTTGTGCTACACATTATTTTTGTATAAAACTTTGTTCAGTATTTCTTTATCTATTTAGGGATTACCCAGAATTTTGGTGGATTTTATTTATTATTTTGTGTGTCGTTTCATGCTTGTTTATAAAAGCTATACTTGCTAGATTTTGCTCGCTGTTCTGTAAAGATTTGTATTTTCACCCTGATTCATTTTCCTGCATGAAAAATATTTAAGAAATATGAAAGTTATATTATTTTGTCTATTTTCTTTTCCCTTTGGCGGATTTGGATTTCGTTTCATGGTTTGCGAGAAATTACAATTTTCGTACAGCAGTGTTAGGAATTTCAGATTTGCCAAACTATTGTTTCTTGATGTTTTCCGAATTTTGATGGCTAAACCAGACTTTCTGGAAAATTATCAAACTTTATATTCTGATAATAGACATATAGGGGAATACCCCAGATTTTTCTTGGATTTATTTGAGGTGTTTTGATGCTGTTTTCCTGACTTTGAATTCGATTTACTGATTTCTGGCTGAACGTGTTTTCTGGATTCGAACCTGTTTTGAGTTATGATTTTGTGAAATACTATATGACTTATTTATACTCTCTTGATTTGGTTGGGAGTCTATTTTCTAGACGTTTCAACGGACTCAGATTTGGATTTCGGTAGTAACGGAAATCACTGTTTTAGTACGGTAATGTCATGCTATACTAAATATAAACATACACTGTTTTGCTCGTTTATGTGACTGTCTATCATCTATGCGTGCTTATTTGTTACCCTAGACCTGATACTAATTATACTATGTTAGTTTGACACTTTTTCATGCTTATACATGCCTGTTTGAGAATAATAATAAATAATCCAGCCGGGGTTTTAATGGGAAGGATCTAGTAGTGGATAGTGCAAAAACGTGTACTCGGAAGGAGACTTGTGTTTCCTGTATTACATGTTTACCGATCAAGTTACCGATCAAGTTATTATTCTGTAACCGATCAAGTTTACCGATCAAGTTACCGATCAAGTTCTGTGATTCTGTGATTTTCCGAGTACATTGCCCTGTATGGTCCCCTACAAAATCTAAAACGTATTGAATGTAGCAACCATGTGGAAAAAGTATGGCGCATGAAGTGCTACCAAGATAGTAATAACTACAAGACTTGATACATGACACTTGTACATGATACATGCTTACTTGATCCTTGACACATGTTACCTGTACTTGATACTCGTTCGCTTGATACATGATACTTGTTCACTTGACACTTGATACATGCCACTTATACTTGTTCATCTTGCCATGCTAGTATTCTATTTTGTTATCATGTATATTTCATGTTATTAGTTAGTTTTCCCCATGTACTTGTATTCTGCATTACAAGCGGCCCATAACTTGCAACAGACGGGTACCTTGTTTTCTCTTTTCCTCTTTTCCGCAATTTATTAAATTGCAGATTTTGGAGATCAGCTGCCAGATGGAATAGGCGAGATGAGATATTAGTTGCTGGAGCTCTTGCTACATTTATTTATTTTCCTGTTATTCATGAATAATTGTATCTGCTACTTGGATTTATTTGTATTTGGGCAATGTGACCTAGGATTTTGACTTACTCTGATAATGACTATTTGAGATTAATATATTTGGTTTCAAGTATTCTTGTTGCTATTTTGGTTCAGATGTGCATGTTGGTTGATACTTTTGCTTCCGACTCCGATTATTTCGTGAGATGTTGTAAAGATTCTTGAACAGCTTATGGATGATGAAAATCATTCGCTGGGCTTAGTCACGTATCCGTATTCCGTATTCTCTTTTGGAAAGCAGGGCGTGACAAAAATAAAGCAGCCAAGAGAGACAGAGAGACCACACTCCTACTCATTGATAAATATAATGTCTGCATAGCAAGAAAGAAGATAGCGAAAAATAGTTAAAAGTTGGTATTATGTTAAATAAGAGATTTGTCACGCCTCGCTTCCCAAAAAGAATACGGAATACGGATAGAAGACTCAATCCAGCGAATGATTTGCATCATCCATAAGCTATTCAGGAATCTCTATAATATCTCATAAAATAATCAGAGTCGGAAGCAAAAGAGTCAACCCCACATGCAAAATTGAATTAATAAACCAACAGAATTTACTTGAAACAAAATACATTCAGCTCAAATAAATCAGAGTCTGGACAAGTCAAATATCCTGGGTCACATCGCCCAAATACAAAGTAATCATCCAAGTACTCAAAATATATTATTCAAAGCAATAATAATAGTAATACTAATAAGCAAGAAATCCAGCACTAATATCTCATTTCGCCAATGTCGTTGGGCAGCTGACCATCCTGATTTGCAATTAATAATTGTAGGAGAAGGAAAGAGAAAACAAGTACCCGTCAATGCAAGTTACGGGCCACTTATAATGTAGGATACAAGTTCATGGAATAGTCAAATCTAAAATAACAGCAGAAATAAAAATAGCATGGTATAATGCATCAACAGTAATAACTAGCATGAATCAGTAAAAGAAAGTCAACTAGCATGGTATACTAACAGTACAAATGAATGTGTCAAGTACAGTGTCATATGGCAACTAACAGTGTCAACTAACAGTAAGCTCAGTATATCAGTGTAACAGTATAACAATATCAGCCTAGCAGTATCAGTCTAACAGTATCAGTCTTACGTTCTTACAATCTTATGGGTATTACTAGCTAGGTAGCACTTCATGCACCCCAAAATATAACACATGGTTGCTACAACAAACAGTTCTGCTTTTAGATTTCATAGTTGACCATAATGGGACAGTGTACTCAGGTATCAGAAACAGTAGTAGTAGCAGGAAAAAACAACAGTAATAGTAGCAGTAAAAGTAACAGTAACAGTAACAGTATGGTACACTAGTTTCCTTCCAAGTACACATTTTCATATTTTCCACTACTAGATCTTCCCTTAAAAAACTCCGGCTTGATCACTTTTATTAAGGTTATCAACAGACATGATAGTGCATTAAATAGTGTCAAACTATCTGGTGTTGATATTTGCAAGTGTACAAAATCGCACAAGTAATATAGATAGATGAGTAGAGTGTCGAACCCACAGGGACTAGATATTTTACTGAGTACCGATATCGCTAGATGAATCACTATTTGGAAAATCGAATTTTTATAATAAAGCAACTAAATTACCTTAATCTAATTATCTAACTAAATTGGTGAAGAGGGAGAGGGCTGTAAAACTTTGAAGCTCTTGTACTTTGTTAAGGGTAAAATTTAGTTCCAGGGCTCTTGGTTCACCTCGTTTATCACACACACAAATTATAATTCCTTATAAATAAAAATATTATCTTTCCCAATTGTCGACCAAAATCCTAAAGATATTAACCACTCTATCAACGTAGTCTAAAAATTATTCTCAATTAATCATTCGTCTATCCACCAAATTATTAATTGAAAAATTAGATTTCTTAACGGTCACGTCCTCCAATATACGGTCTTAAATTTTTATTAATCACAAATTACCTATTCGGTCTCTTTATGATTTGAAAATTCATACAAATGTCTATCCACCATGTTGTATGTATAAATAATAAAAATTTAAAACACAATCAGGAAAAATATAGTAAGAGCAAGGAATTAAAATCTGTGTTCAAAACTTGGTTACATCTCACCCTCTAGAACATTCAAATTTAGTTCAAGTTCGAATTGCAATTAATAAAATGTTCAGATTGCATCTACAAATATTTAAAGAAGAAGAAGTACACAAAAATTTTAATAAAAACTATGTATCCAACCCCTTCTAAAGAATACCGAACCAGAACTTTGAAAAGTTCGTCACGTCAAATCGCTGGCAGCTTTTCGTCGTTCTCCACGCCAGGTGCTGAAGTCGGAGACTGCAGTAGTCGTCGCCACGTCAGCAACTGCACGCCACCTCAGCAACGGGTCCCGCCTGTGTTGAAGCCTGACTGGCTGTCACCCAGTCGCACGTCAGTGTGGGTCCCGCCTGGTCAGCAACTGCACGCCACGAAGTGGTTCCTGCTGTGCTTTTGTGTCTCTTTCGCCCCTTGGAAGATGTGCAAACAGAGAGAGACTTGAGATCTCTCTCTCTGTTACTCTGATGTTGAATTCTTTTTTTTATTTTTTTTTTTCTTTTAGTAGCAGCCGTCACCTCTTAACTTTCTTCTCTCTTCTTTGCTTTGTATATATAGAGAACGGCAAGGAATTAGGGTTTGCACTTTTTTGCAGAATAGTCCTTCTTCTAGTGTTTATTTCCTTCCTTATTTGATCTGAAATTTATTTCTTTCTCTTTTCCCCTTTATTTCCTTTTCTGCCAACCACGTGCTTCTGCGTACACAAAATAATACCAGAAATTAGGATTTTTAAATAAAATAAAATTAATTAGTTTAAAATTAATTAAACTAACTACAAATCATATTAGCGTATAAAAATCCTTTTAAACAATATTTGTCGCAATTTTTAACTCAACAAAACAATAAAATCGATAAATCAATTATTTTACTTTGTTTGTTGATTTTTTCACCAATTCTTTACTTTTTGCCTCATAAATATTATTTCTTCAAAAATAATTAATTAAATGAAATCATATAGAAATAAGATGAATTATAGACAATATCAGCGAAAACAAGTCATTTTAATAGGTAAATGAGTATAAATATTTGTATATAAATTCGACACATCACTATCATGTTATAATCAGTATTTGGTTCAAGAAAACAAATAAACATGCATAGATGGTATACGGTCACATAAACAAGCAAGACAGTGTATGTTCATATTCAGGACAGCATGACAGTATAGTACTAAAATAGGGATTTCCGTTACTACAAAAATTCAAATCTGAATCTGTCAAAAAATATGGAAAATAGACTTCCACACGAATCCAGCGATTATATATAAGCCATATAGTATTTCACAAAATCATAACTCAAAACTGATTTGAATCCAGAAAATACGTTCAGCCAGAAATCAGTAAATCGTATTCAATGATAAGAAAACAGCATTAAAACTCCTCAAATAAATCCTGAAAAATTCTGGGGTAATCCCCTATATGTCTAGTATCATAATATAAAGTTTCATAATATTCCAGTAAAATTAGTTCTTTCAAAAAAAATCAGAAAACATCAAGAAACGATAGTTTGGCAAATCTGGAATTCTCAACACTGCTGTACGAAAACATCAATATCTCGCAAACCGTGAAACTAAATCCAAATCCGTCAAGGGAAGATGAAAATAGACAAAATAAGATAACTTTCATATTTCATAAATATTTTTCATACAGTAAAAGGAAATAGGGTGAAAATACGAATCTTTACAGAACAGCGAGCAAAATACAGCAAGTATAGCTTTCATAAACAAGTATGAGACGGAGTATAAAACTCATCAATAAAATCCACCAAAATTCTGGGTAATCCCTAGATAGGTATAGGAATACTGTGCAAAGTTTCAGATCAAAATAATATATTTAGGACTAGTATCAAAATATTTTAATCATCAAAATCATCAAGAAACGAAATCTAAAAATAGAATACACCTCTGTAGTAAAATAGACATAACTCACTCATATGAAAATGAAATCGATCTCTGTCAGAAAATTTGGAAAGAAGACAGATTTCTATACAATTCATGTCTAATACAAAAATTAATAATTTTGACCTTAATAGGTCTAAAATACAAATCAAAACTGATTATCGATAAATACAGATTTTCTCTTGAAAACAAAACCAACATAAACCACACGAAACTCATTCCAATCACAATCAAACATGGTATAGAGTCTACTAAGTGTCCAAACATCATGAAATAGAGTATATAATATATTCACAACCATCATATCACATGGATCTCATCAAACACATAATTTCACCTAATTATCTTACATATATGAATAGATCAAGAACGGTCAAACCTAGTTGTTTTCATGTCGATTTTTGTGTTGTGAGGCAATTATGGTCAAATAGCACTATAGCGACAAAATCCATCAAAGATAACACACACACGAGTTGTCTCTAGAACCCAACTATACTATAAGCAGTATTTTTGACTTGTATCATACAAAGGAATTTGAGCAAGTTACTTGCCTTAACTGAAGACGAAAACGAAGAATACCAAGAATAACGGGAACGGATCCTGGCAACGAACAAATCCACGCACAATCCACGAACCAAAACAACCCACGTGCAAATCGTGTGCACATGCAAAGACGAAGCAAGAGAGAGGGAACAAGAGAGAAAGCGTCTAGCGGCTGCCTCTTGGCTGCTAGCTGCTGCTCTTGGTCAACACCGACGGACAGCCAAGGGGGGAGAGAGAGGGAGGGCGGGTGAGGGAGAGTTAGGGTTAGGGTTTTAGGGAGAGAGATGAGAGATTATATAGGGTTTTGGTTTAGGGTTAGTAATAGGAGGTGGGTAATTCGGTATTTGGGTTTAATTGGATCCAATATGAGTAGAAATAGGATTTATCCAAATAGGGTTGATTAGGGTCAATTTGTATAGGATTCAAAATAGGATTGTATGTTAATTTGGCTTTGGTGATCAATTAGGTATAAAAAGCAATAGGATTAGGACTAGGGTAGCCAACCAAAACACCATGAACACGCAAGAGCAAAATAAAGAGAACAATAATCAAGTAAAGAGGAAAAGAACAACACTCGATGGAGAATGAAGCAAAAAGACGAACAAATCAAACACAAGGAGCTCAAAATGAAATAAGATGAATATATATTGAAAACAACTCCAATATACGGTCCAAGAAAAATATAAGAGAGTACAAATACTCAAGAAATGAAAAATACATCAAGAATACGAAAAACGAAAAACAGGGATTACAATCCTACCCACCTAACAAAAAGAATTTCGTCCTCGAAATTCAAAAAGAAGATACATAGGGTAACCCAAAAGAAAAGAAACAAAACAAAATAAAAAGCTACTCAAACAAATGAGGAAACTTCTGCTGAATCTCCTCCTCCAGCTCCCAAGTCGACTCACTAGGCGAGTGAGGATTCCAAGCAACACGAACCAACTTGATGACCTTGTTCTTAAGCAGTTTCTCCTGCCGATCCATAATAGCAAATGGCAAAATCTCACAAGTCAAATCCGGCCGCACGGTCAACTCAGAGAAGTCGATCATGTGACTCTCATCGCGGATATATCTCTTGAGTTGTGAGACATGGAAAACATCATGCACTCCTGATAATGGTGGCGACAAAGCAAGACGATAGGCCACCTTGCCTACTCGCTCCAAAATCTCAAACGGTCCAATAAACCTAGGGCTAAGCTTGCCCCCACCACCGAACCGAATGACACCACGCCACGGCGATACCTTAAGAAAAACATAGTCACCAACAACAAACTCTAAAGCCCTCCGATGGACATTAGCCCATCGCCTCTACCTATCCTGAGCTGTCTGAAGATACTTTCTGATCTGAGTCACAGCATCAACTATCCTGGTGATCAACTCTGGACCCAACAACTGCCCCTCACCAATATCATCCCAGCACACTGGTGATCTGCATTTACATCGATAAAGTGCCTCGAACGGACTGAAAGCTGTTAATGTACGAGAACTCTACGAGATGCAAATGGTCCTCCCAAGATCCACCAAACTGCAACATACAGGATCGCAACATGTCCTCAAGAATCTGAATAGTCTAATCTGACTGTCCATCAGTCTGGGGATGAAAAGTTGTACTGTACTTCAACTTACTCCCCAAACTAGCCTGAAGACTCTCCCAAAACTGAGATCTGAATCTCGTATCCCTGTCGGATACAATACTAACTAGAACCCCATGAAGCCTGACAATCTCTTGCATGTACTTCTCAGCAAGGCTCTCAATAGACTTACCGACACGGAAGGAAATGAAGTGATCACTCTTCGTCAAACGGTCGACAATCACCCAAATAGCATTGTGACCCTTAGGACTCCTCGGCAAAGCGGTCACAAAATCCATGGTGATATGTTCCCACTTCCACTCCAGAATAGGAAGCAGTTGAAGAAGTCTAGCGGTTCTCTGATGCTCTGCCTTAACCTGCTGACAGATCAAACACTAGGAAACAAACCGAGCTACAGCCCTTTTCATACCATGCCACCAGAAATGAAGCTTCAAATCTCGATACATCTTAGTACCGCCAGGATGAATAGAATATGAGGACTAATGAGCTTCCTCAAGCAACCTCTGACGAACTTCACCCTTAGGGACACAAAACCGGGAACTAAAACGAAGCGAACCATCGGCATGAATAACCATGTCCGTTCTGGACCCAGACTCAACCTCAGTTCGAAAACCCTGCAACTGCGCATCACCAGCCTGAGCCTCCTTAATCTGATCAACAAGAGAAGACTAAAGCTGGAGTACAAGACAACTCCCACCAGAACTCAGCAACAAAACCTCCAAATCCAATCTCATCATCTGCTCAATGAGTTCACTCTGCTGAGTAAGAAATATAACTGCCAGTCTTCTGCTCAAAGCATCTAGCACCAAGTTTACTTTACCAGGATGGTATTGCAAACTGATGTCATAATCGGCCATAAGCTCTAACCATTGCCTTTGCCTCATGTTTAATTCCTTCTGGGTGAAAACGTACTTGAGACTTTTGTGGTCTGTAAAGATCTCCACGCGGTCTCCAAGTGAATAATGTCTTCACAGCTTCAAAGCATAGATCACTACTGCTAACTCCAAGTCATGAGTAGGATAGTTCTTTTCATGCGGCCTCAACTTCCTCGATGTATACATAACGACATGGCCCTTCTGCATAAGAACTGCTCCAAGACCCTTACCAGAAGCATCACAGTGAATTACAAATCTGCCTGAACCATCTAGAATAGTCAACACAGGCGCTGACGTCAATCTGTTCTTCAACTTAACAAAAGCCAAAACACATTCATCAGACCAACAGAACTTCTGATCCTTCCCAGTCAACTTAATCAATAGTTCTGCTATCTTTGAAAAATCATGAACGAATTTCCGATTATAGCCAGCCAAACCGAGAAAACTCCTGACTTCAGAAACTAACTTGGGAATAGGCCAATCCTTCACAGCCTCAACCTTGGCTGGATCCACAGAAAGACCATTGCCAGAAATAATGTGCCTCAAGAAAGAAACCTTGTCGAGCCAAAACTCGCACATGCTGACTTTTCCATAGAGCTGATTCTCTCTCAAAGTCTGTAGAACCACTCTAAGATGCTCAGCATGATCTTCCCGATTTCGAGAATAAACCAGAATGTCATCAATGAAGACCACCATAAATCTATCCAAGAACTGAGAGAAAACCTGGTTCATAAGACTCATGAATACAGCTAGTGCATTAGTGACCCCGAACGGCATCACAAGATACTCATAGTACCCGTATCTAGTCCTAAATGCAGTCTTCTGTATATCAACAGCCTTCACCTTGGCTTGGTGATACCCAGAACAAAGATCCAATTTCGAGAAAACAGCAACCCCACTCAACTGGTCAAACAAATCATCGATCCTAGGCAAAGGATACCGGTTCTTCACAGTAACGCTGTTTAGTTCCCGATAATCCACACACAGTCGGCGACTACCATCCTTCTTGTTGAAAAAAAGGACCGGAGCACCCCAAGGCGAAACACTTGGTCTGATGAAACCCAAATCAAGAAACTCCTGAATCTGCACCTTAAGCTCTGCTAGCTCAACTGGTACCATCCTGTAGGGACTCTTCGATATCGGTGGCGTTCTAGGCTGAACATCAATACCAAACTCCACTTTCCTATCAGGGGGTAAGCCAGACAACTCATTTGGAAAAATATCCAAGAAATCCCGAACTACTAGAGACGCAGCCTCACAGCCTGAGTGCAATTTCATCGCACAATCCACCTGTTCAACTGCGGTCTTTGTTCAGCCAAGAAAAGACTTCCCGACATGGAACTCAAATTCTGCTCAATTTGGAATTCTGAAAACAACTTTCTTGGCACGGCAATCAATAATGGCATGGGTTTCACCTAACCAATCCATATCTAGAATAACGTTGAATCCCGAATTCCTAATTATAATCAGGTTGGCTTTGAAATCTGTGTCCCTAATAACAACGGAACATTACCTGCACTCATGGGAACAAATGACAACACCACCACCTGTCATAATGTTCCAAGCCTCAAACATGTTGCTACACTCCAGCTGATGGCGAATGAAAAATTGTGAGGAGAAAAAAGAATGGGTTGCCCCAGAATCAAAGAGAACATGAGCAGGAAAAGTAAACAAGGACGACAACTAAGGAATCCAAAGACAAGGAGAAGGAAAGAAGACAATCAAGGGAGAGGGGAAAATAAAAATGCAGGAAAAAAAAACAACAGAAGAAAAATAAAGCAAGACCAGAAAAGAGCGAATAAAGGAACAAAAGGAAAACTGAACAAAACAACAAAACAAAATATACCTGCCACAACTTCTTCAGCTATTTCAGCATCTGCAGCAGTCAAGTTGAAAGCTTGACCTCTCCTCGGAGCAGTGGTCCTCTGACCGACAATCTGACGCTGAAGAGGAAGCAGAGGCCTAACTGGACCACGAGCTGGGCCTACTTGCTGAACAGGACCCCTGGCTGGAAAACTAGGGATTAGCTTAGGCAACACTAATATAACTCTTCGACAATGGTGAAAGCTGGAAATGTTAGCATTGAAGTTGGAAAGGGCCAAAGTCTCGAAGATAATGATACGAGACAAAAGATGTGGATCTTGAAGACAAGCTTGCGGTAGTGGTAGCTGGGAGATTTTCCTTTTTTCCTTCTCTTTTTCTACTGAGATGAATTACCGAGTCTTTTGTTTTGGTGATTTCTGCTCTCATGTCATGTTAAATTAGAGAGGGATAATTGTCATGTATTGATCGTCAACAAATCTCTAATATTATAATGAGAGAGTTGGGGTTGTAGACAACCTGTAATTTGTAGACATTCAATCATCTAATATCAACCATTCAGTTTTAAGTGGAAGTATCATGCCTCGCTTTCCAAACTACGGGAATACGAGTCCGTGACTGAGGCCCAGCGAATAATGTGAATACACCATTCATAAGCTGTACAAGTAACCCAACAACAAGAAAACCACGCAGGGATGTAAAATCACAATAGGATAACAAAAGTACATGACATAGTCCATACATAACCAACAGCTGTAAAATACAAAATAGTTACGGGTCAAACACGCCCGGAATACAACAAAGAGTAGCATGAAGTAAAACATGAACTAAAGCAACATGAAAATAAACAAGACTAAAACACTTGATCAGCAACACCTTTGGGCAACTCTCCATTCGGGCCTGCAAGTACATGATTACAAAAAGAAGAAACAAGAAGATACCCGTTAATGCAAGTCACGGGCCGCAAGTGGTACAAGCTAAGGGGACAAGTAAAAAAATTCAACAAGAGAAACAGGAAAAATATCATGGAGTCAAGAATCATGTAATAGGAGAAATGCAATATGTAAACAGGATCATGAACAAGACATCATGAAACAAGTGGCATGTAAACAAGTAATCAAGTAAACAAATATCAAGTCAACATGAACATGTAACATGTAATTGGATCATGCAAGTGCACGTGTTAATCTTATGTCTTTTTATTAATTCTATCTAGGTAGCACTTCATGCATCCATACTTTTACTACATGATTGCTACATACAATCAGTTACGTTTAGGCCTAGTGGTGGATTTTATAGGTCACGTACTCGGGAAAAACATATCAATTGTATCTTGTATCGAAATACGTGAAAACTTGTAACGTGAAACATAGTGTAAACTTATAGCGTGAAACATATAAACAAATAATTTGCAAACTTGCAACTTGCATTGGGAAACCACGAGCTACCGTCCGAGTACGCTCTTCTATATTGCCCACTACTAGATCTTTCCCCTTATACCCCGACTTGTTATTTTTATTAATTTTAATCAAAAATAACGAGATATCATATTTAAACTACGATCACGGGTAAAACAATCATGCACATAATCATGTATAATCCTAAGAGTACATATGTGTGTATTAATCGTGTTCATGTATTGCATATGATCATGTAGGAATACGGGATCAAAGGATTTTGTATAGTAACAGATTTCAAGCCCAAATCGATGAATACAAATTAGAATTTGTAATGGATAGTCAAGAAATGTACTTGCGGTATTTTTCAAAGGAATCTTGTACGAGAACAAACGAGTTGTACAAGAGGATACTTGCCTGATAACCGAAGACGATGATACCGAATACAAGAATAACAAGAACGGATCCCGGGGCATGAACACAACCACAACGAACGGATCACGAACCAATCACGAACACACGATCATGAACAAGATGAAGACGATCGAGATCATGAACACAAAATCGGACGGCTGAGATCAAAGATCAAGATCAAGATGATCGGATCAGACCGGACGGTCAGATTTCCCTGATAATGAAGATGATGATGATGATCAAGATCGATCGATCGAATGGTTGCGATCAAAAGCAGTTGATGATCATCATGATCTTGATGATCAAGAAGAGATCGGACGGCTAGGATCTAATCAATGATCAAGAGGAGATCGACAGCCCACATCTAATTAAGCATATGATCAAGATCCAATGGACGGCTAAGATCACCCAGATGGTGATGATCAAGATCAAATCAACGGACGGCTAGCAATCAATCAATCAAGATGATCATGATCACGATGAAACGGACGGCTCGCATCCAACATGATCAAACCACGATCAACGACCCACAATCAAAGTTGATCAAAATAGCACACCCCATGGTAATGAGGTCTCGGCTCGACTGCAAAGGATGGAAGCAGGCGGAGGACGGCGACAGGAGGTCACGAGGGTGGTCGGCTTGGCAGCGGGGGCGAGGGGGCGCACGAGGCAGCAGCGGGTGGTTGTTGCTGACTGCAGAAAAGGAGCAGGCTATGCACCGGCTATTTAATTGCAGCGAGGAGGAACGGTTGGCTGTGCGACGGAAAGCAGGGACTAGGGGGCCAGGGGGCTGACATCGGTGTCGAGGTGGAGACACGACGCAGGGAGGACGAGCGGGAGGACAGGGCTGCATCGCGGTGTGCTGGCTGAGGTGTCGGAGGGGTGAAGCAAAGGAAGAGAGAGCAAGACGGGAGAGGGTGAAAGTCGACGAGGCAAGGGCGAAAGGAAAGGTGGAGTCGCCGAGGGTGGCGACTCGAGGAAAACGATGACGATAGTGGCGGCAGGGTGTTGGGCGAAGGTGGAGGCGAGCGACTCGGCAGTCGAACAGGGAGCACGACAGGAGGTCGGGAAAGGAGTTGGAGGTGAACGGGGCGAGGGATATGGGGAAGACAAAGCGGCTGTCGACGACGGAGGCAGAACGGCACGTTAGTGTTGGTTGTGGTGGGGGTGCACCGGCGAGGGGGCGTCGGAACAGGGGTGGCAAGGTGGCGGTGGCTCGGGGTCGAGAGGAAGACGAACGGGAAATGGGTTTCTCTATTTTAGGTTTCGAAATAGAGCCGGTGAGAGAGAACGAGAGGAAGGAGATGGGAGTGGGAGAGGGTGTACGGGAGAGAAAGCAGGGGGATTTTTTTCCCAAACCGACCTACTTTTTGAAAGTTTTTCCCAAACCGACCTACTTTTTTTTTTAATTTCCAAAAAAATAACTCGGTTTTTCAAAGACCGAGTGTTAGAATTCGATTTTTCAAATTCTAACACTCGGTCTTTGAAAAACCGAGTTATTTTGTGCTAAACTCGGTCTTTCAAAGACCGAGTGTGTTATTTTGGTAAATACTTTCAAAAGTGGGTCAGTTTGGTAAATACTTTCAAAAAGTGGGTCATTCTGGTAACAAGTTCAATAACAATTTGTATTGGTTTTATCAACAATAAAGAAGCACAGTTAGTAATGAAGGCACCTTAAGTAATGAATGAAGGCACCTTAAGTAATGAATGAAGGCACCTTAAGTAATGGGTTCCCTAACATGAGTGATGAGAACATAGGAAAATAATACAAAAAACATAAAAAACAATCACTCTCAAACCAACGAAATACTGGCTTCAAAGCAAAACAATCAAAATATGTATAATTTATGTCTAAGTTGCATGTTTATACAACTTAGTGAAAGATACATCAAAATACTTAGCAGTAAAGCACAAACAAATGCCATCAGCCAATGAAGTGGTCAGACACACAATTATAATGAATACTCATGAAGATACAGAAAAACAAGTTGTCATATATAACAATGGCATTTTGCATAAATCCAGAAGAAGATAATGACTCATGCTAAAGAAAAGAAGATGATATATGTACACAACAGGTTAAGTGTAATTGTCTTCCTAAAGGAACTCCATTATACACACATCAAACACGTGTAAGCTCTAACTTAAAACTCATGCCAAATTTTTTGTAGGTTTCTGCTACCAACCTTCAAATGCAGCTAGTTCTGCTTGGTGCTTACACATGTGAGGATTAATTATTTCATTTTGTATCACATATTAACTCGTTCTGAAGTTTTGCTAGGTTCATTCTTAGGAGAGAGAGTGTTTTAGTCATTCATAGGAAATGTAGCTAGGTTCAAATGATTTGTGACTCAATCTACCTAAAATCATCATATAAAGACAACTTTCACGAAACATTCCTTTCCTTTCCTTTCATGACAAGTTGGGGACTTTCTCAAAATCAACTTGACTCACAACTCACTCCATGGAAATAGGTAAGATGCGAGCATGCTAAACTAAGAGTTGAATTTAACTTGATCTTTCTAATCAAAAGGGAAGGGAATAAATATTCACCTTACAAATACACATTTTGTTCAGTATTCAAGAATACACTTCAAAATCTGAGTAGGGAAATCGGTAGATTTTAAGTGTGGTATCTGGAATCAATATAGCAAATACATATAATTATTGGCCAATATCGAAATTCACAAACTTTTCCATTGAATATATACTGAACTTCTTACAGTTGGAACTATTGCTTGTGCTATTAACCAATAATCTGCCCTCCTATAGTGTGGAGACAACAGATTTTACTGCATTATCTATGGAATTCCATTTATCAGACACGTAAAACTAGGTAACATAGATAATAATACCACACAACGTATAAATAAGATTGCATACGTAGTAAACTGAATTCTGACCAAGTACATAGCGATTTTTTTCTCCTTCCTCTATAGGCATCCATGCGTTCTTTTCATTTATTTAGGATGTACGAGCACAAATGACTGTACGATTTGAGACAGGGGACCTCTAAGTCAAAGCATTAGATTTCAGCTTAAACATGTCATTTTTTTCCCCAATATTGTCATGAAGGATAACAAAATTAGTTCCAGCTGATTGGGAAACAATTAAGAAATTCAAGAAACAACCACTTACCTTAAGCCCTAATACATATAGGAGGGGTCAATCATGCAGAACAAGCAAATACAAACATAAGCTGAATAGGCAAATAACTACGTACATATATTGAAAAGCATAAGCTGATGCTTAGCCTCATGGGGCTAGCACAAGATAACATTGTGCAGCATGAACCAGATGTGATAGGAGGATAGGTAATGAGAAGTTACTGTGAATGCAGAACTTGTTACCAGAATGACCCACTTTTTGAAAGTATTTACCAAACTGACCCACTTTTGAAAGTATTTACCAAAATAATACACTCGGTCTTTGAAAGACCGAGTTTAGCACAAAATAAAGACCGAGTGTTAGAATTTGAAAAATCGAATTCTAACACTCGGTCTTTGAAAAATCGAGTTATTTTGTGCTAAACTCGGTCTTTCAAAGACCGAGTGTGTCATTTTGGGAATTAAAAAAAAGTAGGTCGGTTTGGGAAAAACTTTCAAAAAGTAGGTCGGTTTGGGAAAAAAATCAAGCAGGGGAGGGATATAATATAATAAAATAATATTATAAACTAATAAATATAATATAATAATAACATAGTGGGGTAGTTATTGTGAGGGGGGGTTATGGGGTTATGGAATAAGAAGAGTGGGGAATGTGAGGGGGAGTGTACGGGTGGATTAATATTATGGGAATTGAATGTAATCATATAGATGGAGCCTATAGAAATTTATATGAGTACTGGGTTTAGATTTGGGCTTAAAACAATTGGGCTTTATATTTGAGCTCAAGATAAAATAAAACAATAATAGTAATATAGGCTGGGTTGGGCTTAAATTAAACAATTAGGCTTAGATGAATAATAAAATAAAAATAAGAAATTGGGCTTATAATAAACAATTGGGTTCAGATAAAATAAAATAATAATAGTAATATTGGCTTCATAAAAGTAGTTGGAATAATATAATAAATTTAAAATACGGAAAAATACTTATTAATGGAAACAGGGGTTATAGGAAGTTATACGAACCATTCATTTACTCAACTGTTGTTAGATACCATAATACCATCGAAGTTCAAATTTATTTACGACATAATTATTTACAAAAGTGCCAAGCATATAAACTAAAAGTTTGTGCCACTGGGGGTAATTTGTAAAGAGTATGTGATGAGTAAAAGGAGGTCTTAGATTCGAGGCCAGAATATGTCTTATTAGTTACTATACATAAAAAAAGTTTAATTAGAACGTGCATCACACGTGCAGATTACTAGTATGCTTAAATGTAATACCCTTAACAAGAGAGAGAAAATCAGTGCACTAATACCAAATATATAAAAATTTCAAGTGATAAAGTGATTTTGTATGCGCACTGGGATGGAAAGAGAAGCCAACATATACATTTAAAATTACCATAACTCTGACATCACCCTGTATTTTGAATATCCTTTCCTACTACCCTCAATTTTTTTTATGATTACACACAGGAAAAGTAAAATTAACTGGCCCTTAACAAGTTTATTTTGGAGGTGGAGGCAAGATCTTGAAATGGAGCTGGACCACAACAAGCAGTGCAATCTAGCAATCTATCTGATGCAAACACGACGGTTCGCAGAAGCGAAGTCCGTCCTACGTGTTGTGTCGAATCCATCTACCAATTACAATGCTAAATGCTACATCAAATCTTTCCATCGTTCTTGGGAAATGCTTAGAGAATTCGAGTTTCAACCAGCTCCATTTGATGAAAGGAAAGAAGATACTATTCATAGAATTACTATTCCGTTGTCTATTAACCCTAGTTTATCACATGATACTTTATCCCCTTCACCCCCCATTCACTTCGCTCCACAATCCAACTAAAAAAGAAGAGATCCCTTCGTGAGTTTCATCCACCTGTGTCAGTGAATCAGAACCGTAGGTATACGAACAGAGAGCCATGGCAATCTTGTAACAGAGGAGGACAAAACAACAAAACCGCAAACGTAATAGAATACTCTGTTGAGGCTCACAAGTTAAAGCCTAGTTCTTCACGTGAGCACTTTGTGGATGAAGGTATAAATGAAAGAGCAGCAAGGAATCATGAACCTAGAACACAGGATATTTCAGCTAAGGCACATGATAAACAAACTCGTAGGAGCTTCTACACTGAGATGTTTCCATATGGAAGTTGGAAGAGTCCTCTAGATTCTGATAATCTTTCAGTTACAGTTACTGGAAATTTGAAGCCAGCACAAGAGTGTTCAGGGAGCAGATGGTCGAATGTAGCAGTGGCGGAAGGAGAAAAGTTTCAGAAACCTTCAGTTGTTAACAGTGATCAGGCCGAAACTCCAACGACTAACTGCTGTAACCTTGAATCATCAGAATACCTACTGGTTCAGGACAGTAATCACACTCCACTGGATATTTCAAAAGGCAATAAGTTTGAAGGATTATTAACAGTTTCAGAGAAGAATGCAAACAAAGAAAACATAGAAAGAAGAGCTTGGGGCCATATGATAAAGGCTGAAGAAGAACAACGCAAGAAACATCCATGCATCCAAAGCCAAGAAGTGACATATGGGAACTCTCTAAACATGTATGCAACCACTACAAACAATCCAAGTTTGAGATATGTCTACGAATGTATAATTAGAGATCCAAGCTCCAAATTTGACAATTTAATGTTAATATTCACATAAAACAACAACTTTATTTTGTTAGAATTGCTATTTTTTAGTGTGGTGATTTTCAGAATTGATCAGTTACTACAAGTACGTTTACGTGAACCAAACAAACATACATGCATTAGACAATTGCCAGTCATTGGTAAACAAGAAAACAAAAGAAAAGTAGAAAAATAGACAAATAGATAATTTATTGTGTCATCCCCAATGATGTTTAGTGCATTAAAGAGTTAATTAAATCAGATTAAAGATTTCTCCTTTTTAATTCTCCAAATTCTAATTAAGTAATTTAGCCTTGTGCAAACCTCTCTACAGTCAACACTGTATGTGTTGACTCTTCCATCTTCACAAAACACATATGAGTGCCCACAGGTTTTGAAAGAACTGCCTCAGTCTCGGCTAACCGGGCTTCATCCTTATATCACTAAATTTTTAAGAAATTAAAAATTAAAAATGAGCAAAAGACCACCACCATAAAATTAAACTTTATGCTTCAAATTTGACAATTAACTAGTTGAAATTTGAAGAGATGCCTACAAATATATAATTATATTATTAGATATTATAGTCCCACATTCGGTATTGGACTAGTTTTGTATTTGGGTGCAGCGGCGACGGCGGGGTTTCTTCGACGGCGGCGCTACGTCGGGAAGCGACGCGGCGATGGGGCGGACGACGGCGGTGGGGCGGCGCGGCGATGGCGAGGCTGCTCCGTTCGTGGGTGCGAACAGAGGGCGAGAGCGGCATTGGGTTCGGCGGTGGTGGGTTCTACGGTTGGAGAGATGGCGAAGGCGACGGAGGTTGGAGTTGTGGTGGTGGTTGTTGTGGAGGTGCTGGCCGTGGGGGGGTCGACAAGGATGGCGGTGGTCGGAGATGGGTCGAAGGAGGTGGGTTGGGTTGGCGAGAAGATGGAGACGAAGGAGGAAGGGTGATTAGCGGCGGAAGGATTAGGGGTTAGGTTTTAACAGTATGGTGATTAGGGTTAGGGTAGGGGTTTATATACTAGGTTAGTGGGTTTGCGGGTTTGAGAGTTTTGGGGATCCGTTTCAAAAAGAGCCCAACAGGAGAAGTGATCAAAATGCATTAAAATAGATATTAGAGAGATAAAGGAGCAGAATTGATCTATTGTTCATGAAGAACGATACAAATGGTACACAATGAATTAGTTAAGAAGGACCCAAATTTGAGTTGAGACGAGAATAATAATTCCATTCAATCAGAAGAAATTACATGATATCAAAAATAGACGAGAAAGTACAATGAGGCTCAAAACAGTACAAAATACAAATACGGGGAAATAGGAGTTACAAAAGTACTTCTCAAACCACCCATCCTTTTCAACTTTTTCATTCTGACATATGGGGACCCTTTCATATATCTTCGTGAAAAGGTTATCTCTATTATGTTGCCTTCATCGATGACTTCACTAGACATACATGGATTTTTCTTATACGTCAGCGATCTGAGATACCTGATATTTACCAGTTCTTTATGACTATGATTCACACTCAGTTCGGTGTGCGCATTAAGAATTTTCGGTCAGACGGTGCTCATGAGTATACTTTCACCATTATGAGATCGATCCTTCAGTCTCACAACACTCTTTTTCAGCAATCATGCCCTCACACACATGAGTGAAATGGTGTAGTTGAATGCCAGCATCGTCACAACCTTGAGATGACTTGCGCTCTTTTACTCTCCTATTCTGCTCCTCGTTCTTTCTGGGCTAAAGCTGTCATAACCTCTGTTAGTCTCATTAACATTACTCCCTTGTCTGTCCTAGCTGGTACGATGCCTTATAAGGCACTTTATCACTCACCTCCCGACTACAGTATGCTCCGTACCTTTGGGTGCACCTGCTAATTCCTTCTCCCTCCTACTGAGTGCATGAAGCTCTCTGCTCGTGCCGTTAAGTGCGTTCACCTAGGTCTCAGTCCCGAATACAAAGGTTATCGTTGTTTTGATCCATCGGCGGATTGTGTCCGCATTTCTCGACATGTATCCTTTGTGGAAGACTCTCCTTACTACCTGACTCCCCCCGAGGATGCTAGATTTCTCGATTCCCCAGTTGTTGCTAGCTCCCCGACTTCATCTTCCCACATTCTTTTTGATCTCACTCCTCCGATTCCATTCACATCTCCTGCAGTCCTTATGGCTATTGTTCCTCCTACTGAAATACCACCTGCATCCCCACAGCTGCCAACACCCACCCCACCTACTTTCCCACCGACACATGCACCCACTCCACCATCCTCACCCCCACACCCTGTCAGTCCACCACCGCTTTGTCAGTCTACACGTTCCACTTCGGGTATCCCTCCGGCACGTTATATACCTGATGCCACTGGTCCTTCTAACCAATTTAGATTTGCCACTCTAGCTTCATACTCTCCCTAATTTTATGCATATCTCACTGCTATACACTCTTCATGTGAGCCCAGAACCTATCAGGATGCAATTTAATATCCCTAGTGGAGAAAAGCTATTGCAGAGGAATTCAGTGCATTTGATCAGACTGGCACTTGGGATGTTGTTCCTCTACCAAAGGGCATTCAGCCTATTAGCTGCAAGTGGATCTTCAAGGTCAAATATCAACCTGATGGATCTATTGAGCGGCACAAGGCTTGTCTAGTAGCCCGAGGATTTACTCAGGAGTATGACATTGATTATGATGAGACATTTGTACCCATTGTACAGATGACTACTATTCGCACTCTTCTTGCTGTTGCAGCCATTTGTCAGTGGCCGTTATACCAGATGGACGTAAAGAATGCTTTTCTTCATGGTACCTTTTATGAGGATATTTATATGGATCCTCCTCTTGGCCTCCCTACTCCTCCTCGTTATGTTTGCCAGCTGCGTTAGGCTATATATGGTTTGAAATAGGCCCCTCAAGTCTGGTTTGAGTGTTTTCTCCTCATCGTCACCAAGGCTGGTTTTAGTCAGATTTTCCAAGACCATTCTATGTTTATACGGTCATCACCGCAGGGGAGGGTACTTCTACTACTCTATGTTAATGATATGATCTTTACTAAGGATGACCCTGCAGGCATTACATCCACCCAGAAATACCCTCACAAGCAGTTCCATATGAAAGACCTTGGCAGACTATGTTATTTTCTGGGTCTAGAGATTGCTCATGGATCTCGGGGGATACTCATTTCTCAACAGAAAAACACATCAGATATTATTTCCGCTGCATGCCAATCTGACAGTCGATCAGCCGATACACCCTTAGAGCTTCATGTGAAGCTACGTTCCACTGATGGTGAGCTCCTTCCTGATCCCACTAGATACAGACAGATTGTTGGACAGCTTGTCTACTCATGCATGAGAATTGTATGAATATAATACTTAAAATCTTTTATTCTGTCATTTTTAGGAATTATTAGAATAGAACCCATTGATTCACACTTTCACAAGATCTTTACTTTCTATTACGAAGTCAGTATACTCACGCATATACTTTATAAAATTTCATCATTCTATAAAAGAAAAAAAGAAAAATGGAAACTATTCACCCGGACAAGTATTATTGATTTTAGTTTGAGCAAAATAACACATTCTCTTCATATTTTCATTCGGTCGTGTAAGAGTTTTACCATGCAGTTTTATATTGTACTACAATGATCTTCGTTTTTATTGTAATCTACTACTAGTCAAAGTCTACTTGAGCAAGATGAAAATATGACTTAGATTGTTGTTTAATGTGCAAGTATTTTGTCCTACTTAATTTTGGGTTTGTTTGCTTGCAATTTAGTATCTCATAACTTGGCCTAATTGCATGTTCAGACTTGCACTTGCAGTCAGTTGAATCAACCTTCAATTCGGCCATGGAATCAACCTTCTAGCTCTAAGATTTTCCATGGATCAAAGGTAAACTCCTTATCATGTTTGTATTTGAAAATGAAATGGGTTTAAGGGAATTACCTCAACAAGTCTTTGATTTCTCTCAACATGCGCAATTTGTGTTGTGTAGAAAACGTCACAAATGAATGGGTTTATATATATGCAAACCCAATCAAATCCCTATGTATTTCATTCATCTTTCTCATATTTCTAAATTTTGATGGCTTGTCAAAAATGGTGGCTCCAACAGTGGTGGCTTCAACAATTCTACCCTAGGGTTCATATCTATCCTATATTTCACATAGTTAAAATCGAAGGTATTATAGAAAACCTTACACTCTGCTTTTTTTTTAAAAAAAATTATAATCTAGAAATATTTGCGGAACTGTAAAATTCACAATTTGCTTTGTAACGTAAAAGTGGTTAAACTTTACGTATCCATCTTTAGAATGAGAAAGGATAAATGACTCTAATTTAAGAAAATTTTGTACGCTTGTCGCTAGAATAATGAGTTGACGACCTTTTAAATGGACATTGTTCATTTTGATCTGAACATGAATGATATGCAGATGATATGTCATTTGGGTTTAATACGCTTGAGCCATTCGTTTAGTGATTCTTTTTCTAAAGCTACTTGATTTTGTGTCTTGGACTGAGAACTCCTTTTTTTATGACCATAAAGAACGATGTGCATCGTCAACTTTCAATGGTCCACCATTTATTTTTGGCGTGTCTGCAAGAATTTTTTTTTTATTCTAGCTGGGCACTTATCATAATCACCTTCTGTCACACTTCTATGTAATTGATTTTGATTGAGAAGTGCTTTCCATGAATTTCTTTTTATTTGCGTTGGAAGTTTGATTCCCCTTTTCTACCAATTCTTTGCAGATTGCTGGTACATTGGTGAACATTAAGTTGCATTTACGCTGTTCACAACGAGTGGTGAAAGAGTCAAGGAGCCTCCACACGTGTGAGTGCAGGCATCCAAATTGTACAAAAGCCATGTCAACAAAATTGTTGTAGTATATGTTATTGGAAGAGCATTTTCCTAGTACACGAGTTCTAGTATTATTTGTAGGGGAGACAAATCTATTATAATGTGTGGATTTGAATCTGGAAATATTTTGTCATTATCGATTTTAGTATAGCAAAATAACACATTCTCTTCATATTTTCATTCGGCATGTAAGAGTTTTACCATGCAGTTATGTATTGTACTACAATGATATTCTTTCTTATTGCAATCTACTACTAGTCAAAGACTACTTGAGCAAAAAAGAAAATATGACTTAGATTGTTGCTGAATGTGTAAGTATTTTGTCTTTAGTTAATTTTCCAAGTTTATTATCAGCATTTTTTGGTTTGTTTGCTTGCAATTTAGTATCTCATAACTTGGCCTAATTGCATGTTCATACTTGCAGTACGTTGCAACCAAAATGGAGTTTTTTTTTGAAGTTGGATTCTGAATTCTGGTGAAAGCTCTAGGGAGGAAAGGAAACCCCAAGAACTGGCTTGAACAGCGTAACATGTACACAACCCATAGAGGCAGTTATGGAGTTTCTAGATCTACAATGTTGGCTTCTTATGGTGTTGGTGAGAGTTCTTATTGTTGTTGTTGTTATTGTTCCTTTTCTTCTTTTTGGCACTGAGTCATGGCTATCCATAGTGAGTGCTTGTTGTTGTTTGGAGATATACAGACAAAAAGAGTAGAACAATGGATGATGATATCATTTCTCACCAAGAATATTTGTTATTCTTTAAACTCATGTTTGCTTATTCTCGCATATCTAGAATCTGGGGGAGGGATTGCAGTAAGAACTTCGAAGGAATATTGTCTAGGACTGTCATTGCAATATATGGGTGGGTGAGCTACCATTCTAGTCTGCACATCAAGCAGGTACTTTTGGTATCCTCAAATTAACTGAAGTTGTATTGATAGAACCTACAACAAGTGATTCGGTAGGATATAGCCTTCTTGTTATATTAATACGAAAATAATGGGACATAACCAAGATAACTGGGAAATGTTGAGGGCAGTACATGAAAATGTTAAAGAAAGATGGGGGGGGGGGGGGGGGGGGGGGAGAGAGAGATTTGTGGGGAAGAGTCGTGAGATTTTGTGAGATTAAGAAAGTGAGAGAGAAAAAACTTAATCGAGGGATTGGAGTTTTTATTTTGTTTTTATTTTAAATAAAAAATCATATGTAGTGCACGTATTAGTTAAATATGAATCCTCATTTTTCCTCTCCTTTCTCCATTTCAAAATAGAGAACGGAGAGAGGGGTAGACTCTCTCTCTCTTATTAGTATAAGATATAGATATAATAATTATATTAGATTAAAATAATATAATATAATTTTATTTATATTATAAATTCCATACTTATATAAAATCCCTAGTGTGCCCTTGTGCAATATTGCACAACTTATATAATATAATATAATATGTAGTACAACTCGTGCAATACTGCACATAATTTTTTTTAAAAATAAGAAAATAATAAAACTTTTTTAAAAAAAATCATATAATAACATCTATATAATAATGAAGATTCCAATTCCAAATTGGATGGAATAAGAGTAGGGAGTTATCTCCTACATTTGCCCTTCTTTTTTTATTTTAAAAATGAAAAAGGAGATAAATCCTAGATAAAAGTGGTTTAGCATAATATATTGTATTAATTCCATTTTTTTTAATTTTTCGGAATTTCTAATTAAATTTCCGTATTTAGTAATAATCTTTGGAATTTTAATTTAATTTCCTAATTTTATAACATTTTCTGTGAATTTTTTTTTATTGAATCATCGAGCTGGTGCAATTTTTAGAGCGATCTGGATCGCCCATCGAGTCTGTGCTCGCCTGTTGAGTGAAATTATTTTTCAGAGTTCCTAATTAAATTTTCGTATTTAATAATAATTTTGGGAATTTTAATTTAATTTCCTAATTTTAAATCATTTTCTCGAATTTTTTATTGATTCATCGATCTGATGCGATTTCTGGAGTGATCTGGATCGCCAAGCTGAGTGGAATAATGTGCCACGATGATGTGGTGAAGTGGTGCGACATGGGACGTTGATCACGTAATGGGCTCGCCTACTAAGTGAATTGGACATGCATGATTGAGTGGCGACATGGCACGATCGGGAGCCTCAATTACACTCATCTTCACGCACCTGGATGATCAGACGGTTGAAAATTGAGCGAATGTGGTGGCTGGATGTGTGTACATGTTAAGATGTGTGAATTCCAATTTTTGCTCTCCTTTCTCTATTTTAAAATGGAGAAAGAAAAGATGGTACATTTTCGCTCCTATTAGCATAATATATAAGATATAACAAGAAAATAATGGGACATGACCCAAATAACAGAGGAAATATTGAGTGCATACAAGAAAATGTTAAAAAAAGATCAAAGACTCTAAACGGGAAAATTTTTTGTTGCAATACTTACACCAACAGATTACAAGATTTTATGTACCACACACTCACGAGAGTCTTTTTTTTAATACCGTAACTGAATTTAGAAATAGAAAAATGAGTGGCTCAAAATTAAATTGAAAGGTACAGTTTTCACCACAACATGATTGCCACTATGCATAGAGAATATCACACCATGCATAGAGAATATCACATGATTTTCTTAAATGAAAAGAGGAGAAAAGAAAAGTACATAACATACACAGCAACCGACACACGAGAATTGTAAGTGCTTCGACAAAATGTGCCTACTCCACAGGAGAGAGCAAAATACGTTTTATTAAATAGATTTAAAAAACTACATACAGAAATTACTCAGATGATTACAAAAAAAAAAAAATTTACAAAACTTTTTCACACCTACAACAAAGTAGGCAGTATCTCACAACAATGTTCACATACAATCTCTTCCCACAAAAAGAAAGTACATACAATCTCCTTGAGCTATCAATATCTCTATACATTTCCTCCTGTAACAACCCTCATTACACAAAATTTAATAGCTCTCTCCTCTGTTAAAATAAAAATAAAATTAAAATTATTTACAGAAAATTAAAATGATACTTCTGTTTTAAGTGAAGTTACTGAATTACATTTGCAAAACTAAAATCAACTAACAGATTTCAAAAATATGTATTTTGCTTACATAAAAGTAGATTGGAATAAAGAAATTTTAAACTGTAAATGTAAAACAAATTATAATTTAAAATAATAATATATAATATATAATATAAGAAAAGATGAAAAAGTCAAATAGAAGTGACAAAATATAAGAAAAGGTTAAGAAAAGTTCAATACAAGTTCAAAATAACCAACAGTATTAAAGAAAATTAGACAACAGAACTCATGATTTTCAAAAAAAAATTACTACCTCTCCTACTTTAAAATAAAAATAAAAACTATTAATTGCAAATGATACTCATTATATCTATAAAATTAATGAAATACAACTCAACTAAATAGATTTCAAAAATACGCATTTTTCTCTAATATAAGCAGTTTTCATCTTTAGAAAAGTATCATTTTAATAACCAAATCATAACTTTATAAATTTATAATTAGTCAATGTAACAACAACAAGAAGAAGAAGAAGAAGAAGAAGAAGAAAACCACAGTAGCAGCCATTGCATCTGAAACATCCTTCATATTATAACCTGTAAATGTAAATGTACCAACAGAAGCAACAAGTATTTAGATATACCCCACAACAGACCTATCAATGCCATCACCATACAATCAATTACCTTGCTGTAAAATTGCATCAAACCGAAGATGAAGAAAGGGGTTGCCAATTTGTTTCCTAGACAACCTCTTTTGACAGAGGGAGAGAAAGGAGGGTGAAGAAGAGGGTCACCAATATTTGCAGCAAAACACATCACTACTACTTCCTAATTCCCCTCCCAAAAGATGAACTCATTGATGGCTTCTTCTAGAAAGAGAGAGAGAGAGAGAGAGAGAGAGAGAGAGAGAGGAGAGAAAGAATAAGGGGGCTGCAATTTTGGTAGCCAAACCCTCCGATTGTAGCTGTGATCGCCTCATTTACAATCCTGAATCATTTGACAGAATCCTGTGACAGTTCGCCTTGAATGGAGGTAATAGACAAATCCAGTTCCCTAAAGAAATTAATACCATCTTACCTATATACCTAGACTTTCTTTTGTATCAATGAAAACTAGTAATTTATATGTGTGATGCACGTCTTTAAAAATATTTTTTTTTTTTTAAAAAAAAATCCAACGTTATCTGGCATCGAACCTAAGAGTCTTTTATATTAGTTATGCATGTGCATTACACGTATTTGTTTGGTGACAAACTCTCCCATTAAAATAGTAGAGATTAGACGAAACCAGTTCCCTAAAGAAATTAAAATCAAATTACCTATATGCCTAGACTTTCAATTAGATCTATGAAAATTCAGGGAGCTCCACCGATTGCAGCAAAGAAGCATGGGATGTATAGAAGTAAAACTAATAAGCACGGACGAAAAAATCTTGGATGATTTAAAGTACGAAATATTCAAAAGGGGAGGTGAATGAAAACAAAACCAAGTAAATATGGAGGAAAAAGCGTAAACACCATCTTACCAACAGCTTGCAGGACTAAGTTGATCTTCAAGTGAGACCAATTAACAGCAATATGCTAGACTCCTCGAACACTTGGTATCATGCTCTGTACAGGGACCATGGAGTTCATTCCATATGAGCTTAAATGCCATCTTGTGTGATTATCTGGGTATAAACAGGAGAAAAAGAAGAAGAAGAAGTCTTTGTTACAACGAGAAGAATGTTCAACTTGTCAAAAAATTGAATCAGGGATGCTATCTCAGCATGGCACAATAATAACATCCAAGTGATAAATCAGCAAGGATAATAAGTGATAAATCAGCAAGGATAACATCAGAGTTCAAAACAAGTGCAAAATGACCTTAAACAAAATTAAGCTACAGAACTCATGATTATAACAAAAATTACTCGCTTTAAAATTAAAATAAAATACCTATAAAAATACTGATAAACATATTTGAAAAATATATTTTTCTCTAATAGAAAAAGTTTTTATCTGGAGAAAGTATCATTTTAATAAACGAATAAAGATTATAATATAGTTAAAAATATTAAAAAGTTCACAAGAAGAAGAAGACCACAGTAACAGCCATTGCACCTGAAATATCCTTCATATTATAACCAGTAAATGTAATCACAAAAGCAATAAGTAATTAGATACACCCCACAACAGACCCCATCACGGAGTACAATCAATTACCTTGCTGTTAAATCAATACTGCCTCAAGCCCCAAAATCTCTCATCTTTACCTGATCTTAGTATGATTGTAACTGCTGAATGGCCCAGGACTCGCCTGAGGTGCACGCTTTGTCACTTGTGGACTTCCAAACACATTCCAGATCATCACTCTCTCATCCCCTCCAGCTGAAGCAACAGTACATCCATCCGGGCTCTGCGCAAAAACAAAATCCAATTAGACATAATTAAGAAGAACAATGACAATTTCTAATTACCAAACAAATCAGAATAAACCTATTATTGTACCTGAGCCATGAAGAGAACTCTTGAATCATGCCCGGTCAGCTCTGCAATCTGGACCATAGAAGGGTACTTCCACAGAGTCAGTTGTTTCCCCTGAGTGCTCAGCAACTCCCTCTCCTTGTTATTCCAAAGCAGTGAGCAGACTTGTGAACCCGTGTCAATAGAATCCAAGCAAGCACCAGTGTTAGTATCCCAGAACATGATGCATCTGTCGTTCTGGCCACCACCAGAAGCCAAGAGATTCTTTTGAAATGGGCACCAAGCCAATGCCTTGACGGGCCCATTGTGATCTTCGAACCTGTGGACCCATCGGTTTTGATTCAGGGCAGGGGTTGAAGAAGCCATTGAGATATCCCAGACGTGCAGTAGGTTGTCATTGCCTCCGCTGGCTAGTCGTTGACCTGAAGCAGACCATTTGAGCCCGCAAACCTCCTTGTTGTGTCCTCTGTAAGTCTGTAATATATGCGATCGGATCCTCACATCGTTGTTCACTATCTTGCCATCCCTCCCACCCGTGGTTAAGATGTTTTGGTTGTTCCAAGACAGCGATCCAACTCGAGAAATGTGCACCCCGCTCAGTGTTCGCAACAGCTTCTTGTTGGTAGAGTCCCATAACTGAATGTGAGAGTTATTCAGTCCAACAGCAATGTGTTGCCCATCAGGAGCCCAACTCACACTAGTGATGGGACCGATATAATCTTGGACAGTGAGAAGCTCCCAAGAACTATCTGAAGTCCACAAATAAAGGGAATTTCCCAAAGCAATTGACAAGACATTGCTGCTTCCCCAATCGAGAAGATTGAGGAAGTAGTCGTCAACAATATCAGGCGCATCCAATTCACTTTCTGGACTCTGCAAAATTCAGTAAATAAGAAACATTAATTAGAACTAGTTGTATTTTCGATGCAAAGATGCAAATATTGAAGGGTTACTACTTACTTTAGAAATGTATCTCTTCTGCTTTATGGGTCTGTTGGGTGTTGAATCAGATGAGAGATTGTGGGTAGGAGTAGGGGGTTTGCTGTTGAAAGAGAGGATTCGTGTCCGGTTATTGAAAACTGCATCGACAAGTAGTTTTCTGTAAGCCTCTTTTGAAAGAGATGATGGTCGTGCAGCTATCCTTTCTGTTACCTTTCTGGATTGGGTTAGCTGGTATTGGGCATAGTCAAGGTCCATCGCTGATCTATTTGGGATGAATCTATCTCCTCCCTGGATGTTAAAAGTGGTGTTATGAGGACCAGTGCAAGAGTTAAAATCAAAACCATAACAGGAAATATAAATATAGAAAGAAGAAGAAAAAAATCTACAAAATCTTTTACTCGATGAGAAAAAGGATTTGAAACCAACTATCCATCTTTCTTTCTTTCTTTCTTACTTTCAGTACAGGTTAAAATTGACAGAAGAATAGCAGCAACAATATCTTGGGTTCTTCCTAAAACAAAGAAAACGTTTGAGAGAGAGAGAGAGAGGAGACCGACTTACATCGCAGTGCCGACAAGGCAAGCGTGGGAGAGGAGGGATGAAGACGGCGGAAGGTTTCATCTTCGGAGAAAATCCTGCAACAAACAAACAAACAAAACAAAACAAAACAAAACAAACGAACAAACAAACAAACAAAAACAAATGAACAAATTCCGAGAGAGAGAGAGAGAGAGAGAGAGATCGGTGAGAGCAGAAGATCAAGAAACGCGGGAGGGGGAATTAGGTTTAGGATTTCCGATTTCCGATTTCCGCTCCTAATTATAGCACTGGTGACCGGGTCGGGTACCTCAATACCCGGACCCGGACCCGCTCGTTGACAGGTCCAACTTCTGGACCCGGACCCAGACCTGTGAAATTCGGGTCCAGATCCGGTTCCGGTTCCGGTTCCTCAAAAAAAAAATGCTACCCATTCCCATTCGGGTCCAGATCCGATTCGGGTTCTATTTCTTTTCACGGGTCCGGTTGCAATTTAGTATTTAGATCTATTTCTTTTCACGGACCCGTACTCTACCCAAATTAGATCGGGTCGGTTCCGGTCCAACGTCGGATCTAGGTTTCGGATTATAATATCAGTGCTACTCCTAAACCTAATATTAAGTAGAGACAGACCGGCGATGAACCGACTATCTCGTAAGTTGGGCCATCAGTTGGGCAGGGTCGAGCCCCAATCCGCAATAAGTTTTTACCCTTACATTGGGTAAATTTCGAAAAGTATACTCATGTTTCACCAATTTGCTCATAACTATTCCTATGTCCTTTTTTTTTCTTCCAAAAATCAAAATCGCAAATCAAATGAGAAAAAATTTGAAGTTTTAAAAAGAATTAAAGAAAATAAATGAAAAATCTTACAATCTATCATCGGAAACATTATATCAAATTGGATAGCAACGCAAAAAAAGAATATGTTGTTTTGAAAGATACATTGTAAATTTGTCCATTTCTTAAAAAATCGTGAAGAAACTTTGAGAAGACTTGATAAGCCTTGGTAGGATTAACAATCGTTTGGGTTTACAAGAAGGAAGATGTAATTTAAATGGTAGAAAAGAGAATATTTAGGTTAACGAACGAACAAACAAAAACAAACAAACAAAACAACAAACAAACAAAGAACTAACATGCCGTTTTGAGAGAAGATGAGTGAACGAGAGATAGAGATCGGAGAGCGCAACCAATTTGAGAGAAGATGAGTGAACGATTCCGAGAGAGAGAGATCGGAGAGCAGCGCCGCTTTGAGAGAAGATGAAGAAACGAAACTGTAGCGCCCCGAATTTCTAATATGATAACTTAGAAAAATACGTGGCACACTCCCAGCATCCACTTCAATGTAATAGTACACATAGCTCAAAACACAAATAATTTTATTCCAAATTTTATTACAACAATCTTTTTCAAATGCAGCGGAAATACAAACACCTTGAATTAAAACATTCTTTTACAACACTTCTTTTTACAAAATTACACAAGGCTCTATTACATTACTTATAATCTCCAAAACTAACTCAAGCATGCAAACCCCCAAACTCTAAGCAACAACCTGCAACACATGAGGCTAGAGTTGAACCCTAACCCCCAACTAAAGGGGTCAGCAATAAATGGTGTGAGTGATATAAACAAACAAACAACATAATTAAATAATAAGCATGGTTTCTAAAACAACATGTACTGAACGAGGGAAACATATACTAAACATGTAATGTGAAGTAAGAAATGACAGGAAAACATGAAAACATCGGGTATAGCTTAACTAAGTGTCAGAAGAATCCTTCTCAGACAATTACAGCTCAACTGTGCAGTACAGTCGACAGCTTAATGGACCAGTCGACTGTTCGCTGCCAATATTCGGTTATCGGTCATTCTCAATGCCACAGATCGGATACCTGGTTACCAGTCACTCACAACACTGCAGATTGGATACCTGGTTATCAACCACTAACAGTGATTCCCAACACCGCAGAGTATACCCAATCCCAGAGCTCAATGACTCCCAATACCGCAGAATATATCCATCTACAAACACTAACAATACCATAGATCGGATACCCGGTTATCAGTCACTCACAACACTGCAGATTGGATACCCGGTTATCAACCACTAACAGTGATTCCCAACAGCGCAGAGTATACCCGACCCCAGAGCTCAATGACTCCCAATACTGCAGAATATATCCATCTACAACGACTAAAGACTTGAAAGGACATTCAAGATTATGAAAACTCATCAGCACCAGTCGACTTATACTGTAGTAAGTAGACTGCCCCAAGAACCAATATCCAAGATTATAACAAGTACTATAAGTCGACTTAAGAAACCATCAGTCGACTTACCCGAGACAATTTCCAATAATTCTCAAGAAGTATTCTGAGCACTAACAGTCGACTCAAAGAAGTCATAGGTCGACTGTCCAGGAAAGAAACTAAACTTGTAGGATAAATCTTAAGCATACCAGTCGACTGTAAAAGGGATTAAGTCGACTGTCCAGATCGTATTTTCAAGAATTTAAAGACACGGTAGGGTCGTACCAGTCGACTGAATAGTAGACCAGTCGACTGTCGGCCTACAGTTTTCATGATTTAAGTCTGAATACAATAATCAAAACTGAAGTTTTCTAAAGATTCATTGCTTACGAAATTAATTCGTATTCAGGTAAAAAATGACAAATCTCAAAGTGTCTCAGATTGGATACAGTACTCAATCACCCAATATCTCAAAACTCAGATCTCATGTTCTAGATTCCAAATTCTTTCATTAGGGTTTCTTTATACTAAATTTCTCTCACGACTCATAACCCAGATCTGATTTGTGATCGCAAGATCCAAGGATTCAACCATCCAATTCCTTTTTATCATGACCATACTCGAATCTTAACATGTTTTCAAGCAATAAAGAATGTGTTACTCGAGATCTACTATCTTTCATGGATTTCACATGCATAATATAAATAACAACTATTGCATCGTTCACATACAAGATAGCATAAATGTCGAGACAAACCACGTACAATCATTCACATAAATCAATCAACAAAAACCAAGTTCATATCATAGAACAAAACAAAACAAAACAATATCACTCACCTTTGAATTGCAAAGATCCAACGAAAAGCCCTCTTCTTGCGAGATCCAAAAATCCTCCTCTTTAATCACCAAGAATTTAATAATAATATGAAACTTGGGTTGTGCAGCGAAAGACGGCTGCACACTCACTTTTATAGGCCGGAAATACTGTTTTTAGGGTTTAGAAATGCATTTGCAAAATAATCCTTCCAAAACATAACTTTACATATATAGTCCTATTCTTGGAAATCCGATAAAAACCATTTAAATTAGGACTTAAAAGTAAAATATAATCCTAAATCTCAAACGGTACTCTTCAATACGTTCAGAAAATACAATTTGCATTTTATCCCTTAAAAATGTCAAATTTACAAAAAAGTCCTTCTTTTCTCAAAAATTGCAAATAGATCCAATTAATTTTAGAAAAAATCTGGAAAAATACTAAATAAGTCCCAAATATTAAGTAATGATTTTTCATGAAGAAAACTTGACTTTCAAACTTCTCAAGAAAGTATTTGCACGTGTTCTGCACATGTAAAAAGATAACTCTTTTAGAAAATATTTTTTAAATCTCCAGAAAATCATTTAAATTCATTTTCAAATCTTTTAAAATAATATTTGAAAATATGGGTTCTGCATCACTCCCTCCTTAGAAGAGTTCTGTCCTCAGAACTACTGCTAATGGGATCCAAACAATCACACCAACAAAGAATGAAAACTCATAGATAGAAACATAATTTTAGGAAATACAGTCACACCAAAGAACGCATTCCATCAAAAGAAATACATCATACGGAAGAAACACAATCATGCAAAGAATTCAGAAAAATAAACTTCCGCTGTGCAACTCTGATAACTTGCCATCGGAAGTCACGCTGCAACAACTACTGAACTCCTGCATCCAACATCTGACCTTCTGCTTCATCCTTCCGAGAATCAGTGGCCACTCCCTCCTTAGAAAGGACATGACTAAGGATAGCCACCTCAAGACCTTGTCTGGAAACACCTTAAGCTCCACACTTGAGACTAGCAATAAATGGGCGACACAATTGCATGCAAGAAAATAGTATCAAATAAAATTTTGTCTTTATTCCATTAATCCAAATAAATCTTATTACATGAAGAAAAATACTCAATCTTCAATTATTCCCCAAATAAAAGTTTTACTTAATACAAAAGAATAAATTTCTAAATTCTTGCACACACGGATCACATTTCTGGGTTGCCCGCATCCTCCTCAGTCAATGCGAACACTCGCCCCTGCCTCAGATCCTTGTCTTTCCCTGCCCCATCTTTCTTCAGCTGCAGACAGTTTGGTCGAATGTGCCCTTCTTAACCACAATGAAAACAAGCCTGTTTTGCCAACTTCGGACACGCTGACCTGTAATGACTTGCCTTCCTGCAGTAAAAACAAGTTACTTCCTGAGTTGCAGGTACCTTCTGCACTGGCTCACTGGACTTGCTCTGCTTCACTGGGAATTCCTTCCCATTCTGATCATCTGCTGGCCTCTTTTTCTTGTTCCCGGTATCTTGCTTCTCCTGAGACTGGTCCATATCTTCCTCGGTCATAGCTGCTCTCCTGACCAGCTTGTCGAACCTTCTGATGCCCAACGGAACCATCCTTGACCTCAAGTTTGGCCTCATGCCCTGCTCAAACTTTTTGGCCTTCTTTGCCTCGTCCACGACCAATTCTGGCGCATACCTCAAAAGCTGAGCAAACTTGGTCTCATACTCCTGCACGGTCATGCTGCCCTGCTGAAGGTTCAAGAACTCGGTCGCCTTCTTCTCCTGAACATCTAGGGGAAAGAAGCGATCTCTGAACTCCTCCAGAAAAGCTTCCCAAGTCAGCTGCTGATCTCCCAAAGTCCTCTTCAACGACTCCCACCAGACACTAGTGTCCTTTTCCAGCTGCATCGAAGCTAACTTCACCTTGCCGGTTGCTGGAGTCTCCGATACCTCGAAGATTGTCTCCATCTTCCTAATCCAATCATCTGCTGCAGTTGGATCAGCTTGCCCCTCAAAAACGGGCGGCCTCATCCTCTTAAAGGATTCGATTTGCTTGATAGGATCGGCGTTAACCAATCCCTGTCCAGCTCCATGATTTGGCTACGGATTCTGCTGCTGAGCCTGCTGTTGATTCTGCTGTTGCGCCAAGTTGAATGCCATCAGCGCATTCAGGGTCTGATACACCTTGGCAAATTCAGCCTCAAGGTCAATTCCCGTTCCTCGAGAACTACCAGATCCATCCTCATTGTTGCCACCATTCCTGTCCCTGGGTGCAACCATTCTGAATACTGCAAAACGAGGAAAAAGTTAGAGCATCACACACAATTCAAACTCACATCAATATCCTTTGGCAAAACTATCACCATACCCCAAACCATAACCTCAAACCAAACATCATGTTCCAATTCTATGTGATACTCACACTCTAATGTCCACACCTAGGTACTCACTCTCTAGTATCCACACCTAGGTTGGTTTTCATACTATGTCTATTATTACCATTGAAGCATGCTCTGATACCAAATCTGTAGTGCCCCGAATTTCTAATATGATAACTTAGAAAAATACGTGGCACACTCCCAGCATCCACTTCAATGTAATATTACACATAGCTCAAAACACAAATAATTTTATTCCAAATTTTATTACAACAATCTTTTTCAAATGCAGCGGAAATACAAACACCTTGAATTAAAACATTCTTTTACAACACTTCTCTATACAAAATTACACAAGGCTCTATTACATTACTTATATTCTCCAAAACTAACTCAAGCGTGCAAACCCCCAAACTCTAAGCAACAACCTGCAACACATGAGGCTAGAGTTGAACCCTAACCCCCAACTAAAGGGGTCAGCCATAAATGGTGTGAGTGATATAAACAAACAAACAACATAATTAAACAATAAGCATGGTTTCTTAAACAACATGTACTGAACGAGGGAAACATATACTAAACATGTAATGTGAAGTAAGAAATGACAGGAAAACATGAAAACATCGGGTATAGCTTAACTAAGTGTCAGAAGAATCCTTCTCAGACAATTACAGCTCAACTGTGCAGTACAGTCGACTGCTTAATGGACCAGTCGACTATTCGCTGCCAATATTCGGTTGTCGGTCATTCTCAATGCCACAGATCGGATACCCGGTTACCAGTCACTCACAACACTGCAGATTGGATACCCAGTTATCAACCACTAACAGTGATTCCCAACACCGCAGAGTATACCCAATCCCAGAGCTCAATGACTCCCAATACCGCAGAATATATCCATCTACAAACACAAACAATACCATAGATCGGATACTCGGTTATCAGTCACTCACAACACTGCAGATTGGATACCCGGTTATCAACCACTAATAGTGATTCCCAACACCGCAGAGTATACCCATCCCCAGAGCTCAATGACTCCCAATACCGCAGAATATATCCATCTACAACGACTAAAGACTTGAAAGGACATTCAAGATTATGAAAACTCATCAGCACCAGTCGACTTATACTGTAGTAAGTCAACTGCCCCGAGAACCAATATCCAAGATTATAACAAGTACTATAAGTCGACTTAAGAAACCATCAGTCGACTTACCCGAGACAATTTCCAATAATTCTCAAGAAGTATTCTGAGTACTAACAGTCGACTCAAAGAAGTCATAGGTCGACTGTCCAGGAAAGAAACTAAACTTGTAGGATAAATCTTAAGCATACCAGTCGACTGTAAAAAGGATTAAGTCGACTGTCCAGATCGTATTTTCAAGAATTTAAAGACACGGTAGGGTCGTACCAGTCGACTGAATAGTAGACCAGTCGACTGTCGGCCTACAGTTTTCATGATTTAAGTCTGAATACAATAATCAAAACTGAAGTTTTCTAAAGATTCATTGCTTACGAAATTAATTCGTATTCAGGTAAAAAATGACAAATCTCAAAGTGTCTCAGATTGGATACAGTACTCAATCACCCAATATCTCAAAACTCAGATCTCATGTTCTAGATTCCAAATTCTTTCATTAGGGTTTCTTTATACTAAATTTCTCTCACGACTCATAACCCATATCTGATTTGTGATCGCAAGATCCAGAGATTCAACCATCCAATTCCTTTTTATCATGACCATACTCGAATCTTAACATGTTTCCAAGCAATAAAGAATGTGTTACTCGAGATCTACTATCTTTCATGGATTTCACATGCATAATATAAATAACAACTATTGCATCGTTCACATACAAGATAGCATAAATGTCGAGACAAACCACGTACAATAATTCACATAAATCAATCAACAAAAACCAAGTTCATATCACAGAACAAAACAAAACAAAACAATATCACTCACCTTTGAATTGCAAAGATCCAACGAAAAGCCCTCTTCTTGCGAGATCCAAAAATCCTCCTCTTTAATCACCAAGAATTTAATAATAATATGAAACTTGGGTTGTGCAGTGAAAGACGGCTGCACACTCACTTTTATAGGTCGGAAATACTGTTTTTAGGGTTTAGAAATGCATTTGCAAAATAATCCTTCCAAAACATAACTTTACATATATAGTCCTATTCTTGGAAATCCGATAAAAACCATTTAAATTAGGACTTAAAAGTAAAATATAATCCTAAATCTCAAACGGTACTATTCAATACGTTCAGAAAATACAATTTGCATTTTAGCCCTTAAAAATGTCAAATTTGCAAAAAGGTCCTTCTTTTCTCAAGATTGCAAATAGATCCAATTAATTTCAGAAAAATCTGGAAAAATACTAAATAAGTCCCAAATATTAAATAATGATTTTTCATGAAGAAAACTTGACTTTCAAACTTCTCAAGAAAGTATTTGCACGTGTTCTGCACGTGTAAAAAGATAACTCTTTTAGAAAATATTTATTAAATCTCCAGAAAATCATTTAAATTCATTTTCAAATCTTTTAAAATAATATTTGAAAATACGGGGTTCTACTGAAACGGGGATCGGCTGGGAAGTTAACCTAATTACTGCTGGAAAAGGGTCGGGCCCTTATAGGCCTGATTTTTCTTTGGGCTTAAAAAATTATATACGGGCCCCGGTCCGAATAAGGCCCCAAAATAGGTTCGGAATCTAAGCCCGAACTACTTATGCTTGTTTTAATATATATACTTTTCCGATAAAACAAAGTTACATCGAGAATAATGTAGGATTAAAAAAATAATAACAATAATAGGAATACTACTTCAAACTTATGTAACACCTCCAATTTTAAAATACCGAAAACACCTGTTTTATATCCCTGGAGTTGTCAGAATTATTATAGGTGCATTTTATTTTATTTTATTTTATTTTATTTTATTTTATTTTATTTTTAAATATTGATATTGGTGTTGATATTTGTGTTTGAATTGGTATGATTGATATATTGGAGTTATGAGTTGAGATTTTATGTGAAGAAATATTGTTTATTTTTATTTTATAATTTTGGAAGATTATTTTGAGATAATTTTATGTTAAAGCATAGTTCTTCACCTGAGCTCTTTGTGGATGAAGGTAGAAATGAAAGAGCAACAAGGAATCGTGAACTTAGAACACATGATATGTCAGCTAAGGCACATGGTAAACATACTCGTAGGAGCTTCTCCAGTGAGATGTTTCCATATGGAAGTTGGAAGAGTCCTCTAGATTCTGATAATCTTTCAGTTACAATTACTGGAAACTTGAAGCCAGCGCAAGAGTGTTCAGGGAGCAGAGGGTCGAACAAACAAACAAACAAAAACAAACGAACAAACAAGCAAAACAAACGAACAAACGAACAAACAAAAACAAATGAACAAACGAACAAACCGCTTTGAAAGAAGATGATTCCGAGAGAGAGAGAGAGATCGGAGAGCAGAAGATGAAGAAACGATGATTCCGAGAGAGAGAGAGAGAGAGAGAGATCGGATAGCAGAAGATGAGGATACGATGATTCCGAGAGAGAGAGAGAGATCAGAGAGCAAAAGATCAAGAAACGGGAGGGGGAATTAAGTTTAGGATTTCTGATTTCCACTCCTAAACCTAATATTAAGTAGAGACTGACCGAGTAAGTTGGTCCATCAGTTGGGCAGGGTTGAGCCGCAATCTGCAATAAGTTTTTACCCTTAGAGCATCCACAGTCTTGCTTTTTGCCATTTTGCCATTTTTTCGTTACTGTAGTGCACACAGTCGTTTGCTATTTTGCCATTTTTTTGGCAATTCGTCTACAGTAAAAATGGAGAAATAGCATTCGAAATAGCAAAATGCATATTATAGTAGACGAAACATCATGCTTCGTCTGGATTATTTAATTACTAGGTTTGCCCGTTGACACATGCCTACGGCACTTCTTCGGAACGGTGCACCTTATTTGATCATATAAAATAGTTTTTGAGGTCTAGAATTAATTGAAGTAGCAAACATATTATATGAGAAATTTTGGGGGGTCCAGCAATAAACATATTATATGACTTTTTTGATTTTTTTTTTTTTTTTGAATTATTTTAAAAGTTTTTAAATTTTCAGTTTTTAAAATTTTTAATTTTTTTTCAACTTTTTCCAATTTTTATTTTCTTAATTTTTTGAATAGAAGAGGGAGGGAAAGAGAGAGAAAACAAAAATTAAATAAATATAGGAGTTGTTTTGGGTGGGGGATTTGAATTGAGTTTTGGGGGGAAACTTTTGGGAGGGAAATATGTTTTGTGAGGTTAGATCTGGACCTTTGATTTTTGGAGGATTGAAGGAGAGCAACTTGATAGCTTTCTTTGTGTTTTATTATATAGATATTTTTAATTGATCGGACGAAACATCATGTTTCGTCCGAATTATAAAAAAAAAAATTAAACGAAATAAATTAATTGGTAAAATGAATTTAAGGGTGGGAATGAACATGATGTTCCGTCCCATATGGGAAGAAACATCATGTTTCGTCCCAATCCCTTTTCTTTTTAAAAAATTAATTTTGTAAATTTTTAATTTGTTTTTGCAATTGTTAAATTGTTTTTGCAAAATTTTAAATTGTTTTTGCAAATATTTTTTACGAACTATTTTTTAAAACTGTTTTTGCAAATTTTTTTGCAAAAAAAACTTCCTTAAAATCCGGCCGGTTATTTTGAAATTTTTTTCTTCCTTGGGACGAAACATGATGTTTCGTCCAGTATTTTTTTTCCCTAAGTTTCGGCCAGTATAAATTATTTTTTATTAACAGATGAAACATCATGTGATGTTTCGTCTGTTCCTTTTTTAACGAAATTATGCATTTTTTACCATTGGACGATTGCAGCGTTTCATCGAAATGCATTGCCAAAATATGCATTTTGCCATTTTTTCCATTGAACGACTATGGATGCTCTTACACTGGGTAAATTTCAAAAATTATACTCATGTTTCACCAATTTGCCGATAACTATTCCTATGTCCCTTTTTTTTCCAAAAATCAAAATCGCAAATCAAATGAGAAAAAATTTGGAGTTTTAAAAAGAATTAAAGAAAATAAATGAAAAATCTTACAATCTATCATCGGAAACATTGTACCAAATTGGATAACATCGCAAAAAAGAATATGTTGTTTTGAAAGATACATTGTAAATTTGTCCATTTCTTAAAAAATTGTGAAGAAACTTTGAGAAGACTTGATAAGCCTTGGTAGGATTAACAATCGTTTGGGTTTACAAGGAGGAAGATGTAATTTAAATGGTAGAAAAGACAATATTTAAGTTAACGAACGAACAAACAAACAAACAAAGAACTAACACGCCGCTTTGAGAGAAGATGAGTGAACGAGAGATAGAGATCGGAGAGCGCAACCAATTTGAGAGAAGATGAATGAACGATTCCGAGAGAGAAAGAGATCGGAGAGCAGTGCCGCTTTGAGAGAAGATGAAGAAACGAAACGGGGATCAGCTGGGAAGTTAACCTAATTACGATTGGAAAGGGTCGGGCCGTTATAGGCCTGATTTTTCTTTGGGCTTAAAAAATTATATACAGGCCCCGGTCTGAATAAGGCCCCAAAATAGGTTCGGAATCTAAACCCGAACTACTTATGCTTGTTTTAATATATATACTTTTCCAATAGAACAAAGTTACATGGAGAATAATGTAGGATTAAAAAATAATAACAATAATAGGAATACTACTTCAAACTTATGTAACACCTCCAATTTTAAAATACCGAAAATACCTGTTTTATATCCCTAGAGTTGTGAGAATTATTATAGGTGCATTTTATTTTATTTTATTTTTAAATATTGATATTGGTGTTGATATTTGTGTTTGAATCGGTATGATTGATATATTGGAGTTATGAGTTGAGATTTTATGTGAAGAAATATTGTTTATTTTTATTTTATAATTTTGGAAGATTATTTTGAGATAATTTTATGTATTTTGAATTGTTAATATTTTAAAGTATATGGTTGGGGTTTATTTGAAATATTTTGGAGATTGAGGGTTTATATGTAAATATTCCCTTTAAATATCTTTATATTTATATTTATATTTTAGTTATTTTCTAAAATACCCCCCCCCCCCTCCTCCACCTTCTTCTTCTTCTCCTGGTTTTAGTTTCGCCCGACCGAAGTTGATTCCGTCGATTTCCTAGGCGAAATCCCGAGTGTCATCTTCGTAAAATTTCAATTAAAATTAGGGGCATGCTAATTGAAGGGTTCTTTTCCTCATGGTGGCTTCAATTTGGAGAAAAAGCAACGGGAAGGTATACCCTATTTTATTTTATCTGTATAGAATTAAGTGATTTTAATTTCTATTGAATAGAAATGTTATAGTAGGGAGATTAGGAGGTGTTGGGTATTTTATTTTATTTGCATACCCTATTTTGTTTATTTTTGGGTATTCAATTTTGCCCCCCAAAAATAGTCGTTTATAACATTTTTGGGGCAAAAAACTAACCATAGAACATCCACAAATTTTTTTTTAAAACCCAACTGTCGGCCACCCGAGCGTATAGACCCGGACCGTTTCAATTCGGGTCAGGCCAGGTTGAAGCTGTTTTGGGCCAAAGGTGGTCTGGTTTCAGACCATGCTATTTTTGGCCTTCGGTTGAACCCGACCAGACCGCCAAAATTGGCAATCTGAACCCTGGCCCGGATTGGTTCACAACGGTCCGGGTAGGTTTTTGGCCGATACGGGTCTATCCGAGCGGGCCGCAGGCCGACCCGGCCTGGTTGCCGCCCCTAACCTAACCCAACCCATGCATACTACTTAGAGATTCTTTCGGATCGGATACGAATCAAATATTGTCTATACCAACATCCATATTTGCATTCCCAAGACGGATACAGATACAGATATGACTCGGAAAAAAATCATATCTGGATGCAAATCGGATACAGAATTCGGATATCAAACATTTAGTTTTTGCTATATTTATTTTTCTTAATTAGTAGTGAATTGCGGGTATAAATTTTCAAATCTAATCACAAAATAGAAATCAACACAACAAAGAAAGTTAAAGAAATTTATTTCATATATGTACAACTCGTATAAAAGTGAATATAGTACACACTTACTTGTCTATTTTTCATATAGTTTGAACCTAACTTCTTTAACTATTTTACCAGGATAAGAATGCACCACCAAATAAGACAACACTTAGAGTTGCAAATTTACAATTTTGAAGAAAAAACCAAACTGCAAGTGATAAAGGAAAAGATTGATAATCATGCAAGATTTTCGGTATTAAATGAAAAAAAAAATTGCTCCATATAGTTTAAGTGTTATAACTGTGTTGTCTTTATTTATTCCTAACAATAGTTAGGTTGGTTTTCATGTTATTTAGTTGTAAATAATTTTGTAAGACTTGGATGCATTTGCGTATTGTTGTAATTTTGAGCATTGCATTGAAGTATAAGCCATTTAAAATGTGGTTAGTGTGTAGTCTCCACTTGGTTTACATTCAGTATTTGAGATCAGATTCCACCATTCAACAATTCGTACATGAAGTTTGACAACACTTTGGCAGAACTTATAAGTTTTTCAAGAGCAATGACAATCATCGGCAATTTGGATTGGAGTTACATTATAAAAGTCTAGCAATGAATGATACTAAACATGATAAAATATCTTGAAATGTTTAGTTCTCTCCACATTCAGATTGCACTCCTGCTCTAGGCTGAGAAACTAATTAACTTCTCTGTAAAAAAACCAACAAAATTGACATCAATTGCCTATAACAATCACATAACCCCTTCAATTCACAGCCAAACTAAAACCAACTACACCAACCTTCATCAGCATCTGCAAAATCAGGCACAACTCTCCCATCCTCGAATTTTTTGCCGTACCAGGCCACCTTTTGAAACTATTTGTGATTTTAGGCCAGTTCCCAAACTATTAGCGTTCTTGGCAGATTTTAGGCCACGTCACACTTGGCAGATTTGGGTGCAGCTGAGGTCGCTATTGTCAATAGCGGCCTCTTCTAAACGAGGTTGTTATTCCCAATAACGACCTTGTCTAAAGATACTCCTCGTTTAAAGATACTTCACAATTTTTTGCTCCACCTGAGGTCGCTATTGGGAATAACGACCTTATTTAGAAGAGGCCGTTATTGACAATAGCGACCTCTGTTACACCCAAATCTGCCAAGTGTGGAAGTACAATGTGTTAATTGTTATGAAGAAGTCGTTATTTCCAATAGCAGCCGCTGCTGACGTGGCCTAAAATCTGCCAAGAATGCTAATATTTTGGGAATTGGCCTAAAATCGCAAATAGTTTCAAAAAGTGGCCAAGTACATCAAAAAGATCCCCATCCTCCTTAACAACTTTCTGCAAAAACCCATCAAACAACTCAAAATTTCAACATGGGTCTTTCCAAAATCCCACTGTTTAACCCAAAATCCCAAATGGGAATCAAAACAACAACAAATTTCCCACATGGGTGTTTCCAAAATCTCAACTTTTGGGCTAAACCCTCAAATGGGCATGGACATAACAAGAAACTACAGCATGGGTTAGCTCCAAAAACCTTACTTGTTTGAGAAGGACAGATTCTGTGAATGACCCAGTTGCCTCCTCTGGTTTGACAACGAAGCTGTGAGTGTCTGACTTGTCCTTCCTCTTGTTCTTCTTGTTGTCATTATTCTTTGCACTTGCAATCGAAAGGTTTCTCGGTTTTGATGTGAATCCAATTGAGGATAATTTGTATGATGAGTTGATTGCATAAAGAGAGTGAGTGATTGAAGTCGTTGAAGAAGGGAGCAACCGAAGCTTATATGATATTTATTTAATATAAATAAATAAATAAATAAATATTAAATTTGCAGATATCCGTATCCGAATTTGTTTTTTTTAGGATATCTGTATTTGTATACGTATTTAAATGTTTTTTAATTTGAATATCTGATTCTGTATCCGTATCTGTTCAGATACGAATTTTTCATATCCGTATTTGCATAAATTTCGGATCCAAATTCGGATACGGATCGAATCAGATATATCTTTATCTGAGAGCATCCCTAAGAGCATTCCCAATGTAACCCCATCTCCATCCCCATTTTGGGACTCCATTTTGGCATATTCCTTAGAATATGTCATTTTGATTTGGGGTTTCAAATGGGGTGCTCCACTGGTACGCCATTTTAGGGTTTGAAAAAAAAATTGTAATTTTTTTTACACAAAACTAATTTTTTGAATACAAAAAGATAATAAAAATAATTAAAAAGTTATAATACAATTAATTACAAATAAATAATATACTTACTAAGAAATAGGTAATACAATTATTGACGGTCTCATTAAAAACTCGTAGGAAAAAGTGTACCACATTATTCAAATTACAAAATATTAACAATTAAACACCTGATGTACAAGCACCGTCTCAGGAATCTCATCAGGCATACACCGTGTTAGGAATCTCGTCAGGTAGGAATCTCGTCAGAAATCTTATCAGTAATCTCATCAAGAATCTTATCAGAAATCTCGTCAGGAATCTTGTCAGGAATCACATCAGTCCTGAGTAAGCATCACTATAAAAGGAGGGGGGATTTTACATCACACTTACTAAAAAAAAAGAACAAGTTATGACATCTGTAAAAAAGGGAAATTACTCAGAATCAGAGGATATAGAATTATGTCATGCTTATCTTGACACTTCTCAAGATGCTATTATCGGTATAAATAAAAAAGGAGATAAGATATGGCAAAGAGTTACTTGAAAATTAAATATTGGTAAGATTCCATAATCTCAGCGATCTCTAAAGTTTCTTTTCAGCCGTATATCCAATTTGATGTCCGTAGTTAGCAAATTTTGGGGTGCTTTTCGTCAAGTGGAGAATTTAAATCCAAGAGGTGCTTCTTAAGCTGATATTGTAAGTATTATTTCTATATAATTTTAATATTTTTGTTATGATCAAAAATTATGCAACCTCACTATTACTTTATTATTTTTTGTAGTTAGAGATGGCATATAAAACTCTCCAGATGGATGTCACTTTCAAAAGAAAGAGTTTCAAATTTATGCACGTGTAGCCATTTCTAAAGGAGCAAAGATGGAACGATCATACTGGCGCTCCACTTGCTAAATTACGTAGGGGAAATAATTCACAAGAAGGATCTCAGTCTGATTCTCGTACATCCAAATCAAATAGATTACCTTCCTTCCGAGTAGATTTAAGTCCAGACGAATATGTGGTTCAACCTGGGCAACAAGCTGAAGTTTCTTCACCGATTATACCTACTGGAAGAAAGAGAGAGAAGGCCAAAAAAAAAAAGATTGACAGTATACTGGTCAATGAGGAAATCAAAGAACATAATCGGAAAATACAAGAGTTGGTTGAACAAAATCAACAGTTAATGAACAACAGGCAGTGTAAAATTGAAAATATGCATAGTGAACGTGAAGATAACATAATTATGCTGACCAATTTGACATCCATAACTGATCCGGATGATCGTGATTGGTTGCAAAGTAAAAAAGAAAGAAATTTGGGCGAGAAGGGCTCGTGAATCCCAACAGGAATGACCCATAAATACAACTAGATATTTTCATGGTCTCTTACGTGATTCAGATCCCACTTTCTATTCAGGGGAGTTCAGTAGTTCGACCCATTTTCCAGGAGAAAATAATGACCATCCCGATTATTAGAATTATTTGTATTCTCTCTTCGTTCAGTATTATGTTCCGTATGATATTTTTAAAAAATGAAAAAAAATTCTATGACGGATCCATTTAAAAAATGTAAAAATTGAACGGACGAAACATCTCCTATATTTGACAATTGCCAAATCTGTTTTATCAAATATGAGAAGCATCTGTTCCCCAATTCTCATTTTATAGAAAGTATAAAACGAGTGTAGCACTCCATTTCTCAAAATATGGAAAATATGAAAATATGAGAAACGAGTGTGGATGCTCTATGCCAATTTAATAGGTATAGAAGTTCATTTCTATGCTTCTAACAAATTTTACGGTTATCATTTATTGTCTAGCAGCTAGTTTTCATAAGTGACATGAAATTTTGAAAAAATAATAATAATATTTTATTTAAGCATGTTTTCGCTTATTCTCACCATTTAATCATTTGTGAATTATGAAGAGAAGTGCATCCCCGCAGCATGGCTCCCTAACAACACGCGTGAAATCTAAACAAGGGGTTGTATCAATCTAATGAACCTATGGAATTCCATCAAAGTTTACAATGTGACTTATACGCATAATAAAATTAAATCTACTAATCCTAATTCACAAAATAAAACATGAAAAACTGGATTTGACAATGTAATGACAAAAACTATGTTCTAGGCATTTGAATTGCCAACTCATTAGAAAACATGTTACATGAATAGCAGTAGATTGTAAACATGTCAGCTAAACTAAAATTAATAAGACAAAATGCTTTACATATTCGGACAAAATTAATACTTGCAGATATAAGTTGATATAATAAGCTAGCAAAACTTATAAACAAGATGAAGTCACAAAAATCATACAACAGGTTCATTTCTTGCTAAATTTTTTCGAAACAGAAGAATTGTGAAGATGCATATGCCGATATAATCCACTTTAATTTACTGACGAGAATCGAAAGGGTAACCTTCGATTACTCTTTCGAGTTAATGTTCTTTTACTGAGCAACCATGGTGCAAGTTCAATCATACAAGCATTTTGACAAACACATTTGTGCATAAATTCATTGGACTCATCTATACAAACTCTCGCATTATCTCAATACAATCTCGATACACATACACTCAGGTTATAAAGCTCCACCTATCCTAACTTAACTTGCAATTGTTTTCCTCTAAATGATCTACACTAACAAATCAAAACCAAATCAGCAAGCTATCAAAAAATCACAATCAATAGAAAGATAGGGTATCTTCACTTTATCCTGTGAAAAACGTACTCTTCCACGTCTTTCACCAGTTCTTCTCCACTCCTTCAGAACAACAGAATACCTCTACACTTCTTCCATGTCATCATGCTATACACTCGCTTCCCAATACGTGTAATCACTACTTAATTCCACATGAATGAATGTATATAACCATGATTTTATTAAGAATGACTAATACATTCTCACATCCTTAAACAGTTGATAATCTTAGCTGCAATAAAAATTAAAAAGAACTTTATCTTTATATAAATTAAAAAAGAGTTTAATATCTGAAAATTAACGGAATAACATTTCACTAATCAAGAAAATAAGGAAATTGATTACCTCTCCCAAAAGAATATGGTCCACCAATACTCAAAGCATCAGGTAAGAAATCACTCTTCTTGGATACACTAAATAACAGAATATTATCTTATATAAGGAGATTACAACTCTTAGAGCCTGTGCTAAGTTCAACTAAATTCACAAAAGTTTTCTTTAAAGTATAATAATTATTTTGCATACATAATAGTTGATGGCATACATGTATCATTCAGATTAATATCTAGTTTATTCTCTTGGAGGAGAAAGGTATATGACATAAGCCACAGAGCCAATTAAACATGCATTCCTCTTAACTCTGAAGTTAATGCAAAACTGAAGGATTAATGTATGTTGATATGGTTGAGCACTCTTATATCCCAATAACTTAAACTTTAGCCAAAAGCGATCACTCTTAATTTAATCAAATGATACGCTGGGCATCAAGTTTATGCCTTTTTCTCAATGTGTTTGTAGCTATAATTTTAGCACATGAATGCACAAATTGGAGGATTTAAATTGTAAGCGAAATGCACGCAACCTGCAAAGATTAGTGGCCTACGTTTTGAAATATCAGATATGCCTGCACCGGATTCTTACACGACACCAACGTGGGAATCATTTCTTATATTAGATACGGTATAAGATAAACAGACTTACACTACATAACTGTAACCCCTGTTTTTCATTTTGTGTATTTTTGACCGTATTTTTCATTTTTGGTGTATTTTATCTCTCTTGTATTTTTCTGAACCGTATATTGAATTTGTTTTCAATATATATTCATTTTTTTTCATTTGGAGCTCCTTGTGCTTGATTGATTGTCTCTTTCATCTCGTTTTTAGTTATTTTGATCTTTTCTTCATTTTTGGCCTCGTTATCTTTATTTTATCTTTTTTCTTAGTGTTATGGTGGTGTTTTGGTTGTATTTACCTTTTCCCATTATTTTATCCCCTAATAAGATTTTCTTAAGCCAAAAATCCCAATCCTAATTGTATTTCTATTTGTATTTGACCCAAAATCCAAAACCCATTTGTATACCTATTACTAGATACTAATACCCACAACCCATTAACCCACATTTAAACTCCTATATATAAACCCCATAATCCTTAAACCCTAACCCTAACCCTATTTTCCCAATCCCCTCTCCACAACCCGGCCTCCCCCTACCTCTCTTTCTCTCCCGGCTGCATACCACCGAGCCCAACCCCACACCAAACTCGGCCATCCCCTAGGCCGACCAGCACCTACTCTGGCCACCTCCCATCTGGCTGAGCATCCTACATCCCCACCTTCGGCCATACAAACCCGAGAAGTCCCCTTGCTTGATTGCTGATTTCCACCATCAACCACCCTTGCATCAATCTCTTCTCTCGTAGTGTTCTCAAAGTGGGTGCTTGCCACTTTGATCGTCGTTGCTTCAAGGATCGTTCGTGTGGAGATTTCGTTCGTTGTGCTTGGATTCGTTGCTTGTAGCGGATTTCGTTCGTGGTTTTTGCTTCTCTTTGTGTTTGCATCGTTCTTCATCCCCAAATTAAGGCAAGTAACTTGTACTCCAATTTATTTGTTTGATACAAGTTAAAAAGTTCATCTATAGTGTAGTTGGGTCTAGAGACAACCATAGATTGTGTTTTCCTTGTTGGGTTTTGTCTCTATTGTGATATTTTGGCCATAGATGACTCACGACACAAATCTTGACATGAAAATAACCTAGGATTCACCCGTTCTTGAATTTGGAACATGTATGTGTGAATATGTGTGATTTTGTATTTTGATTGATACCCATGTGAAATAATAGGCGTGGACATGTTAGTAACCCAAATTTATGATGTTTAGGTACTTTGTAGGATGTATTTCAAGTTTGGATGTGTTTGGAGCAATATTCTTGAATCTATGTTGTTTTTGTTCTTAAGGGTGAAATCTGTATTTTCTGGATGTTCTGTTTCATTTGCTGTTTTCGACTGGGTTGCAGTCAGTATCTTGATTTCGGTATAAAATATGATTTTTAGATAATTTCGTCTATTTTCAAACCCCTCTGACCTTGCTTGATTTTGATTTTGTATGACTGAGATATGGCTGTTTTAGTACAGAGGTGTCGATCTTTTCCAGATTCTGTTTTTGGGTAATTTTGATAACAAACTATTTTCAAGAACTATTCTATACATATTATTTTGATTTGAAACTTTGGTCAGTGTTTCTTTATTGAGTTAGGAATTACCCAGAATTTTGATGAATTTTATTGATAAGTTTTATGTGATGTTTCATGTTCATTTCTAAAATCTATACATGTTGTATTTTGCTCGCTGTTCTACAAAGAACCCTATTTTCACTATGATTCCTTATACTGTATGAAAAGTGTTTGTGAAATGTGAAAGTTAGTAAATTCTGCCTATTTTCATATTCCTTTGGCAAAATTGGATTTTGATTCACTGGTTGCGAGATATCTTAGTTTTCGTACAGCAGTGTTGTGATTTCCATATTTGCTAAACTATGTTTTCTTGATGCTTTCGTATTTTTGATGGCTAATCTATTCTTAATGGAATATTATGAAACTTTATATTTTAATTCTAAACATATAGGGGAATACCCCAGATTTTTCCTGAATTTAATTGATGAGTTTTGATGCCGTTTTTCTGACTGAGAATTCGTTTTCCTGATTTCTTACTGAACATGTTTTCTGTCTTTGAACTTGTTTTGAGTTAAAATGTTGTGAAGTACTATGTGACTTATTTATATTCGTTGGATTTATGTGAATGTCTATTTTCTAGATCCTTCAACAGATCCATATTTGCATTTCTGTAGTGACGGAATTCACTATTTTAGTACTGTACTGTCTTACTGTCCTGAATAAGAACATACACTGTTTTGCTCGTTTATGTGACTGTATATCATCCATGCATGTTTATTTGATTCCCTGAACCTAATACTGATTATACCATGTTAGTTTGATATTATTCCGTATAAATTCATGCCTGTTTGATGACCATAATAAAAGTAACCAAGCCGGGGTTTATGGAAAAGATCTAGTAGTGGGAAAGCATAGAAATGTGTACTTAGAAGGGGGGCCGTGTTTCCCATATAAATCTGTTATCTGATCCTGTCTACATTACTTCTTATATGAAGGTGTAGAGGAGAAGAGAACCACTAGGTTCTATCTGTCTGTCTGGATCTGTTATCTGACCCTGTCTACATTACTTCCTATAGAAGGTGTAGAGAAAAAGAGAACCACTAGGTTCTATCTGTCTGATCTGTTATCTGATATTTGTCTGAACCCTGAGTACACGGCCCTATATGATCCCCTACGAAATTTACAAATGCAACTGTTTTGAATGTAGCAACCATGTGATAAAAAGATGGCACATGAAGTGCTACCTAGTTAGTAATTAATACAAGACTTATAAAAATCTGAATCTGTTATACGTATCTGACTATCTGTTATCTGATTATCTGATTATCTTTTATCTGTCTAACACTACCATGTGATACATTACTTGACACTATCTGTATATCTGTTTGCATACTATCTGACACTTGACACAATGTTAGTATACCATGCTAGTTGATTTTGCCATACCATGCTAGGTCCGTTTCTACAATTAATTAGATCTGTTACTTTTCCCCATGTGCTTGTATCCTACATTATTTGTGACCCACGACTTACAATTGATGGGTACTTGTTTTCTTATTTTCTCCTTCTCCTGCAAATTTACTAATTGCAGATCAGGACGGTCAGTTGCCAGATGATATTGGCGAGATGATGTATTAGTGCTGGAGATTCTGCTTTATTATTATTATTATTATTATTGCTTGAACTTGAATAAAAGTCTATTTGATTTATTGGTGACCCAGGATATTTGACTTATTCAGAATTTGATTATTTGAGAATATTATATTTGGTTTCAAGTAATTTCTGTTGGTATCTTGTTTCAATTATGCATGTTGGTTGATACTTTTCTGGCTTTTGACTCTGATTATTTCTGTGATATGTTGTAAAGATTCTTGAACAGCTTATGGATGATGAAAATCATTCGCTGGGATTTTGTCGCGTATCCGTATTTCGTATGTATTTTAGGGAAGCGGGGCGTGACAGGGTTTTTAGTTGTATCAGAGCATCAGGTTTGGCTAATATATTAGTTGCCTAATATATTAGACAAGCTTGGCTCGAACTGGGATCTGCACAACATTTCATCAACCATGCATACATAAATGAAATTTATACCAACTCAGATTCTGGATGCTAATTGTTTTTGGTTTTGTACAGACTATAGCTCGCAGAGGTTCTACTTCTCAGTCGCAGGTTGATCCAATTGAGGTTGTCACTACTGTGCTTGAGCGGCTGATTAATCAGCAACAAAACCACAGTGATCTTGTGATGGCTGCCCTTGAAGCTACCCGGATTCCGCCCCTGTTGTGCCTGTGCAGGCAAATCTTCCGCCTCGTCCAGGGACAGTTACAGATTTTATGAGGCTGCATCCCGACCATTTTTCCGACATGAGACGCCTTTGGAGGCTGAACAGTAGTTGATCCGGACTGAGCGCTTATTATTAGCGGCTCGTATTGCCGAGGCTGATCGGGTGGACGTTGTTTCCATCCAGCTGGTGGATCTGGCCCATATCTGGTGGATGGCTGATTCTGAGTGTCTTGAGAGGCCTATTGCTTAGGCTACTTTTACTCGGGGATTCTTGGAGAAGTTCTTCCCTAGTAGTACTCGAGTTGAGATGGAACAACAATTCCTGGCCCTAAAACAGATTAAGTCATTGCTCCATTTTGGATTGTTACATAATTGTTCATGCAATGTTGTAACGTGGACTTTCTTGCAACAGGGTTCCAGGTCAGTAGATAAATACGCAGCTTAGTTTACCAGGCTTAGCCGCTTCGCTGCCGTTCTTGTGGCAACCAAAGAGGATATGGCTCGTAGATTCACAAATGGGCTTGAGCAGGATATCAAGAGGCATCTTGTCTCTCTTCGTCTGCGTACTTATGCTGAAGCTCTTGAGGCAGCTCGAGCTCAGGAGCAGGCTTGTGGTGGTTTGGTTCCTTCTCTGCGGACTGTTCTGCATTCTGCTGCTAGGCCTTCTGGTGGTCCTGTTTGGAGGCCTGTCCCAACCCATCCGGTCAGAGCAGCTCCGTTGCCATCTGCTGGATTCCCGAGGGGTGGTTTTTGCGACTTCTACCAGGTTTCTGGGCATGAGCGCAAGAACTGTTTCCGTGCCTATCGCCGATGCTTTAGGTGTGGTTCTACTGATCATACAGTGCAGGATTGTCCACAACCACTGCAGTAGTTGGCTCTTCCAGCCAAGGGTCCTGTTTAGCAGGCAATTCCAGCTCGTGGTCCAGTTAGGCCACCGCTTCCTCCTCAACGTCAGATTGTCGGTCAGAGGACTAGGAGAGGTCAAGCTTTCAACTTGATTGCTGCAGATGCTGAGACAGCTGAAGAAGTTGTGGCAGGTATATCTTGTTTTGTTGTTTGTTGTTTTGTTTCTCTCTATTTTATTTCTTTTAGACTTGCCTTACTTCCTTTTGCTATTTTTCCCTGCATTGTTGTTGTTCCCTCACCCTTGATCTTCTATGCTTTCTCCTTGTCTTTGATTCCTTTTAGGTATCATCCTTGTTTGCTTTTTTCTTGCCTATGTTCTTTTTGATTTTGGGGCAACCCATTCTTTTTAATGTTTTTTTAACTCCAAAAAATTAGAAAAATGTACAACATGTATGAGAGTAAAAAACATTGTGTCCATTATTCATAGTGCACTTGAAATAAATTTTTACAAAAATCAAATTATATACAAATACATGTAATAAAAACTAAAAAAACATACAAATTTATTGAATTACATGATATTTGTTAAGTCTATGCACATTCTTCACTTACCGTTGGCTTTCTTAACGATCACCACATTTGCTAGCCACCCAGGGTAGCTAACATCTTGGATGATGTAACACCCCATAAAATTGGAAATGATAATTTTGTCCTCGTGTGTTACGCATGTATATTTTGTAACGTGTTTTCACTATGTATCTTGATTTCTGACTATTTATGCATTTCCCGTATCAATTTTATCCTATTTGAGTCAACTAAAATATTATATTTCAATCTCTGTATTTTTACGTGCGTTTTACATGTTTTTGATAACGTGTCGATTTTGTGTTTTCACCACTACGTGCAATATTTTCTCTGTATTTAAATTATTTATTTTAGGCATTTGAATATATTTTTATAAACGGAAATTTACTTTTCCTTATTTTTGATTAAAATAGTATTATATGCATAGTGCATGTGTTTTTTACGTACGTAGCAATTACGTCGTAAAATTTATAAATATATTTTCTTATATTGTATTTTTATTATCTTTAACATTTTCCATTGATAAAACTGAATTTCGTATTTTTATGTCTTACGTGCGAAGTACATGTTTTTCAGTACGCATATTTAAGCGTATTTGTTTTCAAAGATAAATTTCGGAGTATGTGTAACACCCGTAGTTTTCAAAAAAAAAAAGAATATAAATATTATATAATATATAAGTGACAGATTGTATAAAATGCTTGATAGTATATATAGTATATATGTTGAATAATGTATAAATGTATGGTTTGAATGGTGGGGGGTCCCACGGTGCAAAACAGCATTGTGCTGTTGCTCTTTGACTTCGGTCAAGAGATGCATGATGACGTGGACATGCTAGAGGGGCCCACCCGGGAAGTATGTGAACACAGGGCTGTCTCTGTGTGTGCTCTTGTGCTTGGAGTTGGGGCCGGTTTTGAAGAGGAGGAGAGAGAGAGGTGGGAGTTTTGGGAGTTAGAGTATTGAAGAGGTGAGAGTTAGAGAATTAGAGAGGTGGAGAGGTGAAAGGTTGGGAGTTTTGAAAGTTAAGAAAATGAAGAGTTAAAGAAATTAAATTGAGTAATTTATTAGGTGTGTAATTTTGCACTTTGATCTCTAAACTTGTCCTATAAATAGCACCCCTTCTCTTCTCATTTCACACACCAAAAAGTAAACTAAACAAGAGAGAGAAAAAGAAAGAGAGTAGAGTGTTCTTGTGCTTGGAGGAGTCTTGCTAGGAGAAGAAGGAATTGCTAGGAGCTAGGAGTTGTGCTTCCATCTTTTTTTTAATCTTCATTAGAGGTGGGTGTACTCATGCTTTTTAATTTTAGAACTATGCATGCTAGTAATAATAAATGAGTAGTATGGAAATTTTGATTATGATAAAGTAGAACAATCTATGCTATTGGATGTGGTGAACAGTAGGGAATCATGTTATGATTAGTAGATTAAATTACAACTTGTTAGTTGATAAATGAGAAAAGAAATAATTAATTATTTTGCCATGCACTAGTATACATAAATGAAGCAATAGTTGATTGTATGAACCATTGTTGGGAATTCCTCTTTTGATAAATAAATGAGTTTTGTAAACGTAAATTTGATACTCATGAATTCATTTGTTTGTTTATAAAAATACAATATGCTTTCTTTGATTAAAATGAATAGATGCAACTTTATGTTTATCAATAAGAAGAAATAATTTTGAAAGATAAATTAATTGTCTAAAATATGGGTTATAAATCTATGAATTACTGTTAGAGAATAAACTTAGTTTATATGAACAAAATTCAGTCTAACAAAATATTAGAAACAATGGAGAAATTGAGTTTTTATGAAAGGGGATAACAGAGAGTTTGAACAAAAGTATATTAATACGATTTCGAAACTGAACATACACTTGGACTTACTGGTTAGCCAGTGCAACACATAGCACTCTTTGTAAGAAATCTTGGGTTCGAAACTTGATAGTTGCATTTATTTTTACCCTTTAAATTAACTCCCGAAACCGAGTCTTGATTCATAATCATTTTGGCAAGAGCTTAAACACAAAGTCCAAATGGACTATATGGTTAGTGTGACTGGTCTTGGGCTCTGTTGCTGTGTCTCGGTTGGTTCAGGGTTTGAAACCCACGCCCCTCTTTTGATTTTTTTTTTTTTTTTGGGTTTTAATAGATTAAGATGCTTTTAATTTTTGAATAAACTCCTATCATTTGTTATAAGACAAAATGGAAGTTATTAGAGATTGTTATGAAATCTTATTGTATGTTTTGAGGAAGTAAAAATGAGATATTAATTAGTAAATGAGTTTTGACTCCAAAAATTATTATTTGAGTAAAAGATCTTTTGAAAAGAAGGAAAAATATGTAACTAGTTATGAATCCTTCTTGTGTAAATAAACACTTATGTTGAGAATGTGAATGGTGATGTAAATTGCTTAAATTGCTAATCGAATTTATGGTGATGAATCTTTTGTCCAAGAAAGAAATTATTTATTCTATGTTTGAATTGAAAATGCATGAGTAAACCATGAATAGTACTAAAATGAGACATGGATCTATTTTGTGAATAAGTTAAAGATACGAAATATCTTAGTTTAAGACATGTTTATTGAAGGGTATGTGTACCCATGATATCTTGTACATGAAAAGTTATGATTTAGAGTTAGTAAGACTTCGGGTACCGGCACTATTGAAATGAAAGATATGAGATATGATTTGAAGATATGGCCAAGGAGCTCTCTCTTATTTGTTGATTAAGTCCGGTAGGAGGTAAAACTAATTCTAGGTGTGGAAAATTATTCATGTCCTGAACTTAAGAAATTTTAGGCACATAAGTGAAGATGTAGTAAGACCTAGGCAAACGTGAGTGGGGCACTCTATATAGTTGGGCGGTGGGCTTGTTGCAGCAGTTCATCGGGACTATAGACCTAGTCGGGCGGGGGATTTATTGCAGCGGTTCTCCGAAACTGTGGTTGCCTCTTTTGATTTTTTTTTTGGGTTTTAATAGATTAAGATGCTTTTAATTTTTGAATAAACTCCTATCATTTGTTATAAGACAAAATGGAAGTTATTAGAGATTGTTATGAAATCTTATTGTATGTTTTGAGGAAGTAAAAATGAGATATTAATTAGTAAATTAGTTTTGACTCCAAAAATTATTATTTGAGTAAAAGATCTTTTGAAAAGAAGGAAAAATATGTAACTAGTTATGAATCCTTCTTGTGTAAATAAACACTTATGTTGAGAATGTGAATGGTGATGTAAATTACTTAAATTGCTAATTGAATTTATGGTGATGAATCTTTTGTCCAAGAAAGAAATTATTTATTCTATGTTTGAATTGAAAATGCATGAGTAAACCATGAATAGTACTAAGATGAGACATGGATCTATTTTGTGAATAAGTTAAAGATACGAAATATCTTAGTTTAAGACATGTTTATTGAAGGGTATGTGTACCCATGATATCTTGTACATGAAAAGTTATGATTTAGAGTTAGTAAGACTTCGGGAACCGGCACTATTGAAATGAAAGATATGAGATATGATTTGAAGATATGGCCAAGGAGCTCTCTCTTATTTGTTGATTAAGTCCGGTAGGAGGTAAAACTAATTCTAGGTGTGGAAAATTATTCATGTCGTGAACTTAAGAAATTTTAGGCACATAAGTGAAGATGTAGTAAAACCTAGGCAAACGTGAGTGGGGCACTCTATATAGTCGGGCAGTGGACTTGTTGCAGCAGTTCATCGGGACTATAGACCTAGTCGGGCGGGGGATTTGTTGCGGCGGTTCTCCGAAACTGTGGTTGCCTCGTGGAAGACGAGCTTTTATTTTAAATCCGGGACTATGCATAGTCGAGCGAATAGTTTGCTGTTCTCCATGTATATACGTATACCGGGGCTAGAGGGGCACTTGCGGGAGGTTCGCACGATAAGGAGTCTGTATAACAGTCAGGCGGGGGATTTGTTGCGGTGGTTCCTGGGACTAGGATCCATACTCGTGGAACGTCTTAACTTTGTCTTATTACTGAGTAGTTTCATGGCGAGGGATCGAACCCTTAAATATGGAGTACGTAGGTGCTTGCCCTCGAACCTATGTAGTATTGGATGCATAGATTTTGAACAAGTATGCATTAGTGTCATCCTAGTATAAAATGTGTGCATTAGGCATTAAGGCATGGCATACACTTACATGTTTAGCGTAGCCACAATTTAACACTTTATTGTTCATTCAATTTTTGTGATTTGTTAAAGTAATGAGATCGTTATATGTACGGCATAGAGTGGATGACCGAGTATAACATTTTCGTCAGTTGTAAGTGACTGACGTGTCCACAGCTTAATATGCAAGTAATGAACTTTTTATGGAGAAGTAAAGATGTTATGATGCAGTTGAAGACTCACATTATTAAAGTTGTACAATTTGTATTTTATTTTATTGTTGTATTTCTTTTATTCTTCCGATGTGTAAACAAAATGTAAAGAACTCTGATATTATTAAAAAAGTTTTAATTTCCATGTAAAATTGTACTAAGTGAAGTAAAGATCCTGTGAAATCTCGAATTCGGTCTTATTTGGAATTCAAGGCGTTACAGATGAAGCATGCGGCTAGAAGTTTGTCAATTTACGGTCACGCCCCGCTTCCCAAAAAGAATACGGAATACGGATACGCGACAAAAGTCCAGCGAATAATTTTCATCATCCATAAGCTGTTCAAGAATCTTTACAATATATCACAATATAATCAGAGTCGGAAGCCAGAAAAGTCAATCCATGCACATATGAACCAAATACCAACAAGAATACTTGAAATAAAATACATTAATCTCAATTAGTCATGATCTGAAATACATAAATAATCCTGGGTTACATTGCCCAAATACAAGAATAAATCCAAGTATCAAAAAAATACAATATTGTTCAAGCAACTACAAGAAATAATGATAATAAAATGTAGTCCTAATACTTCATATCACCAATACCGTCTAGAACCCGTTCTTCAAAATCTGCAATTCAACAAATGCAAGAAAGAGAAAAAGAGAAAACACAAGTACCTGTCAATTGCAAGTTACAGGTCTCTTATAATGTAGGATACAAGCACATGGGGAAACTAACTAGCAACATGGTATAAGTGTGATGTCAAAATAAACAACTAGCATGGCAAAGTGAACAAGTGTAAATGGCATGAATCGAGTGTCAAGTAATCAAGTAAACAGGTAAATATGTAACAGGTATCAGGTAACAGGTATACAGGTAAACAGATAATCAGGTAACATGTATCAAGTATCAAATCTCATGTATCATGTAGTCAAGTATCAAGCAAGTATGTATCATGTTCAAGTATCATGTTCAAGTATCATGTTCAGGTATCACGTATCAAGTCTTGTAGTTATTACTATCTAGGTAGCACTTCATGCGCCCCATATTATGACACATAGTTGCTACAACAAACACTTTCGCTTTAGATTTTATAGTGTACCATAGAGGGCAGTGTACTCAGGGACAAGTAATCCAAATCATATACCAAATTCCAAATTAACCAAATCATATACCAAATTCCAAATAATCCAAATCATATACCAAATTCCAAATAATCCAAATCATATACCAAATTCCAAATTATGGGAAACACAAGCCCCCTTCCGAGTACACGTTTCTGAATTATCCACTATTAGATCTTTCCCATTAACCCCAGCTTGGTTATTTATTATTATAATCAAGTATGCAAGTATGTATCGCAAAACAAAGCAAGGATAACAGGATATAAACATGTATCAGGTTCAGGGTGCAAGATAAACAAGTATAGGTACAAGATAACACATAACAGGGTAGAAGAACTAGTTTTCTAATTCAGGACAGCAAGACAGTGTTGTACAAAAATAGTGATTTCCGCTACTACAAATATCCAAATCTGGATCCGTCGATAGATCTGGAAAATAGATTTCCATACGAATCTAGAGAATATAATTAAGTCATATAGTAATTCACAACATCTTAACTCAAAACAGACTTGAAAACAGAAAACATGTTCAGCCAGAAATCAGTAAAACAAATTCTCTATCAGAAAAACCGCATCAAAACCTCTCAAATAATTTCAAGAAAAATCAGGGGTATTCCCCTATATGTCTAGCATCAAAATATAAAGTTTTATAATATTCCAATAAAATTAGTTTAGTCAACAAAATTAAGAAAACATCAAGAAATGACACTTTGGAAAATCTGTAATTTCCAACACTGCTATACGAAGACTGAAGTATCTCGCAACCAGTGAAACGAAATCCAAATCCACCAAAGGGATGTGAAAATAGATAAAATATACTAACTTTCATATTTCACAAACATTTTTCATACAGTAAAAATAATCACAGTGAATATACGTTTCTTTACAAAATAGCGAGCAAAATACAGCAAGTATAGATTTTATAAACGAGCATGAAACAACACATAAAACTCATCAATAAAATTCACCAAAATTCTGGGTAATCCCTAGATATGTATAGAAAGACTGACCAAATTTCAGATCAAAATAATATACGTAGCATAGTTCTTTAAAATGATTTGTTATCAAAATTACCGAAAAATAGAATCTGAAAAACATCGACACCTTTGTACTAAAACAGTCATAACTCAGTCATACGAAATTAAATTAAGCAAGGTCAGAGGGGTTTGAAAATAGAAAAAATTATCTAAAACTCATATTTGACACCGAAGTTAATATATTGAATTTAACACAGTCGAAAACAGAAAACCAAACATAACAGCGACAAAACTACAGATTTTTCCCTTATAAACAAAATCAACATAGATTCAAGAAAATTGATCCAAACACACCCAAACATGAAATCGAGTCTACCGGGTTATTAACATGTCCACACCAAATATATCTCATGGGTCTCAATCAAAACACGAATTCTCACACAAGTCTCACATAACATGATCAAAATCAAGAACGGGTAGATCCTAGGTTAATTCATGTCCAAATTGTGTCGTGAGTCATCTATGGTCAAGTTTTCACAATAGAGACAAAATCCATGAAGGAAAATACAAACAAGAGGCGTCTCTAGACCCAACTACACTATAGGTGAACTTTTGGACTTGTATCAAACAAATGAATTAGAGTACAAGGTACTTCCGGATGAAAGAAAGAGAATAACAGGAACGAATTTCCGGGCACGAACTCAAAATCAGGAACAAGCGAACACGAACAAGATCACGATCGCAATCACGAAACTAAGCACGGATCTCGATGTGGATCAAGATCGGATGATCGAACGGCTATCAATCAAAGATCAAAGAACTCCAAGATGATGATGAAGTAATCCAACGGTCCATAATCAAATATGATAATCAAGATCCGACGGTCCAAATTCAAAGTGATCATCAAGATGATGGATGAGATCACGATCCAATCGAACGGCTCCAAACAAAGATGATCAAACCCTCCATGATCAATATGATCAAGAGATCAACAGCTCGGATCCACTTGATTAAAACTCACATGATTAAGAATCCAACGGATGGCTCACAATCAAAGAGATCAAAACCCATGATGATGATGATCATGATGCGATCAATGGCTCATATTCAACCCATCAAACTCCATGATCCAGAACCCAAAATCAACAGCACACAGGGAGAGGCAGTCGGGGTCGGATGTGCACTGCAAGGAGGAAACAACGGTGGGAGAGGGACTGCCGGCGACAGGGGTCGGCACGGTGCACAGGAGGTGCACAGCGGGGAGGACGCCATCTGAAAGTGGGTGGTGGTCGCTGCCGCTGTCTGCGCGACAGGAGGAGGCTGGGCGGACGGCGAGTTGACTGCGGGGAGCGCAGGGGCAGTCGTCGGCAGCGAGTGCAGGGCGCACGGCTACAGTGGCATCTGCTGGCATCTTCGGGAGCACACAGGCTGGGCTTTGCTGGCAGGGGAGGGGGGGATGCAGCGGTGGTGTGCTGCGGCTGGGGAGCGCCGCGACTCCAGGACGAGGGAGAGGAGAGGAGGTGGCTGGCGATGGGTTGAAGAGAAAGAGAGCGGGAGGGAAGGTGAAGCGGCGCAAGGGCGGCTGCATGGAGAAGGTGAAGAGACGGGTTATGGGAAGGGGAACGGTTTGTATACGATGGGTTTAAATAGGAATAGGGTTAGGTTGTATATGGGCTTAACAGGTTTGGAAAGGTAAACGGGTCTGGGTGGTTTAGAACAATGGGTTTTGGGTGCAATAGGGAAATGGGTTATTGGGTATGGGTATTTGGATAATTGGGTTTAAAATAAAAAATGAGTTTTGGTTTTAAAAAAACCCCAATAACAAAATTAAATGCAATAACTAATAAAATAAAATTTTATAAACTAATATAATTTGCATCAAAAGTATAGAGCCTATAAGTACAAATATAATTAACACATAAAATGGATTTTTAATAAACATTCAAAACAACAATAATAACAATAATACAAATAACAATAATAATAATCAGAAAATGATAAAAATAATAAAAGTAATAATAACAATAATAAGAACTGCATTAAAATATAAAATTATAGAAAATAGTTGCAAATACAATTATTGATCGAAAATAGATTTTGATAGGAGATCCAACAATACATTTTGACAAAAGATTTTGAAAACCGAAAAAAAATAATTTGCGAAAATTTTTAAAATACAGAAAATACACAAAAATATATTTTTGGGAAAACAGGGGTTACACTTACTCTTTGATTGCTTGTAGCCTGTCAGGAGAAAATTAGGCGCCTTTGTTGAACGGGCTTGACATCCGGGCTAACACTAAGATGGTGCATGATTAGGTCTCCCAAAATTCTCGGTATGTCAGTTGCAGTCCATGTGAACAAGTCCTGGTTCCCTCTTAGACAAGCGATGAGTTGCTCTTTGAGTTGGAAAGGAAGGGTCTTGCTTACTTGAAAGCACTTATTCTGATCCTATTGAGAGAAAGGAATCTCTTTCAATTCATCCATAGGCTTGGAGTTTATGTGACTTCTTTCTGGCGGCAGTTCGATGACATCTAGTGGAAGAACTGAGCCCCCCATTGTGGCAGTGTAACATGCTCATGCTGCTTCTTTGCTCACTGCTACTTGGCCTATGCTCGATGATGCGGGGAACTTCATCTTCATGTGAAAATAGGAGGCGACTGCATGGAAAGCTGCTAGGCCTGGGCAACAAAATATGGCATCGTACGCAGCTCTAATGTTGACTACCATAAAGTCTAATGCTTTTGTTTGAGATGCTTGGGGCTTTTCCTACTGTCACATCGAGTGTAATGATCCCTTCGACTTGGACGGTTGCACTTGAGAAGCCGTGAAACGTATAACCGATATGCTTGAGCCGGTCCCGTGAATGCTTGAAAGCATCGAATGTAGCTATAAAGAAGATGTTGACAGAGCTTCCATTGTCTATGAGGATATGTCGCACCTCATGGTTTTCCATACATAGGTTTATAACCAATGCGTCGCAATAAGGTATTTTGACACTCTCTAAATCTTTATCGAAGAATGATACGGGGACGCCAAAACTCTGTGTAGGCGGGATGTTGTGTACTGAGTTAACCTTGCTTACGAAGGCTTCGCGGGAAGAGTTGGAATCTCTCCCCAATGGATCTCCGTGAATAGAGGGGAGAATGGACATGTGCTCCGACTCTTGGGATTCGATTGGCTTTTTTTTACGCTAATTAGCCCCTCGGGCCAGAGGGGTTTCAGCATTGTTATCTTTTTGAATAAATTAGGAGAGTTAGCCTCGATGAATCAGACCTTCAAGTTCTTCTTTAGGGCTCGGCAGTTATTGGTGGTGTGTCCATGGTCTCTGTAAATCCCACCCCACTTATTCCTATCTCTTCTTTTACTGACCGTTGTGATCTTGTGAGGATGACAAACTATTCTGTCTTATTCAACTACCATAAGGATGATAGACACGCTTGCATTCATGAGAGTGAACTTGTCAAAGCGTGGTGTTGGAGGAGGACGGTGTTGGCCTGCTCCGTGTTTTAAAAACTTCTTGGGTGCTTCCTCGCTTGCATTCTTCCGTTTGTTCCCAGAAGGCGACTCTTTCATGCCTTGAGGATAGAGAGCTTCCTCGACCCAGATGTACTTGTCATTCCTTTCCAATAGCTCGGTGAAATCTTCAGTAGGCTTCATGGTGAGGGAGGCCTTCAATTGACATCGTGGCAGAAGGCGGCAACCGCCACTGATCAGTCTGAGGAATAGATGGACTTTGCTTCAGCTGTGAAACATTTGACAATTCAGCTGTTCACCATCCTTTTGCTTTAATTCCAACAATGAAGAACTTGTCCTTCAGCCTTGCGGATGGTGACAAAGTGTGCTACGAAGAGTACCTCAAGTTGGTTGAATGAGAATATTGACTCTGGAGTGAGGCGGGAGTATCATTCCCTTGTTGATCCTTTCAAAGTTGCAGAGAATGTTCGCCACATAAGCGCATTGGTGGCGTTGTAGAGCATCATGAGAGTTTTGAAACTCTCAATATGGTTAGCCGGGTCTGATTCATCATCGTATGATTCAAATTGATGAGCTTTGAAGTTCTTTGGAATGGGTACATCAAGAATGGTTTTGCTGAAAGGAGATCGACTGGGACGATATGCCCTGCTAGAATGGTTCGTGATATGGCTAAAAATAGGATTAAATCGGGACCGTTCACATCGGAGACGAATCTTAAAGCTCAGGGGTAAAACGGTAATTTCACCTACTAACGGATCCGAAGCGGGTACTGGGTCTCCTTCTCACAGATCCAACAACCCGCGAACGGATCCACCTCAACTGGGTATGGGTCCCGACCCGATACAAACCCAGACCAGCAAGAGGAGATCAGGGTCACTGATTTGACTAAATCAACGGGCCTGGTTTGCAATTATCCTCTCACCGGGAATTAAGAGATTACATTCCTAATCTGATTACAAGGATTTTATGCCTTATCAGATCACAGGAATCACATTCCTAATCTGATCCCAACGGCGACTATAAATACTTCCCACCTACCACTGTTACAGGTTAATCACTTTTTGCCAACTTAAGCTCTTTTTTAATCATCACTGGTTACTGATAAGAGCGTCGGAGGGTGCATCGCCGGGATCAACCCCGGTGTTTTGCACTTTCCTTGCAGGTGTACGGCGGGAGTCAGCAGCCCAACTCAGACGAACAGGTTCGGATCTGCTATTCAGGTTTTTCCACGAACCCACAAATTCTATCTGTTTACCCCCACACCAGAATTAGCGGTAACAGATTGGCGCCGTCTGTGGGAACACCATACGAATAGCCGCCGCCTCTTCCTCGTCGACTTAGCTCTTCTCCAGCCATGCCTCCCAGAAAAGTAAGATCCAAGGGGTCCAACCGTGGACCCAACCCTGTTGATCAACAGCAGGAAGTCCCCGTCCATCCCGCTCCGCAGCAGGGACAACTTCCTCCTCCGGCCGAGGACCGTGTCCAGCAGGACCCACCTCCTCTTCCGAACCAGCAACCCCCAAACAGTCCCGATCCACGGAAGCAAAAACAACCTCTCCATCGAGACCACATATCGGTACACAATGCCTCTACAGACTCTTACACCTCCCATAGTCCTCAGGCCCCTGACCTTCGAAATACTATCCTCAACCGGCAGAAGGATGAGGATCTCTGCCACCGTCTGGATGAAAAGCGGTCCCGAGAGGGAACCTCCCGCCTACAACGTCCAGATGAGCGGAATCCCCACCACCGCGAGCGTAGAAGGTCTCCTACCAGGAGAGGACGGAGAGAGTCACCCGGGCATTACAGGAGGAGGCGCCACTCTCCTACCGGTCGGCATCAGCCGAGGAACAATGAGGCGCCCATCACTCGCGCCGAGTTCCTGCAGTTTCAAGCAACGGTGTTGCAGGCTCTTAACTTCCGACCCAACAACAATGTGGCCCAAAGGGTTCCTTCGCCCCAACGGGTTCCCAGTCCTCGCCGTAGGTCCGCCTCTCCTCCGCCGGCTCCTAACCACCGGCAGCATGATCTTAGCCCTCGCCTCTCCCGGGACGACCATCGTCGTAGCCCCGGCTCTCCCTCCTACGAAGACGAGTCCAGAGGCTCGTTCGACTACCGCGGGAGGGACGATGCCCTATACCGCCGTCTCCATGAGGTGGAGAGGCGAATCGGTCGGATGGACGAGGGGGAGGGGTCGAACAGCAGAACCATCCGTCCGAGCAGACCCCCTTTCTCCCGAACCATCATGGAGGCTCCCATCCCGAGGGGATTCGAACCCCCGAAGTTCGAAACTTACTCGGGGGAGTCGGACCCCGTGGACCACATCGAAAGCTTCAAGACCCTCATGCTCATCCACCAGGCTTCGGACGCCTTACTTTGCAAGACCTTCCCTGCCACCCTGAAGGGGTCGGCTAGGGAATGGTACTCCCGCCTTGCTCCCTCTTCCATCTTCTCCTTCGAGCAATTCGAGACCCTCTTCATCACCCACTTCATGAGTAGTAGACACACGGAGAAGACCAGCCTCTCATTACTCCGGCTCCGCCAGGAGAAGGGAGAGAAGTTGAGAGACTATGTGAAGAGGTTCACTACGGAGGTCAGGTCCATAGCCTCCCTCGACCAATCCGTAGCAACAGCCGCCTTCCAATCCAACGTCTTCAATTCCAGCCTCTGCTCCTCTCTTGCTAAGAAGCCTCCACAGAACTTTGTCGACCTCCTTCTCAGGTGTGACAAGTACATTCGTGCCGAAGAAGCCGCCTACCTTCCTAGCTCCGGAGGATCCACCTCCGGAACGAAGAGAAAGCTGACCGAAGAAGAAGAGGCTAAGAAGCTTCAGAAGGAGGGCAATAGCCAGCGCTGCCCAACTCCTCGGTTTGAGAAGTTCACCCCCCTCGTTGCCAATATATCAGAAGTTCTCATGGAAGTGGACAAGGAAGGGCTACTCCGTGCTCCCCCTAGAATGAATACACCTGGCAAGAAGAGGGACAAGGATAAGTGGTGCCGCTTTCACAGGGACCACGGCCACGACACGGAAGATTGTCGGGCTCTGAAGGAAGAGATCGAAGAACTCATACAGTGGGGGCACCCGACCAAGTTCGTCCAGAAAGAGGGGGCCAAGCTTCCTCCCTGAGGAGCCAATGAACGAACCGAAGGCCCCGCCGAGCTCTAAGACTCAGAACCTCCCGGCTCTTCCCATGAGGTCTTCACCTTATCATAGAAGCAGGATCTTGATTTTTAATAAGGCCGATGCTTGTAATTCGGCCAATAGCATGTAATAAGGGCTCGCCATATTGAAGCAGCCACTTAGTTTATTTCAATAAAACTTTACATTTTTTCATTGGAAATTGTTGCTCTTGCTTCATCTCTACCTCTCCGAGTCGTGACTCGCTGAAGGGTGAGTTCGGAGTCCAGCCTCTTCTACATGGCTGCTCCTGCAACTTACTAAGCTCTTCCCAACGAGTTCGGAGTCCAACACTTGGCACGATTCCTCTTCAAATAACCTGCTCTTCAGCGGGTTAGAAGTGGTTCACCATTCGGAATTGCTCCCACAACCGTTGACTACCTCTACCGATGGTTCGGAGTCCAACACTTGGCTCGATTCTGCTTCAAATAACCTGCTCTTCAGCGGGTTAGAAGTGGTTCGCCATTCAGAATTGCTCCCACAACCGTTGAACACCTCTACCGATGGTTCGGAGTCCAACACTTGGCTCGATTCCTCTTCAAATAACTTGCTCTTCAGCGGGTTAGAAGTGGTTCGCCATTCGGAATTGCTCCCACAACCGTTGACTACCTCTACCGATGGTTCGGAGTCCAACACTTGGCTTGATTCTGCTTCAAATAACTTGCTCTTCAGCGGGTTAGAAGTGGTTCGCCATTCGGAATTGCTCCCACAACCGTTGATTCTCTCACATGAGCAGCGAGTTCGGAGCTACAGCTCTCCTCTAGAGTTGCTCCTCACACTCGTCTCACAAATGGCTCTCTTCCAGAGCCGAGCTCTTTGCTTCGCTCGCCCCCGAAGCGGACCTCTTCTCAACAAGTTTGGAGCACAACTCTCTCCTAGAGTTCCTCCTTACACTTCTCTCACAAATAGCTCTCTTCCAGATTAGAGCTCTTCGCTCCGCTCATCTCCCAAGCGGACCCCTTATCAACGAGTTCGGAGCTACAGCTCTCCCCTAGAGTTGCTCCTCAAACTCATCTCACAAACGGCTCTCTTCCAGAGCCGAGCTCTTCCCTCCGCTCGCTGCCGAAGCGGACCTCTTCTCCACGAGTTCGGAGCTCAAAACTCTCTCCAAGAGTTGCTCCTCAAACTCATCTCACAAATGGCTCTCTTCCAGAGCCGAGCTCTTCCCATCCGAGCAAGAATCCGAACTCTTCCCATCCGAGCTCTTCCCATCCGAGCAAGAATCCAAGTTCTTCCCATCCGAGCCCCAACATCAAAGAGCCCGGTCGGCTAACCGAGCAAGTGCCTTTCCGATCCTGCAAACGGAGAAAACTCACTTTCTCCTCAACATTCGTGCAAGATCTCGATCAGACGGCCCAGATCTTGCCAGCGTCGCTAAACAACAAGATAGCGTTTTCGAGATTCGTGCCATCATCCAACGGCCCAGATCTTGCCAGCGTCGCTAAACGACAAGATAGCGTTTTCTTGGGAATTGAGCCCATCTCGAGATTCGTGCCACCATTCGGCCCAGATCAAGCCACATAGTTCGGATCTCCAATCCGAGCTACTGCCCTACCGAGCTGCGAAGTGGCAAAAATGCACCTCAAAATTCGTGCTCGGATTTGCCGAACAAGAAGCCAAAAAAAAAAAAAGCACAAGTGTCCGGGTTCGGACCCATAAAGGGGACCCAAACCCAAACCATCACTTCTCCTCTTCCTGGCACCAAAACAAACCAGAGGAAGAAAACCCAACACTTCTTCAACCTCGGAACGCCGAGCTCCCCTCCGCCGAAGCTCCAGTCCTCCGCCAAGCTTCACCAAACCGAGATCTCTCCCTCGACGAGCTCCGAGCTCACCGCCTCTGCGAGCTCCGGTGGGAAGCTCCGAACTCCTCTCCACGACGAAGCTCCCTCTCCATTACCGAGCTCCCCCATGGTCGAACGTCGAGCTGTCTTCCTCGACAAAGCTCCAAGCTCCACTCGTCGACCACCTTCGACGAGCTCCCCTCGCAAACAGCTCGTCATCTTCGAGCTTCGACCACCTCCCTCGCCATGCCGAGCCCACGGTCCGGAGCCCCGAGTCCCGAGCACGCTCCTCGCCGACCTCGTCCTCCACCGAGCTCAAGCTAAGCTCCGACGAGCTCTTCGGCGTCGAGCTCCTCCAGCGACGTTGGGCACCCATCGCCAAGTTCGCCAACCCATCAACCTCCGAAGCTTCGAACTCCGCTTCATCGCAAGCTCGATCACCAAGCTCAACCACTTCGTCACGAGCTCCCCTCGCCGACCTCGTCCTCCACCGAGCTCAAGCTAAGCTCCGACGAGCGCTTCGGCATCGAGCTCCTCCGACGACGTCGAGCATCCATCGCCAACCTCGCCGAACCCATCAAACCGAGTTCTCCTTCTCGCCGTGCCAAGCTCCGAGGTCTCCTTCACGAGATCCACCTTCCTCCACGAGCTCCATCTCCATCGAACCAAGCTCCGCCACTCCTCCAAAGCTCCGAGCTCTGTCCCCCCTCTTCGACGGACCCATTGTTGAGCACCGCCGTACTCTCGTCGGCCTCGCCTCCACCTCCACGTCTCGAGATCGTCGTCCACCTCCTTCAACAGCTTGCCGAGCTCGCCTCCGTCTTCAAGCACGAGGTCGAAGGAGAGGAGGAGAAGCGAATGGCGAAGATGAAGAAGAACAGAGGAAAGAAGAAGAAGAAGATCATATGGAGACAGCGTGGGGAAAAAAAAAACATTTTTTGCCACGTGGCATCGCCACGTGGCCTCGCGCCAGTGGTGGAAGTCACCTCTCGGTCGGCTGCCGAGCAACCCCCTATCCGAGCTTCACAAACGGAGAAAATATCCGCCGAACGACTACGGCCGTTGGATCTTCCAGAAATTCGCGCTTCTGGTGATGGACGATCCAGATCGCGCTACGCGCGCTAAACGACAAGATAACGATTTTTCGAAAAGCGCGCCTCCTCGAGATTCGCGCAGGGATCCGACGGCACAGATCACGCCACGTGTCCCGGGATCCGATGGCACAGATCGTGCCACGTGTCAGGTATTATTTAATTTAATTTATTAATTAATTAATTTATTTTTTTTTATTTTTTTATTTAAAAAATTCGAAAAAATATTTAAAAAATCGGAAAAAATTAAATAAAAATTCTAAAAATAATTATAAATTCAGAAAAATTATTTTAAATTCTGAAAAATATAATTATTTAATTAGAATAATTATTTAATATTTTTCGATAATTAATTATTTAATTCGGAAAATGAATAAAAAATTCAAAAAAAATGAGAAAAAATTCAGAAAAATCTAGAAAAATCACCAAAAATCCAGAAAATTTTGAGAATGTTTTTGGGCATTTTACAAGCCCACAATAACACCGTTACACCCCAAGCTAGATCCAAAACTCCCTTAAGAACGCCGATAAAATCCCGTACGCCATTAGAACAGTAAAACTACTCCTCAAAGACTGAAAAACTCAGTCTCTAGGAGTGGGGGCTCGTGATATGGCTAAAAATAGGATTAAATCGGGACCGTTCACATCGGAGACGAATCTTAAAGCTCAGGGGTAAAACGGTAATTTCACCTACTAACGGATCCGAAGCGGGTACTGGGTCTCCTTCTCACAGATCCAACAACCCGCGAACGGATCCACCTCAACTGGGTACGGGTCCCGACCTGATACAAACCCAGACTAGTAAGAGGAGATCAGGGTCACTGATTTGACTAAATCAACGGGCCTGGTTTGCAATTATCCTCTCACCGGGAATTAAGAGATTACATTCCTAATCTGATTATGAGGATTTTATGCCTTATCAGATCACAGGAATCACATTCCTAATCTGATCCCAACGGCGACTATAAATACCTCCCACCTACCACTGTTACAGGTTAATCACTTTTTGCCAACTTAAGCTCTTTTTTAATCATCACTGGTTACTGACAAGAGCGTCGGAGGGTGCGTCGCCGGAATCAACCCCGGTGTTTCGCACTTTCCTTGCAGGTGTACGGCGGGAGTCAGTAGCCCAACTCAGACGAACAGGTTCGGATCTGCTATTCAGGTTTTTCCACGAACCCACAAATTCTATCTGTTTACCCCCACACCAGAATTAGCGGTAACAGTTCCCTTCATTCTTTATCTGTTCCAGGCAATCTTCTACTTCTCGGATGCGGCGAATGACTTGGTCATCCTTTCCCTTTGATCCAGTTGAGTAGCTGGATTCTTCTTCTCTTGAGTACCTCGAATGACTCGAAGGATGTCAAACTTGAATTTTTCCAGTTCGGCCGTAGCAACTGGGGCCTCTTTCTCTTTGTTCTTCTCAAGATGCTTTCGACTCTCGCAAGTTAGGCTTCTTTCTACTGTGCATTTCCTGTGAGAGGAGTAACCTGATATCTGTATTTGGGGAGAGTTACTTCTTCGCTTCACTTGACGTTCGGAGCGGAAGGCCTTGGCCTGGGTACGGCTTTCATCCAAACAGATCCGTAGAACAGTCCCTTATTGTGTGGCATTAATGATTTGATGGGGATCTCTGGATCCCGAGGACCTTGCAGGGCCATTGAATTGCCGGAAGGATTATGGCCTGAGATATGGTCGTGCAGAGGGTGATGTTCATGACGGCTTTGTCGGGAACCCCTCGGTGCTTCTCTATTGATATGAGCTTGATTAGGCTGTTGGGGGCTAATTTGGCTAATGAAAAGGAATTTGGTCCTCCACGAGAGGGGTTGGTTGTCGAAGATGGTTAATTAGATGGCTTGAAGCCACCACTATGCCTTTTAGTCTTGGTGGCATGGCAGGTAAATACTGTATTTTTCACAGCAGGTTCTGATCTATGAAGTAAACCTGTATAGTTTCCCACAGACGGCGTCAGTCTGTTGCTTCTTATTTTGCTGTAGGAGCAAACAGATAGTGAGTTTATATTTGAAGGAAACTACTAAAGATCTAACCTTTCATCGTCGCCATAAAAAAGTTGGATCTCCTGATATTGAATCTGGATCATTGAAAGAACGCGTGGATCTGAATCCAACAATTGCTGACACGACTGATGGACTGTAAAAATCCTGAAACACCGAGGATGGTCCAAGTGACAGACCTTCCGACGCTCAAGTCAGAAAAGAGAGAAAAAGAGTTTGAGAGAGAAATTGCACATTACCTTCTGACTAAGGAAGGGGATGGTATTATAGGCATGAGAAATAGTTTGGAGATTGATATGGATCCGTTAAATTGATATGAATCGTTCTGTTGATTCTCCCCCTTAAGAGATAAGACTCTCTTGTCTGGGGATAAGAGATTTGGCTTACAACCCTTATGGGCTGGATGCCTTTCCTAGTGGGCCTAGTTGCTTTTAATGGGCTTGAAAGCGGCTCATATCTTGTAGATGAGCCTGAAAATGGCCTATTATGGTTAACTTGCCTGTATAAGCTTTGGGATTTGTGCTTGAATCGTACATCCCTAATTTGCTGTAATTTTTACCATTATCACTGAAAAGGGAGGAAATGTAGCTGAATACAATAGCTCATGTACAACATACTAAAGTAATAGTTTGATGATGAGTTGAAAACTCAGGCCGATTCGTACAGAGGTTTATACTTTGGATCCCCATTTTTGGTAGGAGTTAGAGTGACAATTCCAGGTGAAACTCGAGGTGTAATTATAAGAATTGAGTCACCAACCCATTTTTGACCATCAGCTTTGGATAGAATTAGACCCACAATCCATCAGGAACGGATGAAGTTGTGCATGAACTAAGTTTGTGAAAAGGGGTAGGAAGGCCAAAAGTAACGTAACAGAAGGTTGATTCCTTGGAAATTTGTGATCAAACTCATGAATTAGCCTTTCTTAGAAGAAAAAAAATCCTTCGATACCAGGTCTTCGATTTCTCTAAAGTTTACATGTTTGAAACAACAATTCTAAACTAAATAAATCTAAACAATGACAAATGAACAAGATCTAAGAAGAAAAGGCCTGCATAATTGAGTAGAACTAGTTGCAGATCTCCTACACTTACATTGAGATGATTGAATTGCTCACATGGGGGAGATGAATGGTTGGAGTTGTGAAGTGTGGAGATGAAAATAACAGAGGAAGTGAGGAACAAAGACAAGAGAGGAGATATTGAGAATGGTAATTCTAACATCCCAGAAAAATAAAATAATTTTTAATATTTTGGCACGTGCATTGCACGTAAAATTTTATGTATCTTAGTCCCCAAAAATTTCCAGAGTTATGCACATTTTTTTCTCTTTTTATTTGTCACATTTGTATTATTTATTTTTAATTAAAACTCATAGGCCTAAAATCTAATTTAAATCCCACTAGAAAATTAATTAAATAGAAACTCATGAATAATTCTACATTTTAAATACACTTTAAATCCTAGTACACTTGTCATGTAACATATACCTACAACTAAATAAATAAGAATTAATAAATAGAATGAGAAGGGGTGTGCACATGGGGTGCACGTGCACGTGCTTGTGCATAAGAAGAGTTGGCTGGCCATGCTTAAGAGAAGAGGGGAGAGTAGGAGAGTGGGTTGTGAGAGTGGGAAGTTATTTGAGTAGTGGGAGTCATCTTAACCACACAATACTCCTATAAATACCCCTATCCTTAAACATGAACACACACAAAACTAAAAGAAAACAAAAGAGAGAAAAGAAAAGAGAGAATCCGGTTTTTGCAGGAGAAAGCTTTCGGTTTTGCTTGCTAGGAGGAGAAGGAGGCTAGCTTTGTGTTGGAGCTTGGAGCAATTTTTTAGGAGTTCTAATTGCATTTTCATGAAAAATGTGGGTCTCTTTTGCTTTCTAAACTATTGTAGAATGCATGTGTAGATGGTGCATGTTTAAATTGACAATTGGCATGAGTTCTCTAGTAAATTTTGTGTTGCATGTTGTGTTAGTATCTAAAAGTTTTAGTAGTAATGAAGTGTGGAAAATTTATTGCATGCTAATTGAAAGTGTCATCATGGAATTATTAAGTTGTCAAATTGAAGTTCCGATTTAAAAACATGTTGTAGTGTTGTTATGCGCAATTAGTATGCCATGATTGTATTATATGAATTGTGTATATATATGTAAAGTTGTTAATTAGGCACAAGAAATGGTAAAAAAAGAAATTAGTTTCATGTAGTATTGAGGATAAATGAAAATGTACATTTATGAAAGTTCTCAAAAATCACTAGTTAAATATAATTGTGTAAAAATCTCACTTTAAAATAGATAAAATCAGTGAAGAGACATTTCTGGAAGTTTAGAAACATAATTTTTTTTGAAGTATTAATTTGGAAGAAAAGAATAGAAACCAAAAATAGTTGGATGAATTAAAAATGAGTTTTAAACAGAGAGTGGAGTTAAAAGGTTTTAAATTTATATACTATTAGTAAGGGCATTGGCCTTGGTGGCTAGTGCAGGCGCCAATGCGCTAGGCGCTGCCACGTGTCGCTTTGGGGGTTTCTTTGATCGCGGGTTCGAGCCTGGGAGGCTCTGCCTTTTGTTGAAAGTTTTTAAATGAAATTTAATGGCAATTTGGGTACTTAAATAACTCAGAGAACTTGTATACACCAAAGTGAGTTGGCTCATTTAGTTTGAGTGGGGGGGGGTTTGGCTCGTTGTTGGCTCTGGTTCGAGCCAGGGGGTCTCCTTTAGGGTTTAAATTTTATTTATTATGATTTTCAAATTTTAGAAAAAATTGGGGAACTTCATAGAAATATTGTATAATACTATTAGAAACACTTGGGAGTTATTCCATATGATTCTAAAAGATATTTTTAATTTAAAAGTCCTATTCATATATTAGTTGAGTTTGAATTCAAGTTTAAGAAGAGATGTATATTGTTAAAGATTTGTAGAGTTGGCTTGATAAAATTAACAAAATTATGAGTTGGGAATAAACAATCTCTAGTGATTAATCTTTAAAGAAGTTTTTGTATTAAAAAGAAAATAGTGGTTTATTCTAAAAAGATATTTTTGTATTTATAAGTTTGAAGTATAAATAAACATGAAAGGAGTTGTATTAATCGAGAGAACTTTGAGAATCATGAAAGTGATTAGTTTGGTTGGCTAATTAAGAAGTTGTTTACAAGAAATTCGATTTGAGAATTTTTTTTTGAATGTGATTATAAAAAGTTGAATACTCCAGGATTTATAAACGTAAAGAAAGTGATAAAGAAGAAATGATCATTAATGAATGAGACATATATGTTGAGGTTGGATATAACCTAATTGATCTCTATTATCGAGATGGTTGTTGGAATTTAGAGGCTAGGCAAGACCCTTAGTAACCGGCAATTTTTGAATAAAGAAATTTGAGAAGTAGTCAGTATGGGCTAATGTTTCTCGTGTGTTGATTTAAGTTTGGTAGGGTAAGCTAGCTCTAGATTGTGATGATTATAATTAAACTTAAGGATAGTCACTAGAAGAAGATATGATAGAAACAACGACGAACATGTCCGGTAAAGAATGTGCAGCTCCTAGGGGTTCGAGATCGAGGAATACGCCCGGTAAATCCATGTATATGGGCATATCCACATATCATCGAAAAGGCCGGTAAAGAACTGTAGTTTCTAGGAATGTTCGGGATGGACAGGATACGCCCGGTAAATCCACTGAGGTGGGCTAGGGGTAGGTCTGGTTCGTAGTTGCGATCGATCGACTTGCTAGGGTTCGTGGCTGAGGATATACCCGGTAATTCCACTGAGGTGGGTTAGGGGTAGGCTGGTAAGGTCCAATATCCTGGGGGTGCGACTCTTCGGTGACTACGTATTGGAGTATATTATTAGGTTAGGTTGCATGAGGTGGAATGTAAACTCTATAATGAGGAGTACCTGGGCTTGCCCTTGGACCTATGTAGTATGGGATGCATAGAATCCGAACAAGTGTGCATTAGTGCATCGTAGTGTAAATCTGCATTAGGCATTTAAGTCATATCATACACTGACATATTTAGGATAGTCACATTTTACACTTTATTGTGCATTCAAGTTTGTGTTTGCTAAAGTAAGAGAATCGTTGTTTTATAACATTGTGTCAGTTGTATGCAACTTACGTGTCCACAGTTTTCTAGTTGTAGTACTGGACTTGGCATGGACTTAAAGTCATTATGATGAGTTGTTAGAAGATTGAAACTTTTTTATTATTGTTTGTCATGTTGTATTCTTTTAAATTCCGCTGTGTTGATGTAAAGAACAATATTGTATAATAAAATATTTTAAATTCCTTGTAAAATTGTACGAATTTGAAGTAAATAATCTTGTTGTGCTACGAATTACATGTAAATGAAATTTAGGGCGTTACAGTAATCTGCTAATAATGGGTGGGAGGTGGGTAGGGCACATGGAGTTGTCTAGAGATAGATGAACATACACCACTACACCCCACTTAATTAAATAAACAAAGCCAAACCCCCAAAGATCACAAGTTGCTTTTAGCACTGTAGTGTTGCACAACTTTACCTTCAAACTTTTATTGAGTTATAGTTGTGGGTCAATGCAATCCAGCTGTAGGATTATGCACTTATATTATTGATGTGGGTAAAAATTGCATCAAATTAGAGCCTCATGATTCCAGTACGAATCTTGAAGGTTCTAGAGGCATAACGGTAATTTCAGTAGCTACATTAAACAATATAGGTTTTCTTTCAGGCCCATCAACTCAACCAAGCCAACAATTAGGGCTAATTTACATGTCAACAAGACAATTTTTAGCTAATTTATCCTCTATCCATAATAGAGTTATTAACTAACTCTATCTCCTAACAAGGGGAATCTAAGGTTTAAACACAAAAGATGCTATTTAAGCTAATTTTTTAACCAACTTTTAGGCCTATAAATACTCTCCACCCTTTCGTTGTAATACCCCGTATGAGATGTGCCTTCATGGTGGGCTTAGTAAATAATTCATGGTTAGATGGGCCTATAGATTTGGTAGTGTGTACATAGAGCCTATAGAAAAAATATAAATTAATTACTATGGGGCCATGGTGAATGCTTAGAAGAGAAAGACCTTTGTGAATGCTTAGAAGAAAAGCGTTCTCAAGACGAGGTCCCCTTCTCAGTGCACCAAAGAAGCAAGAAAAGTCCTTCTCCCCACCAATAAAAACCTCATCGATCGTCCTCACCACGGGAGCGAAGAAACCATAGAAGCCCAAGCACTGTACAGAAGAGGAGGCATCCATCACTAGGGCCGAGTCCAAGACATCAAGGATGAAATCCTCCAAGCCCTGCAAGTCACCCCGAATATGGGCCGAAAATAAGCAATCGCCAACCTACAAGTGTGCAAAGAAAAGAGTCTCATGGTTCAACTCGGTTTGAGGGACGGGAAGTCCCAGTCTTGCATCGTCTTCAAGAGATGGAGAACCGACTAGCTCGAATCGATTAAAAGGAGGATCTCCGCAGTAGAGCATACTGCCCCTGCTAACCTTCAACAGGTCCATTCTTGAAGCCCCTATTCCAAAAACTCTTCAAAGCTCCTCACCTCCACTCATATAATAAGGACTCCAACACAACGGACCACATCGAGTGTTTTAAAACATTATGATCTACCAAGCCTCGATTCGCTTCTCTGCAAGATGTTCTCGACAACCTCAAAAGTATCAACTCGGGAATGGTACTCCCAACTCTCTCCAGGGTCGATGTTCTCGTTCAACCAGCTTGAGGATCTCTTCGTAGCCCACTTCATCACCATTTGCAAAACTGAAAAGACAAGTGTATTAGCCCGTATTTTTAAATATTATTTTTAAGATTTATAAATGAATTAAAATGATTTTTGGTGAGTTAATAAATATTTTTCTGAATATTTATCTTTTTACACCTGCAAAATACGTGCAATTTTTTTCTTGGGAAGTTCAAAATCAAAAATTATTTTGTGGAAAATCATTATTTATGATTTTTCTAAATTTTTCTGACAATGGTTGGACCTATTTGCAAATAATACAAAAAGAAGGACTTTTGTGCAAAATTACCAATTGGAGTGAAAACTCCAGATTTTTGGATTTTTGGGCTGGGTATAATGCCTAGTCAACTCAAGGTTAAAAAGTTTACTTTTTGTTCTGATGAATTTGATTTATTTTACAAGTTTTGATAAAAGGAAATTTTTTTTTGCAAAATTGCTATTTAAAGGGATGAAAATGCAAACTTACTTTTCTGGGTTTCTCAAACAGTGCCGGCTGATGCTAGTGGAGGTCTTTTTGATTTTTGAACTGGATTAAATTGGTTTTAACTAATTTCCTAGTATGGGGATCATTTATGTAAAGATATATTTTAAAAGGTAGTATTTTGCAAATGTGTTCAAAACCTTACTCCTTTTGATTTCCGGCCTATTTAAAAGGTGGAGTGCAGCCGTCTTTCGCTAAACAACACAAAGGATTTTATTATTATATTTTCTCGAAGTTTTAAGGAGAAGATTTTGGATTTCTTGCGAGGGAGAGACTTTTCTCATTTTCTAATTTGTATTCATTTGATCTCTCCAACAAGGTGAGTGACATGTTTTGTTTTGTTTTGTTTTGTTTTATGTATATTGTATGTGGTGTTTCATCTATTATAAAGCATGCTAGGATTTTGATATGAATACATATGGTGGATTGAATGAATTGATAAGTTAAAAATTAGATCGTTTGTGAAAACCATAGTTATTTGTGAATAGAATTGCATGTAGATGATTTTAGATTGTAAGAGAACAATATAAATTGTGAGTAGGATATTTCTTTTGGATTATTGCTGATTTGGTTGAGTATGGTGAATGTTATGCATAAATTGATTAAAGATGATATTTTTGACTATTGGTGAGTTGGATCAATGCAACTTGGCCATGTTAATGATAAATTTGTTTTCGTTCAAGAATTAACTATCGAGAATAGTTGAGATTGAGTTTGAGGAATTTTGAGAAGGAGTAATGGATTAAAAGACCATGTCTTGAGGATTTGAGTTGTGATTACTAGATTTGGGTTTTATACATTTTGACTAAATTGGGGGATTTTGTGATTTGTGAAAGGTTTTATTTGAAATTGAATTTCTCAAATACTAAGATTAAATCTGAATATGTTGTTATTTCTAATCGATAGATTTTTGAAGTTTTCTTTGATGCATGAACATGCACAAATAATTTACATGAATATCGTATTTCATTTTTTTTGAAGAAATTTAATCTTTATGTGTCTTCGGAGGATTTGACAATATCTCAAATTATTTTGGTATTGATAAAGTTTGGAATATAAAACGAAGTTATTTTGATGTATGATTGATTCTTAAAAACTCTAGTTTCGATATATGCACACATCCATGTTTTATTTTGAAGAAATTCATCAAAAAGCTATTTTATCAATTCAAAGTGGTTTTGATTGGTTTTTATGGACTCTTATATACTCTACAAGTCGTACTTGAACATATCAGAATTGTACCTTTTACAGATTTGGTTTTTATAAAGTAAAACTCCGTATCAGTTGAAATGTGCACAACTAAAACTGCAGTCTGGAGGGCTTACAGTCGACTCTCAGGGTCCTAGATGAGGTATTTCTTGAGTCTCGAAATTTCCTGCGGGACAGTCGACTGGCTTCCTTATACAGTCGATTGTCACTGCGCAGATTTATGTTTTCTTGATGTATTGGATTTTCATGCGGGACAGTCGAATGACCACTTTACACAGTCGACTTGTCTGCTTTGATTTAAGTTTTCTTAAAGTTTTGGGTTTTATGCGGAACAGTCGACTGACCAATTTTTCCATTCGACTGCCTCTGCACTGTTTTGATGTTTCTCGAAGTTTTGGATTTTTCACTCTGGACAGTCGACCGATGAATTTTTAACCGTTGACTGCCATTACTTAGAATTATTTTCTTGAAGTGCTGGTTTTTCACTCTGGACAGTCGACCGACTCCAGTTTACAGTCGACTGTTACTGATGTTTTCTTGAGTTATCCTGATATTCTTTAAACGATTGACTCTTTAAAAGTTTTTGGATCAATAATTCACTTTTCTAAATATTATCTTTCTACAGAACATATGTTTTCAAGATGTTTTATTCTTTGGTTTGGATTCTGGAATTTCATAAAAGATTTGGGTTTTGTTAATTGGAGAAGTTTCTTCATATGATCGTTTTGACGATGGATTTGTGAGTTTTGGTCTTGATGATATCTCTAGGAGTTGAGTGGGAGTCCTGTGAACCGGCAGTTGAGATTTGTTGATTTAGACCAGTTGGGTCTTGGAGTTGTTGTTGAGTATTTAAGTCCGGCATAATACACTAACTCTAGATAGAGCAAGTTTTGTGTTTTCAATAATAATCAACCTAAGGACAGGAACTAGTGGGGATGTGATGGAACTTGGAAAACGTAAGTATAGGATCATAGTTTTGTTAGTCCAACGGATGCATTCCAAGACTGTTTGTTGTTCTGTCTCGAGATGACATTTGTATGTTCGCGTGTCGAGGGTCTGCAGGCCTATTCACGGAGCATGCAGGGTGCATTCCCGTATCGAGGGTCGGCAGGCCTATTCACGGTGTATCTGCACGTCGAGGGCCTTGCAAGCCTATTCGTGGGGTACACGGTTGGGAGGTGATCCTCCGGGTTTTGAGTTATCTTACATGATGCTTGTGCGTTGAGGGTTGTGGTGCCTATTCGCGGAGTATTCTGGATCTTGTTTTCCATCACCGTAGTAGGATTAGTTGCATAACGAGGGTTTAAACCCTATAAAGTGGAGATCGTTAAGGGCTTGCACCGGACCTATGTACTATGGAATGCATAGAATCCGACAAGTATGCATTAGAGAGTCAACATATAGCATTGTTGTTTTTCTTGACTTGGTTTTATGCTTGTGTTTTCCTGCTTTTCCTACACTTGACACTTAGTCTAGATTCACTTGATGTTTTCATGTATTACTATTTACTATCTCATATTCCTTGATGATTCCATGTTTTATTTATTAATGTTTCTTATTTCATTTATTCTTGCTATCAATACATGTTGTTATTGATTCCATGCTAAGTTCTATTCTTGTTGCTTTTGTTTTTATGTCACTCACACCGTTATGGCTGACCCTTGTAGTTCTGGGGGTTAGGGTTATCTCTAGCCTAATGTTTTACAGTTAGGTACTTAAAGCTTGGGATTTGGATGCTTGAGTTTAATTGATGTTATAGCTTATGTAAAATTTGTAAAAGAAGTGTTGTAAAGAAAAGTTTTGTAATTCAAGGTGTTGTGTATTCCGTTGTGTTTTGTAAACAATTATTGTAATTAAAGTTTGAAATAAAAATTATCTATGTTTTTTGGGCTATGTTTACTATTGCAATTGAAGTTGATGCTGGGAATTGTGCCACGTATTTCTAAGATATCATATAAGAAATTCGGGGCGCTACAACAAGTGCCTCCCTAGTCAAGTTGAAGCAGAAGGAAAGAGAATCGCTTGAAGTTTTTGTCAAGCACTTCAGCCGATGCCAAATCCATCTCCTCTCTTGATTCTGCGGTAGCGACATCTACCTTTTGGCATAACTTCACCCATAAATAGCTCAAAGAATATTTTGCCAAGAAGCCCCCTCTAAACTTCTCTAACCTCCTACAAAGGAGTGATAAATACATCTGAGTTGAAGTGGCTCTTCTTCTCGGGAACCCGAAGGAGTTCCCCTCAGAGAAGAAATGGAGGAACACGAAAGAAGAGGGACTTACAAAGTCCCAGAATGATGGTTCTGGCCAACATCGCGCTCTGCCAGCTTCTCGCTTTGACAATTTCACTCATTTCAATTCCACCATATCAGCCATCCTCATGGAGATTGAGAAAGAAGGATTGCTTCGCCCTCCTCCTAAGATGAAGATGTCAAGTAGAAGAAGGAACATGAACCTGTGGTGCCGATTCCACAGGGATCATGGCCATAACACTGATGATTGACAATACCTCAGATAGGAGATTGAGACCCTCATCCATCGAGCTTACCTCTTCAAATTCACCAAGAAAGACAAGACCACCCCTCCTCCCACTAGGGGGGCTAACAAGCACCAAGAGAAAGAGCCCGGGTCCTCGGACTCAAATCACATGGCGTTCTTCCACTATGTCTACGGGGGATCTATGGGTGGAGAGTCTAACTCCTCCCGAAATGCGTTTGTTTGGGAAGTAAAATTGGTGCATAACTTCCCTTCTGCTAAAGGCTTTGGAATTTAGGTAACTTTTGCCGAAAAGGATCTCAGAGGTGTCAGAACACCTCATTGCAATTGCTCTAGTGATATAACTATGCATGGAAAACCATGAAGTGCGCCGTATTTTGATAGACAATGGTAGCTCGGTAAACATCCTCTTCTTGGAGGCATTTGAGGTCCTCAAGCTTTCTTGGAACTGTCTCAAGCCTGTCAGGTACTCCCTCCATGGATTCTCTGGGGTTGCAGTACAAATCAAAGGGATAGTACCTCAATGTGACTGCAAGTGTAACGCCCCGAATTCGAAAATACGGTAATTCGTAGCATAAACATGATTTTTACTTCATTTCATACAATTTTATAAGGAATTTTGAAACTTTATTACATCAAGTTCTTTTACAACAACGTAGCGGAAAATTAAATGAATTAGAACATGATATAAATGTACAATTAAACATCAGCAACTTAAACTGGTAAGTAATCTTTAGCATCAACCATCTTTATATCTCCTTGTAAATCTAATGCCTGCATTGAATACTGTGAGCACGTCAGTTACATACAACTGACGCAATACCATACATGGCCATCCTTGTTATTCCATAATATAGCGACTCACTTATTTTAGCATACACAAACTTGAATGTAAAGCAAAGTGTGAAAAGTGAATATCCTAAATATGTCGGTGTATGCAATGCGTTAATGCCTAATGCAGATATTTTACGCTAAGATGACATTAATGCATACTTGTTCGAATTCTATGCATCCCATACTACATAGGTCCGAGGGCAAGCACCTAGGTACTCCACATTAAAGGGTTTAATCCCTTGCTATGAATTACTACTATGGTGACTAAGGTAAGGTTTAGATGTCCTGTGAGTATTAAGCCCACGCCCCGATAATTCCAGAGACGAATCCCACACCGCCGATGAGTTGGGGACAACTCCTAATCATACCTCAATAATTCCGGGGAAACCATCTCACACCGCAACCTATAGCTCTTCCATAGTCCCAAAACACGCCATAGGCGTCGCCTCGACCCCGATAATTCCGAAGATGAATTACACACCGCCGATGAGCTAGGGACAACTCCCAATCTCACCTCGATAATTTTGGGGAAACCATCTTAGACCAACTGAGGCCCTCATACCCATGTTTGCCCATACTTCATCACGTCTGCCCTTAGTGCTTGTCCTTAAGTTTTTAGTTTTAGAAAAATTATCACAACCTAGAGCTAGCTTACCCTACCAGACTTAACCATCACGAGAAATAGTTAGCCCAAATTGGCTACTTCTCAAGAGATGCTCAACCCTCACTGGTTAGCTCTAAAATTTCATTAATCATAACTGCCAGTTTCTAGGGGTCTCACCTAGCCGCTAGATTCCAACAACCATCTCGTTCTAGAGATTAATTTGGTTATATCTAACCTCAACATAAACATCTTTATCAATAATTCATCTTTATCACATTTGAATTCTCATTCATTAAACTTCTTTCATTCAATCTTTTGCCAACACATTTCATCTCTTACATTCACATTCTACAAAAATTTCTCAATCAAAATTCTTATTAATAATACTCTTTAGTTAATCAATCGACTAGTCACTTTCATGATACTAGGTCTACACAATCTTTTCTTATATTAGACTCCAATTTGTTATTAATCAATTTCATCACTTTGTAATGCACAATTTCATTAACAATTTATTCCTAACTTTCCTTCATTCTCAACTTGCATTTGGCTTTTTCTAATCTATTAACAAACTCTATAATTATATCTATATCTTCTTTATTTTCAACTTGGACTTAATGCATTGAAAAAAAATGTCTTTAAAACTCCCAAATATACACCAAAACTGTAATACCCCGTAATTTCTAAAGAATATATATATATATATAGGCCGATGGCAGGATGGTAAATAACGAGAAGTAGGGGGGCCCACAGGTTCAGAATGTGCAGCAAAGAGATTGTTGGTTTGAGATGATGACGTCACAGTGACGTCGTTAACGGGCCCCACCCGGGATTGATTTGAAGAAGAACAGCGGATTGTCCTCTTGATTAGATGACGTAGCACATTGGTCACAGGATTTGAGAAGGGGGTGTTTGAGAATTATCCATATCAGGAGAATACAATAAAATAATTTAATATAAATACAAATGCCTAAGATCAAGAGTCACCTAATTGGTTAACCACCTTTTGAGAGGCAGCCTGTGTTGGGCAGTTGTATTATAAGTATTAATTTGTCTTCTAAAAAAATAATAAAAATTGTCTGAGTATTGGGGTGGGGCGTTACAAATGGTATCAGAGCCGACTTTCGACATCGGGTGTGGAAGAGGGCCTTAGTATGATCTGCGGTGTTGAGAGTGACTGATCTCCGAGATCAAGTATGATTTACGGTGTTGAGAGTCATTGATCTTCGGAATCGAGGATGATTCCACATCAGCTAGAAAGAAGGATCCTGTACTAGATGTGCATGCCCCGTACTCAGCAAGGACACTGATTTCTAAAGGTGGGGTGTATGTAATACCCCGTAATTTCTAAAGAATATATATATATATATATATATATATATATATATATATATATATATATATATATGCCGATGGCAGGATGGTAAATAATCAGAAGTAGGGGGCCCACATGTTCAGAACGTGCAGCAAAGAGATTGTTGGTTTGAGATGATGACGTCACAGTGACGTCATCAACGGGGCCCCACCCGGGATTGATTTGAAGAAGAACGGCGGATTGTCTTCTTGATTAGATGACGTGGCACATTGATCACGGGATTTGAGAAGGGGGTGTTTAAGAATTATCCCATATCGGGAGTATACAATAAAATAATTTATTATAAATACAAATGCCTATGATCAAGAGTCACCTATTTGGTTAACCACCTTTTGAGAGGCAGCCTGTGGTGGGCAGTTGTACTATAAGTATTAATTTGTCTTCTAAAAATAATAAAATTGTCTGAATATTGGGGCGGGGCATTACAAAAACAGTGAGAAATATTTTTAGATATTCTCAGATTATTTTTAAATATTTATATCGTTTTTCTACAATTTTTAAAATCCAAAAAGTCCAAAAAAATACAAAAAAGAAAACTTTTTGTGCCCACCACGTTTCAAACCCGAGAACCCCCAACCTAGACCGCCATGTGGCAGCGCTTCGTGCATTGGCGCACGCGCTAGCCACGGAGGCCAAGCGTCATAACTGATATAATATGGGTTGTAATCTTTAAGTTACTAAACTTCCCTTATTCTGACATTTAAAAAAAAGTTTCTATTACAACGGCAGACTCATGACTCAAACCAGCACTAACAGAGTGGAGACCCAATGCCTACCCACTGAGCCGATCTCAGACTCACAACCTATATGGGTACTCTTCGACAAATTCTCATTTTCCGCATTTTCAACTATTTCGACTTTCCATCTTCTTCTAAAAATTGATATTATAAAAATATAGTTCTACATTCCAGAATTTCTTCTTTACTGATTTTAGTTGTTATTTTAGAGATTTATACTCATTTTATATACATAAAACAATTTTTTGAACATATAAACATACATCTTGATTTTCTTTGCAAAAGTAACTCCTGTCTTCAAAATACTATTATTTTACATCAATAGAACTCAAAAATTGTTAACTTACTGATTTTACTCATATGGATGAAAATTTACTTCAATTTTCCCAAATTAATCTTTTCTTTTTCTTATGTGAATCATACAACAAAGTTCAACTAGTCAATTCTTCTACTCACTTTAATTTGACTTTTCCTTTGTTCTACCATGACTATTCCTTCCCCAAAAATCTGTTTCTAATTTTTCTTTTCTTTTTATCTACATTCCATTCACAAATTAACCAATTTGTGAGAGGCACACAATTGCATGCAACAATCAATTCGTTCATTTGAGCCTAGCAATTCTACACATGCTTCTAATTAAATTCTCTTCTTTCTAATTTGCCAATCATTTCATATGCATCATAATGACATGCAATGAATTTCATGAATTTCTACAACTAGAAATTTTGTCACCACAACATGCATCAAATTTTACTAGTAAGAACCATTAAACTAACACAAACATCAATCATATCATCTAGGCATGATTTCTACATTAATTAGAAAATAAGAAGAGACACTCACCTCGAATTTGATGAAATGCAATTAGAACTCCTAGAATGAAAGCTCCTAGCTCCAACAAAAAGCACATCTTCTTCTCCAAACTAGTCTCCAAGCACTCCCAAAGAAATTTTCGGCCTCCTCTTCTACAGTCTTTCCTTTTCTCTCTTGATTTGATTAATGATATGTGCAAATATGAATGAAGAGTTGTAGGTATTTATAGGATATTTGTGTGGTGGAAAATGATCCCACTACTCAAATAACCACCCCACTAACTCACACACTCCTCCACTCTCTCCATTTCCCTCCAAGGTAGGCCTACAACCTCCAAGCACAACACGTGAACATGTTTCAAACATGCACACTTCTCAATTTGTTTAATATTTGTTATCTATTAGTTGCTACTAGATTGTTACAAAAAAAAGTGTAAGAAAAATGTACAAAATAAATGTAGGATTTATTTGTGGGCTTCTCATTGGGCTTTGTATTTTTTATTTATTTCTAATGGGCTTAAATTCATCTTTTAGGCCTATGGGCATTAATTTAAGAAAAGAAACAACAAAATGAGGCAAAAATAATTAAAAGAAAACTTATGCATAACTTAGGAAAGAAATTTAGGGGAAAAAGTGAGATAAAATTGCACGTGCATTGCACATACAAAATGAAAAAAAAATGTATTTTTATTCTGAAATTACTACGGGATGTTACAAGAAGAGAAGCTCTAGCCACTCGAACAAAAGCCATGAACTTCATGGTTGTTAATGTGAAGGGAGCTTCTTAAAGTGCCATCCTTGGTTGCCCCGGTCTAGTGGTCCTCCATGCCTTGCCATTAGCCTTCCACATGAAGATGAAGTTCCCTACAAAAAAGGGGTAGGAGAAGTTAATGGGAGCCAAGTAGTGGTTCAGACTTGTTCTACGACCGCAGTGAGGGGCTCAGTCCTTCCCTTCGATGCCATAGAGCTCCCTCAAAAGAGGAGCCAAATTAACTCTGTGCCCATAAATAAATTGAAAGAAATTTCCTTCTCCCAAGATGATAAGACAAAGTTCTTCTAAGTAAGTAAAACTTTCTCACACCGGGTCAAAAAGTAAATCGTTCATTGCATAAGGGAGAACCAAGACTTGTTTGCTTAGACCGCCACAGACATATTTGACATCTCTAAAGAGTTAATCATGCACCGTCTAAGTGTGAATCTAGACATCCAGCATGTTCAACAAAAACATCGTACATTTTCCCCGACAGTCAGCACCAAGGAAGAAGTTGATAAGCTCCTAGCCGCTCGCTTCATTCACGAAGTAAGCCACCCCAAGTGGCTGGCCAATGTGGTAATGGTAGAGAAGGCCAACGGTGAATGGAGAATCTGCATAGACTTCATCGATCTCAACAAAACATATCTGAAGGACCTTTTGCCTCTCCCTATCATTGATGGCTTGATCGATGTCATGGCCAAGCACGAGCTCTTAAGATTTATGAATGCATTCTCGAGATGCAATCAGATCCGAATGTTTCCACCTGACATCCCCAAGGCGTCATTCATTCTGATTAAACCTCTACTACTATTGGGTCATTCCCTTCGGGATAAAGAATGCTAGAGCCACCTACTAGCACCTGGTTAACAAAGTCTTCAAGGAGTAGATTGGGAGAAATATGGAAGTCTACGTAGATGGTATGCTCGTCAAGAGCCTCCAGAAATAAGGACATGGGCCAAACCTCCAAGAAGCATTTGATGTGCTACAAAGACATAACATGAGATTAAATCGTTCGAAGTGCACATTTAGGGACTCCTTAGTGAAGTCCTTTGGTTTCATGTTCTGTCAAAGAGGAAATGAAGCCAACCCTGAGAAGATTCAACCAATCATTAACATGGCTCTCCCGACCACTATCAAGGAAGTTCATAAGCTTGCAGGGCGTCTTGCTGCCATTGGTCGCTTCCTCTCCAAATCTGGGGAGAAGTGTCTTTTGTTCTTCAAAGCCCTTCGTGGGGCAAAAGGTTTTGAGTGGGAGGAAGAATATCAAATAGCCTTTGAAAAGCTTAAGGCACATCTCGTCAATCTTCCACTCCTTAACAAGCTGGAGCCCGGTGAGGTTCCCTACCTCTACCTGGCCACTTTCGTTCTTCAATTATAACCCATGTTTCTGATTATACAAAATTGTATTTTATTTTTTTCTTTCCATATTATTATATCTTAAATTATTCATTATTTCTCTTTGAGTAATCAATTATTTTTATCAAGCCCAGACCATCTTATAGCTTGTAAGGCCGGTCTATTTTAATTGCAATTATTTTTCTCTTTTATCCTAGCCCATTCTACAAATATATTTATTTCCTTATCATATTGAGAGCCCAACCCAAGCCCACAACTAAATACAAATTCAAGATAAATTCCACCCCTTCATTTCTTAACTGACAACCACTCTCTCGTCCTATTAAAAAATCTATTAAACACAAATCATGACCTACCGCACCAGCCCTAAATTAATTGTCCTTATTAATTACCCCATTATAATATTATTAAAATAGCATATTATATCTATTAAATATCCCCCCACTGTCTCACTCTCTCTCCCGGGCACTCTCTATTTCTCTCTTCCACCTTCTTCTTCCTTTTGCTCTGAACCCGACGCTCCAAAACCCAAACCACTGCTGCTGGCTGTGGACTCTGTGGACGCCCACACCTCCTTCTCCATCCTCATCTCCCTCGTCTTCCCCATCGAAGCCTTCCTCGACGTCCGCACCCCTGAACCTATCAACCTCTCCTCCTGCACCAAACCCCGATTGACTTCCACCATTACCGTCGTCGGTCTCGCCACCACCGCGACTGCGCTTGACCGTCGCCATCCCCTGTGATCTACCCCACTATAGCCTCCGTCTGCACCACCGTCGAAACCTCGAGTACCTCGTCGACCGAACCCCTCGCAGCAACCACCATCATTGACCTCCCAATCCTCACCGTTGGTCCTCCACCGTCCTCTCCCTGCACTTCGACAAGAACCCATCTCCATCCCGTCACCACCGCACCCCCGTAGTTCCCCGTTCGACTGCGACTCAATTAGCATCGCCGCCACACACTCCACTGCAACAACCCATTGACCGCCCTCGAACCCAGGGGCGGAGCACTGTGAGGGCCCGAAGGGGCCCATGCCCCCCCCCCCGAAAATTTTAAAACCCCCATAATATATTCATTTTTTATAGTTTGCCCCCCCCCCCCCCCGAAAATTTTTAGAAAACCCCCTATATATATACATATAGTATTGTTGACTGTTCACATCCCCATCAGAAATCCAAACAAATTCCCCAAATCTGAAATCCATTTGTGATCTGCCCTCGACCACCACATCACCATCCCCGATCGCGGTCCTTCCTCACCGCCACAGCCCTCCAGCGTAGCACCGCCTGCGCCACCGTGCTCCTCGCACAGGAGGACAAAAGAATCAGCTTAGGAAGGTAATTCCAAAAGCCCTAAAACCTAGATTCTGAATCCTCCCTTTTCTTTTATAGGGTTTTAATTCAATCATGGGTTGCATCTTCTCATCAGGTTCCTCCGATGAAAACCCAGATGCCATTGCGTTGTGGGGAATCTGGAGATTCAGTCATGGCCAATTTGGTATGACTCCCCTTTCTGATAATTGATTTATTTGATCATTCTAGGGCATGATTGAAATTTCCTTGATTGGAGGAGGGATTATTGGGCAATTCTGATTTTTGAGCATGTTGTTGGACAATTTTATATATATATATATATATATATATATATATATATATATATATATATATATATATATATATTATCTACAGCTGCTTGATTGGTTTAGATAACTTTAAAATGTTGACAAATTAAAGATTACCTAGATTATGATCACATTTTAGATTTTAGATGATGTTTATTAGGTGAGGCAAAATTGTTTATTTGGATATAGTTGAAGTCGAATTCCCTACTTCGGAATTCGACTGGGAATACCGGATATCTGCATACTCTTACTCTTTAGAGGGATTTTTGGGAGACCCATAGAAGTCAAAATGGCATAAGAAGATTGTTTTAAAGTTTTTTATGACAAGGAGCCTACAAGGTTCCAAAGAACCTCAGCCAACCAAAAACAAAAACCTACTATGATAAGGAGATTGGGGTTATCTTCTTTTTTTTAGAATGGGTATGAATATATTTAGATAGTAGATGAAGATAATTTTTATCATTTCGTATCAATCAATAAAAATAGTAAAACTCCATGAAATAAAAAAACTTCTCAAGTACATACATTGGCCTGAGCAAGAGAGATGTATGAAATGTTGTAATCGACAGTCTTTGAATTCACTAAATTGAAGTATAAATAATCCGGATGCCGATATATGTCTGCCTTTGGAATATGCTAGTCGACTGAAAACCGGTTTACAAAATTAAAATTCTAGTTCAGGCATCTTGTTCTAATTGGTGTGGTTGATACAGGGAAGTGGAAAGTTAGTAGATATGATACTAGTTTTGTACCCACATAATGCAAAATACACAACATCATTTTTATTCATTTTCATTTGTCAGTAAATGGGGGAATAATTGATCTTAGAATATATATATATATATATATATATATATATATATATATATATATATATATATATATATATATATATATATGTTACAAAGACTGAATCTTTCTCATAAATAAATATAAGTTATGAATATGCCTTAGAAAGGCTTAATTATAATGAGTCTTATATTTCTTTGAATTTATTAATGTACAAGAACGGTTCGTTTTCTAAAATATCAATGGGAAAAACGCCACCATTGATTCTTTTTTTAAAAGACAAAATACTCAAACTTTAGGAGCTGATACACAAACATCAACTCCTTTAGTTGAAGAACCTCCTCTTAAATCTCCACGAGTTGATTCTACAAGACATGAAATTGAATGCGAAAGAGATTTGATTGGTTCTTTAGAGCGTGATCCGGGATTGCGTCGACAAATTTATGATTATCCTTCTAACAAATAAAATGAAGTTCGTCGTGCTGATATCGAATTGGGGGCGTACCATGGAAATGGTGATTTTCCATATTCAAAGAAAGGAAATGATCACAACCGATGGTTTCAACCTTCTTGGTTTGAAAAGTTTCCTTGGCTGGAGTATTCTCCCCATAGGGATGCGGAATTTTGCTTTCCATGTTATCTTTTTGGTGGTCCAAATGATCGAGATGAATTTACTTCCAAAGGATATGACAAATGGAAAAAAGTCATGAGCGGACCACGATGTTCACTTCGCAAGCATGAAGGGAATACTCCTACATCACCACATAAAAATGCTCTTCAAAATTATTTTGCTCTAATAGACCAACATCAACATAGTGAAATAGCTCTTTCTCAACAAAGTGTTCAACAAATTGTAAATAATCGTCTACGATTATATGTATTTATATATAGTGTTTGTATGTTGATACTTTAAGGATGTGCTTTGCGTGGTCATGATGAAAGTGTTGATTCACTTAATCGTGGTAATTTTCTTCGAGCCATAAAGGGGTTTGCACACTTTTCTAAGGAAGTCAAAGAAATTGTTTTGGACAAAGCTCCACTTAATGCTTCATATACATCCCCCGATACTCAAAAAGAAATTCTTCAATGTCTCGCTCTTCAAGTAAAGAGAACAATTCGAGAAGAAATTGGAGATGCAAAGTATTGTGTTCTTGTTGATGAGGCTCAAGATATTTCAAAGAAGGAGCAAATGGCACTTGTCTTGAGATTTGTTGATAAGGATGGATTCGTTCGAGAACGGTTTTTTGGACTTCTTCATGTTTCCAACACCACGTCAATGACCCTAAAGGATAGTATCTATAAACTTCTTGCTTCTCATAACCTCAGCACAAAGAATATAAGAGTTCAAGGGTATGATGGAGCAAGCAACATGCGAGGTGCATTGAATGGACTACAAGCCTTGATTTCCAATGATTCTCCAAGTGAATATTATGTACATTGTATGGCTCATCGGCTTCAATTAGCATTAGTTGCATCATGTAGAGACGTGGGTCCTATTCACCACTTCTTTAATGATTTGACTTACATTATTAACATTCCTAGTGCTTCTTGCAAAAGAAATAATCAGTTGAAAGCAGCTAAAGCTTCTGAACTTGAGTTCTTAATTGCAAATGGAGAAATAGAAATGGGTACAGGGCTAAATCAAATTGGCTCTTTGCAGCGAGCTGGAGATACTCGTTGGGGTTTCATTTAAAATCAATCACAAGCTTGTTGAATATGTTTAGCCCGACGTGTGATGTTCTTATTAGTCTCATTGATGATGGCGACTCTGCTCAACGTGCAGATGCAGAGAAGGCTTATGAGCTTTTAACCTCTTTCCAATTTGTCTTTATATTGCACCTCATTAAAGAAGTTTTTGAAATCACTGATCTTCTTTGTCAAGCTTTACAGCGCAAGTCTTAAGATATTGTAAATGCAATGCATCTTGTATCTTCTACAAAAAAAACTTCTTCAAAATCTTAGAGAGGCTGGTTGGGAAGCCTTACTTGATAAGACAAGATTATTTTGTGAGAAACATCAGATGGATACACCGGATATGTCTGATCAATATAAAAGAAAATTTCCATCTCGACATCCACAGCCGCATCTTACAGTTGAACATCATTTTCGGGTTGACATATTCATGGCCACAATTGATTCTCAATTGCAAGAATTAAATATTCGATTTAATGAAAATATAGTTAGTTTACTTGTGCTAAGTGGTACTTTGGATCCGAGAGATGCATATACATCTTTTAATGTCGAGAAAATTTGCAAGCTTGCAAGCCAATTCTATCTTGAAGTTTTTTCTGAGCAAGATCAAACACATCTAAAGTATCAACTAGAACATTATATACTTGATATTCCTCTTCGTAGTGAATTCAAGATTTTTTCATCTTTTTCCGAGTTATGTCAAGCATTAGCGAGATCTATAAAGTCAATTGTCTATCCTCTTGTTGATCGGCTAATTAGGCTTGTGCTCACATTACCGGTTTCTACAGCAACTACTGAGAGGACATTTTCGACAATGAGTTTTGTGAAAAATAGGCTTCGTAACAAGATGGAGGATGATTATCTCTCGAACTACTTGATGATTTTTATTGAAAGAGAAATAGCAGAGGATTTGTGCATAGATACAATTATCCAAGAGTTTGCTTCTATGAAAGAACCGAGATCACAGTTCTTTTAAGCTACACTTGTTTTTGTATGGGCCAAATATACTTTTTGGGATTTTGTAAGAAATCAAGACAATTTGACTTTTTTGTTTATTTTTGTTTAAAAGTATGATATGCGAACTATCTTTTGAAGACTAGATCTCTATGTCAAAAAATTAAATTTACTTTATAAATTGATTTTTCTTCTTAATTTTATTTATTACTTGCCCCCCCCCCCCCCCGGGTAAAATTGTCCTGGCTTCGCCCCTGCTCGAACCCATCTCCTTCGTCGCCTGCCACCTCGCAACTGCCCCCCATTGCCGCCGAACCCTGTCGCCACCCTTGACTGCACTGCGCCCGCACCTCGTAGCCACTGTCATTTCCCTCCTTCACCACCTGTGTTATGCCTCCTTCACTCTGCTCCGCCTTCCTCCTTCTCCACCGTTGCCGACAAGCACCGCATCTCGCTGCCGAACCACCATTGCGATCACCTCACCTCCTCGCCGACTTCATCAGCACCTTCCCCACCATACCTCCACTTCCATCGACTGCACCTCCATCGCGGCCCCGTACGATAGCACCACCTCCATCGACACCCACCAACATTTCCACTCTCCATCCCCTCGCCATTGTTGCAGCCGCTAATGCCTCAAACCAACCCCCGACCACCCCATCGTCCCCACTACACCTCGAATGCCAATTGCAGCCACCACGACTCCCCTTTGCTGCTCTTCCCCCTACTGTCATTGCTCGACCCCGACGCTGCCTCTTCGCTACCCGCCAAACTCCGCAGTGACGTGCGCTGTAACCCACAACCATCGAAGCTGAGCCACCGGAGCCACCTCCGACCACCATTGCAGACCTTAACTCCACCGAAACCCATTGCAACTCAACCCGACTTCTTCATTTCCGAACTCTCCTCCGTTGTTGCTGCCGTTATTGCTCGTGTTGCTTCCCTCCTTGCTTGGGTATTGCCGTCGTCGTGTGTCATAGCCGCTGCCTTGCATGTGCTATTGCCGTGAGTTGTGCATACTGTCGTTGCCGTAGGTTGCACGTGTTGCCGTCGGGACTCTCGTCCTGTTATTCTTTAACATTCAAAGTCTTCGTCTATAAGGCAAGCATCTCTTGCATACTTTTGTTTATTCATGTGCAAGCACTTTTCTTGATCTCCGCAAGTAGCCTCATCTTTGTACCTATGTTATTTATCTACTTATTATCGTTATATATCGTTCAATCCTAAATTGACATGTTCATCGTCTCATTTGAATTTTATCTACCTAATATGTCTTAGAAATCCATGAAACTATTTATTAAATACACCCGTTTCACAAAAGCACGAAGAATAGTGATTGAATGAATTGTATTTGCATATATGATCAAATGATTGCATTCGTAGTTAATACCATTGATGTGCTAATGTTTCCATGTTAATATAGATACCACACTTATTCTAGATGTAATTGTAGGTTCAGTTTTAACCATAAAACTATACACTTGCAAATGAAAGATTGTTAAAAATCAACTTAGTATGTTCTGGACTACTGTGTGCTCCAAATTGGAATGAGAATTTGACATATTTATTGATGATATTATCAAAAACTTATTAAATAGAAATTGTAGCGTACCATGTCTAGTTTATAGAACATTTGACAGATCCTTAATTCGACTTATAGATTGTAAAATATGCTTTTTCTACCACTGTACTTTCGTAGTTTCAGATTACTGCTTTATAGTTGCCACACCACGTTCAACTGATCAAAATAATAGGTTAATATAAGAATTAAAATCCCAAATTTACAAGAATGTTAATGAACACCGTCAGAAACTCATTTATAATTTTTGTAAGAATTTTAATTAAGTTTTTAGTCGAATTACATATATAATAACTTGAGGTTGAGTTGCTGCCAGAACAGTAGACTCATAAGGAATCAACTAGTAGACATAGTTACTGTGATCGAAATGTATCGTATGAATATGCGTCGGAACTGGCAGAGAGTATAGTTTCTTAAATCTCTGACGAATTCTGATTTGCTTTCTCGTAACAGCAGGAAAGTTAGTTTTTGTACGGCAAGGTACTGTCGTGCAGAATTGTGTTCTCATGCTTTTTAAATATAAACATGTTAACTTTGCATTGCACTACACACCGATCATTGCACATCTATTGGTACCGCATTGTTACTGTTTCTTGATACAGTTTCATCATTTGCATATGAATGATTCATTGTAATAAAATAATGACAAGCCGGGGTGAAAAGAGAAACAACTTAGTAGTGGATAATATAGGATAGTGTACTCGGAAGGGGACCCTTGTTTCCCGTATTGACATGTTATTGTTTTATCGATTGATTATGGATTACTGACTGTAGTATTCCAATTTCTTGTGTATTGTATCGTGTATTGTTTATTGATCATTGAATATTGTTATTGCAAGACCCGAGTACATGACCATGTAGAATTTACCACTAGAGTTGAAACACTCACTTGATTGTATGTACCTGACCTGTGATATGGGATACAGGATTGTGTGCATTAGATAGATTAATAAAAAAGACTAATAGAAATAAGATTGACACTGAGCATCGACACTTGCATTATCAATAATTGTTTACTGGTTACCGATCATGGATTATTGAACATTGTTTATCGATCATTGATTATTGAATATTGATTACCGATCATTGACTATTGAATATTGTTTATCGATCATTGCATTATTGACTATTGTTTACCGACCCTTGTTTCTTGATCATGTTATCACCTGTTATTTGTTGACTCGGATATCAGTCAAATTTCTTGTTCTTGATATATCATCCTTTTATTGTTTAACCGCTTGCCACTACTTGTGGCCCGTAGCTTGCTCTAACGGGTTTCCTTTCGTTTGAGTTAATGTTATACAGGTACAAATAATGGGATACTGAAGGATCTTGACGTACTATTATTGTATTGCATATTCCCAGGCTTATTGTAAGTTCTTGTATCACAAATATTGGTTATTCATGCTATTATTATTCATGTGATTATCATTATTGTATTGTTGAGCTTACCGGTTTTGTACAACTTATGGATGATATGAGTTGGTACACTTATATCATTCATTGTGCCTCAGTTACGTGCCCGTGTTTCTGTATAACGGGAAGCGGGGCGTGACATCAATATGTACTCTTTTCAAGTTGAGCTGTTATGCTAGTAATACTTGTTCTATACAGGTTGAAATATTACTGGATGAAATGTACTATTTGTGCTTAAACTAAAATAGTTTTATTAATCAATATTGTCTTTATGAGAATTGAACTGTTTTAGAACAAAATGTACTGTCCTGTTTAAATTGAACTACTTCCAAACAATATCTACTCTATTCAAGTGCGGGAAATCATCCCTTCTATGGATGGGCAAAATAAAAGGAGGCTGAAGCAAAGAAGATGAAAAGAAGATGAATTTCAGTTTGTGATTTTAGAAGATGAAAAGATAAGAGTAGTTTAAGTAATAAGTAAATATAATTATACAGATTATATATTGTATTCAAAATTATATAAATTTTGTACTTTAAGTGGTATATTAGGTGCCTAATAGGAAGTTTTCAAATACCTAGAGGCTAAAAGAGTACTTTAACTAGTCAAAGGGGATAAGAAGAAGAAATCTTTTAGCCAGGGGCCTAAGAGGAATTTACCAAAAAAATAAACTTCATAAAACCATTGGCTTTTATGTAATCTTCCGTACTTCATAAAAGAGTGCTTATGGAAGTCAGTGAATCCGTTGTTAGAGATTGCATACGTACCCTAACAAAAGAATAAAAGAAAATTCCTGTCAGGCTCTTGGCTATAAAATTTCTTCTCTTTAATTTTCTTTGATTTTTCATTGTATTCTTTTAACTCCTAAATATATAAAAGATTCTCAATACGCCGAACTATAGGAGTATATATGGAACTTCTGATATACTTAACCTTGGAGTTAAAACTTCAAAAAGTGGTTATAAAGTCAAAGAGGTTATAGGGAAGAACTTTTATAGCCATAGGCCTAAATGTAAGAATGTAACCATTGTTTCCAATTGTACAGATTTGTATTTATTTTTCTTTTTTTTGTATTCTTGAAATTCAATTTTCTAAATAAATCCTGCTATTCTTTTAAGTTCGATTTCTTTTTATGATTTTTTGATCTTAAATTATTTTGTATGAGATTCATTTTTGGAATATCCTATTGAAGCTCATTCTATTATCATTGTAACTATTTTCATATATCCTAGACCATTCTAAAAATTATTTAACTCCTTATTTATTGTGAAGCCCAAAACCCAAGCCCACATTTTAAATCATAATTTATTCTATTTTGTTACTTATTTATTCTTTAAGCCCAATCCAAAGCCCATATATTTTAAATCCAAACCCAAGTCCACACCCATTCCGAAATTTCCCAACTGCACACCATCTCCATTACCCTCTCTTATTCCCCCCACCATATTCTAACTAACCCCACTAATTACTCCCATTAATCATGTCACGCCCTGCTTCCCAAAAAGGAATACGGAATACGGATATGCGACACAAGTCTAGCGAATGTCTTTCACCATTCATAAGCTGTAAGGATCTTTACAACGTGCACCGGAATAAACAAGAGATATGCAAGAAAATAATCAACCACGCATGCAAGAATAAATTAACATAGTCAACATGATTACTTGAAAACAAGAATATTTAATCTCAAATAATCAAGTCTGGACACAAGTCACAAATCTGGGACAAAATGCCCAATACAAATCCATGAAACAATTACAGTTTATTCAAAAACAACAGGAAATAGACTTAAGAAAGAAATTCTAGCTAGCTAGAATACTTGCTCACTTACTCCCTCGGGCAGCTGGTCACCAAAGTCTGTGAGTTTAACAAACTGTAGGAAGAGAAAAAAGAAATAAAACGCCCTCAATGTAAGTTATGGGCCGCTTGTAGTGCAGACAACAAGTACAAAAACAGATAGACAAGTACTGAATAACAGCGGAAGCAAGTACTGAATAAGCATGGAATAGATGTGATTGCAAAACAAAATGACTAGCAAAAATAAGGAACATAATCAAGTAATATGATGAGATAACAGGGTGCCTGTAATAGGTGACAGGTAACAGGTATCATGCAAGCGAGTAAACATATAACAGGTGTCAGGTAGCATGTACAGGTAACAGGAATATACATGTTATCATGTTATTTCAAGTCTTGTATTTATTTCTATTTAGGTATCACTTCATGCATCCCAAATTTTACCACATGGTTGCTACTTATATGCAATTTGCATTTAGATCAAGTGGTGGGTTTCTATATGGCTGTGTCCTTAGGCGTCATGTAATAGGTAACAGGTAACAGGTTCGTGAATCACGAAGTAACATAACAGGTTCATGAATCAACAATTTCATGAATCTACAAGTTCATGAATTAAAGCATAAAGTACAACAGATTCATGAATCAACAAAAAGTGAAACAGGTTCATAAGTCAAACATAAAATGGGAACACGGGTCTCCTTCTGAGTACACATACCTATATTGTCCACTACTAAGGTCTTTCCCTTAACCCCGGCTTGGTTACTTGTTATTGTTATCAAAGCAGGCATATACATGCACAAAACAGGGTAAGAATAACACGGAAAGAACAAGAGACAGGTTCAGGTCGGACATAAACATGCACATGTGACAAATAACTCATAAAATGCTAGGACAATGAAATTTTTAATTCTGGGCAGCAAGACACTACTGCACAAAATATGAGATTCCCGTTGCCACGGAAATGAAAATATGGATCCGTCAAAAAATCTAGAAAATAGATTTCCAGCCAAATCCAGCACATATACATAAGTCATATAATAATTACAGAAACATGGCTCAAAACAGCATTATATTGAGAAATCGTGTTCAGCCAGAAATCGCAAAGTTGTATTCATAAGCATGAAAATGGCATAAAAACTTACCGATTAAATCTAAGAAAATTTTGGAGATTTCCCAGTATGTCTAGTATCAGCAAATGAAATTTCATAATATTCCAACTCAGACAGCATAGTCAAATAAAATCAGAAAACAGAAAGATGCAGCAAGTTTATGAATCTGACTCTTAAAAAAACAATATTAAAACAAGGATAGATCACAAAGTATAGCTCGAAATACAAATCCGGCAAAAGGATTGTAAAATAGATACATCTGGTTACATTTTATTTTCACAAAGTTTTAATCAACAGCGACTGGAATCAGGTTTAAAATATGATTTTTTACTGAACATGTTGTTTGGAAATATATTGGTTTGTTCACAAGCATGGAATAGTTTATAAAAGTAATTAAATAAATCTATAAAAAATTAGGGTTAATCCAGTCAAGTTTAGTCATATCCAGAAAAATATTAGATCCAAATCTTACTTTTAACATCACTTTTAAAATAAATAACTATACAGAAATCACATAAAACAAAATCTGGAATTTCCAACACATCTGTAGTAAAACAACAGTAACTCGCACCTCACAAATCGAAACTACGATCTGTGGAAAGTTCTGAAAAATAGACAACAATGCCTACGATTTATAATCATAAATTAGTTTAATTTACTGACCTTAACAGGGTCTAAAATACTAAATCAAAACAGGGCAACAACAAAACAAAATCTCTTCTCATGCATTAAATCGAATCGTTCATATGCAACGAATCCAAATTAGAACAAAATACAAAACATGGTATAATAGATGTCCAAAACAATATGGTATGGATATTTAACAAGTCTACTACAAAGTTATACAACTAACACATCAACCATGCAAGAAATATACAACATATCATAGATCATGAAGCAACATACGTACATGCATCAAGAGTCTAGTTAGATCTAGATTTATTTTCATGTCGTGTGTGTAACAACTATGATGATAGATCGAGACTACAGTTGGATCAACAAATAGGGTCAAGATCTACAGAAGTTCTTCATGGAAGTAAACACGAGACAAAAGCAAGACTACAGACGGTATTTTGTACTTGTATATACAACAAAAATTAATACAAGTTACTTACCTTAGGGTAGCCGACGAATCCGATGAGGAGATGAGAATAACGGGAATGGATTCCCGGCAACGAACACAACACAAACAAAACTCGAACAAGTTGATCATGAACACAACGATCACGAATCCAACACTTGAGGGATCAATCGTATGCACACAAAGAAAAGGGCAGCTGGGGGGTGCACACTACGATGAGAGGACAACGGCGGACAGGGCCGGCATGGCAGAGGAAATGGGCCGTGCAACGTCGGCAGGGGAACGGGCCGAGAGGGTGGGCTTGCGCTGGCTGTGGGTATTGATGTTGGCTTTGGGAGGAGAAGGGGAGAGAGGTGGAGGGGCTGTGGTGTCGAGATAAGGGCAGGGTGACAGGGGGTTGCGAGTGCGGTGTGGCAGTCGGAGGTCACACGGCGATGGGGTAGGGGATCGGGATGCAGGTCCGAGGGTAGAGAGAAATGAGTTGGAGAAAGAGAATAAGATTAGGGTTAAGGTTTAGGAGATAACAATTGTAGATAGCAGTAACAAATTTTGTTGGGGATTTAATGGAATTTTCGGCAAGGAGGATTTTGAGGAATCAAGAGAAGATAGGGGAAGATTTGATCTGCTTGTTAGGCAGATACACAACGTGAAGAAATATCTGGGGAAGACTGGGTCAAAGAAGAGGGTATTGGGGAGCAAGTTAGGATCCAGTAGGACGGGTAGAAGGGTTCAAATAGGGTAAATTGGGTAGAAACCAGATCCAATAAGGCAGAAATCAAATAAATAAGAAATTAGGCCATGAGATGAAATAGTTAAAATCCATAAATCATTCAGAGACAAAATAATTAGCAGACAAATGAATTACAAAAGATCAAATCACGGATGAAAACAAATAGAAGAATTTATATAGGGAAAGAAGAATAAATACATGGTTCAGGAAAATGAAAAAGTACAATCAGATAGAAATACACTGGAAGGAAAGAAATACAATAGAAAATACAGAAATGGAATACAGGAGTTATAAATCATACCCACCTAACAAGAAAAATTTCGTCCTCGAAATTCAAACAAGAGGTACATAGGGTAACTCCGAAAAAGAACGAACAATAACAACAAAACAAAACAAAACTACACAAACAAATAAGGAAACCTCTGCTGGATATCCTCCTCCAGCTCCCAAGTCGACTCACTCGGCAAGTGAGGATTCCAAGAAACCCAAACCATCCTGATGACCTTGTTCTTCAGCACTTTCTCCCGCCGATCCAAGATAGCAACTGGCAGAATCTCACAAGTCAGATCTGGCTGCATGGATAACTCTGAATAGTCGATCACGTGGCTTTCATCACGGATAAATCTTCTGAGTTGTGAGACATGGAAAATATCGTGCACTCCAGATAAAGCCGGTGGCAATGCAAGACGATAGGCTACCTTGCCTACTCGTTCAACGATATCAAACGACCCGATGAACCTAAGGCTCAGCCTGCTCCCAACACCAAACCGATTGACACCTCTCCACGACGATACCTTAAGGAAAATATGATCACCAACCTCGAACTCCAAGGCTCTCCTATGGACATCAGCCCATCTCCGCCGCCTGTCTTGTGTTGCCTGAAGATGCTTCCTGATCCGAGTCACCGCATCAAAGTCCTGGTGATCAACTCTGGACCCAACAACTTTCTCTCACCAATGTCATCCCAGCACACTGGTGATCTGCACTTCCGACCATATAGTGCCTCGAACGGTGCAGCTTTAAGACTGTCCTGAAAGCTGTTATTGTATGAGAACTTTACAAGATGCAAATGGTCCTCCCATGATCCACCAAACTGCAACACACATGACCTCAACATGTCCTCTAGAGTCTGGATGGTCCTCTCTGACTATCCATCTTACCGGGATGATACTGCAGATTGATGTCATAGTCGGCCATCAGCTCCAACCAACGCCTCTGCCTCATGTTCAATTCTTTCTGGGTGAAGACATACTTGAGACTTTTGTGGTCAAAAAATATTTTCACTCGGTCTCTAAGTAAATAGTGTCTCCACAGCTTCAAAGCAAAGATCATTGTCGCCAACTTCAAATCATGAGTCAGATAGTTCCTCTCATGCGGCCTCAACTACCTCTATGCATAAGCAAGCTCTCGGCCCATCTGCATCAATATTGCACCAAGACCCTTGCCAGAAGTGTCACAGTGAACAACAAATCTGCCTGAACCATCCGAAATAATCAACACTGGCGCTGATGTCAACCTGCTCTTCAACTCTGCAAAAGCTTCATTGCAAGCCTCACCCTAAATGAACTTCTGATCCTTCCCTGTCAGCTTAGTCAAAGGCCCAGCTATCTTCAAAAAGTCTTGGACGAATTTTCGATAATATCCAGCTAGACCAAGAAAACTTCTCATCTCTGAAACTGACTTGGGCACTGGCCAATCTCTCACTGCAGCAACCTTGGACGGATCAACTGAGATTCCCTCGCCCGAGATAATGTGCCCCAAGAAGGTACCTCAGTCGAGCCAGAACTCACACTTGCTGAGTTTCCCATAGAGCCGATTCTCCCTCAAAGTCTGTAGAACCAGCCTTAGATGCTCAGCGTGCTCCTCCTGGTTCCGAGAATGCACCAAAATATCATTTATGAAGACCACCACAAATCTGTCCAGGAACGAGGAAAAAACTTTATTCATCAGACTCATGAACACAACTGGCGCGTTCGTGACTCCGAAAGGCATCACTAGGAACACATAATGCCCATACCTAGTCCTGAACGCGATCTTCTGCACATCAGTCGCTTTCACCTTGACCTGATGATACCCTGAGCGAATATCCAACTTTGAAAAGACTAATGCTCTGCCAAACTGATGAAACAAGTCATCGATCCTGGGCAACAGGTACCGGTTCTTCACAGTAACACTGTTCAGTTCCCGATAATCGATGCACAGTTGACGACTACCGTCCTTCTTGCTGACAAAAAGAACTAGAGCTCCCCACGGTAAAATGCTGGGCCGGATGAACCCCAAATCTAGCAAACCCTGAATCTGCACCTTCAGCTCTGCTAGCTCAACCGGTGCCATCGTGTAGGGAGTCTTCAATATTGGTGTTGTACCAGGCTGGAATTCAATACCGAATTCCACATCCCTATCAAGTGGTAGCTCAGGAAATTCTTCTAGAAACACATCCAAAAATTTCCGCACTACTAGAGGCGCAGCCTCATAGCCTGTGTGCAACTCCATCGCACAAGTCTCTTGATCAACTACAGTCTCAGCTCGGCCAAGGAGCATCTCCCCGGCATGGAACTCAAACTCTGCGTGACCTGGGATTCGGAATACAACTTTCTTAGCACGACAATCTATGACAACATGGGACTCATCCAACCAATCTATACCGATAATGATGTCGAATCCAGAATTCCCAATTACGATCAGGTCGGCCTTGAAATCTGCACCACCAATAACCACGAGACTCTGCTTGCATTCCCGAGAACAGACGATAACACTGCCATCTGTGACAATGCTCCAAGCCTCAGGCATGATGCTGCACTGATGTCGATCCACAAAGTGGGAGGAGACGAAGAAATGGATCACCCCGGAATCAAAGAGAACATGAGCAGGGAAAGAACAAACTAGGATAACACCTAAGATAGAGTCAAAAGCAAGGAAAAAGAAATGACAATTAAGGAATGAGGAAGAACAATGCATAGTAGATAATATGAATAAACAAAGCAAAGCAATGAAAGAAATAAGGAAAATAACAAAACAATGAAATACAAAGATACCTGCAACGATTCCTTCTGTCGTCTCAGCTTCTGCAACTGTCAGGTTGTGAGCTTGACCTCTCCTGGGAACCGCAGTCCTCTGACCGACGATCGGTGCTGAAGGGGAAGCGGAGGCCTGACCGGACCACGAGCTGGCGCAACCTGTTGAATTGTACCCCTTGCTGGTAGAGCCATCCTCCTCTACGGATAATCCTGCACTGAATGGATACCAACACCACATCCAAAACAGCGGCGATTGGCTCGCCTGCAGTCTCTGCGCACATGCCCCGATATCTGGCAGAAGTCACAGAAAACATCACTGTGAGGGACAACAGATTGATAGGGAGTCGTCCTGACAGGATGGGTCGGGACTGGCCTCCGAATCGGCCCACCAGAAGGCCTAACAACAACAGCAGCAAGGTGCTAAACAGTCTTCCAGGTAGGAGCCAACCTGTTGCGAGCCTGATCCTGAGCTCGAGCTGCCTCGAGAGCCTCAGCATAAGTACACTAGCGAAGGGAAACGAGATGCATCTGAATATTTCGCTCAAGCCCTAATAGGAATCTTCGAGCCCTATCCTCTTTGTTCGTCACTAAAGCGGCTGCGAAGCGGCTAAGCCTGGTGAATTCTGTCGCGTACTCATCAACTGACCTAGCACCCTGTTTCAAGAGAATCTCATGTTACAACATTGCATGAACAATATATAACAAAGTTCCAAAAATAGAACAACGACCAACCTGTTTCAGGGCAAGGAACTGCTGCTCCATCTTAACTCGAGTGCTGCTAGGAAAGAACTTCTCCAAGAAGCTCCTGGTGAACGTGGTCCAAGCAGCGGGCCGTGCGAGCCTTTCAGACTCAGCCCTCCATCATATGTGGGCAAGGTCCACCAACTGGATGCTCAACACATCCACACGATCAGCATCAGTAACTCCCACTGCCAACAACAACTGCTCTGTCTTGGTCAACCACTGTTTGGCCTCAGGCGACGTCTTGGTGCCGAAAAATTTATCAGGGTGCAGCTTCATGAAGTCTGCAACTGTACCCGGATAAGGAGGAAGAGCTGCGTAGGCACAGCGGGAGTCGGGTTCCAAGCAACTTCCAATGCAGCCATCACAAGATCACTGTAATTCTGCTGTATGTGGATCAGGCACTCCAGCACATTCATAACAGCCTCTAATTCAGGATGTTCCTCCTGTGGACGGGAAGTGGAATCTCTGCGAGCCATGGCCTGCACAAACCAAAAACAGTTTGCATCTAGATCAATGTTGATTATAATTTATTCATGTTACTGCAAGGTCTGTGCACTGTTGACCAAATCCTTGATCGAGCAAAACTTATCTAACATATTAGTCAAACTAATACATTAGCCAAACCTGGAGCTCTGATACCACTAAAAACCCCTGTCATGCCCCGCTTCCCAAAAAGGAATACAGAATACCGATACACGACACAAGTTCAGCGAATAGTTTTCACCATTTATAAGTTGTAAGGATCTTTACAACATGCACGGAAATGAACAAGAGATATACAGGAAATAATCAACCACGCATGCAAGAATAAATTAACATAGCCAATAGGATTACTTGAAAACAAGAATACTTAATCTCAAATAATCAAGTCTAGAAACAAGTCACAAATCTGGGACAAAATGCCCAATACAAATCCATGTAACAATTACAATTTATTCAAAAACAACAGGATATAGACTTAAGCAAGAAATTCCAGCTAGCTAGAACACTTGGTCACTTACTCCCTCGGGTAGCTGGTCACCAAAGTCTGTGAGTTTAACAAATTGCAGGAAGAGGAAAGAGAAGCAAAACGCACGTCAATGCAAGTTACGGACCGCTTGTAGTGCAGGAAACAAGTACAGAAGCAGATAGACAAGTATAGAGTAACAACGGAAGCAAGTACTGAATAAGCATGGAATAGATGTGACAGCAAAACAGAACGACTAGCATAACAGAATCAAATAATATAATGAGATAACAGGGTGCATGTAACAGGTGACAGGTATCAGTATCATGCAAGTGAGTAAACATGTAACAGGTGTCAGGTAGCATGTACAGGTAACAGGAATATACATGTGTTCATGTTATTTTAAGTCTTGTATTTATTTATATCTAGGTAGTATTTCATGCATCCCAAATTTTACCACATGGTTGCTACTTACATGCAATTTGCGTTTAGATCTAGTGGTCAGTTTCTATAGGGTCGTGTACTCAAGCGTCATGTAATAGGTAACAGGTAACAGGTTCATGAATTAGGTAGTAACATAACAGGTTCATGAATCAAAGCATAAAGTACAACAGGCTCATGAATCAACATAAAGTGAAAAAGGTTCACGAATCAAACATAAAATGGAAACACGGGCCCCCTTCTGAGTATACATACTTATATTGTCCAATACTGAGGTCTTTTCCTTAACCCCAGCTTGGTTTCTTGTTATTGTTATCAAAGCAGGCATATACGTGCACAAAACAGGGTAAGAATAACATGGCAAGAACAAGAGAGAGGTTCAGGTCGGACATAAACATGCAAAGGTGACAAATAACTCATAAAATGCTAGAACAACGAAACTTTCAATTCTGGATAGCAAGACACTACTGCACCAAATCTGAGATTCCTGTTGTCACAAGAATGCAAATCTGAATCCGTCATGAAATGTAGAAAATAGATTTCCGACCGAATCCAGCACATATACATAAGCCATATAAAAATTACAGAAACAGGGCTCAAAACAGCATTATATACAGAAATCGTGTTCAGCCAAAAATCGCAAAGTTGTATCATAAGCATGAAAATGGCATAAAAAGTTACTGATTAAATCTAAGAAAAATCTAGAGAAATTCCCAGTATGTCTAGTATCGGCAAATGAAATTTCATAATATTCCAACTCAGACAACATAGTCAAATAAAATTAGAAAACAGAAAGATGCAGCAAGTTTATGAATCTGAACTCTTAAACATAGCAATATTAAAACAATGATAGATCACAAAGTATAGCTCGAAATCCAAATTCTTCAAAAGGGTTGTAAAATAGATACAGTAGGTTACATTTTATTTTCACAATGTTTTAATCAACAGCGACTGGAATCAGGTTGAAGATATGATTTTTTACTAAACAACATGCAGTTTGGAAATATAATAGTTTGTTCACAAGCATAGAATAGTTTATAAAAAGTCATTAAATAAATTTATAAAAATTTGGGATTAATCCAAGTCAAGTTTAGTCATACACAGAAAAATATTAGATCTAAATCTTACCTTTAACATCAGTTTTAAAATAAATAACTATACAGAAATCACATAAAACAAAATATGGAATTTCCAACACATCTATAGTAAAACAGCAGTAACTCGCACCTCAAAAATCAAAATTGAGATCTGTCGGAAGTTCTGAAAAATAAACAACAAGGCCTACGATTTATATTCACAAATTAGTTTAATTTACTGACCTTAACATGGTCTAAAATATTGAATCAAAACAGGGCGGCAACAAAACAAAAATGTCTTCTCATGCATTAAATCGAATGGTTCATATGCAACAAATCCAAATTAGAACAAAATACAAAACATAGTATAATTGATGTCCAAAACAACGTGGTATGGGTATTTAACAAGTCTACTACAAAATAATACAACTAACACATCAAGCATGCAAGAAATATACAATATATCATAGATCATGAAGCAACATACATACATGCATCAAGAATTTAGTTAGATATAGATTTATTTTCATGTCTTGTGTGTAACAACTATGATGATGGATCGAGACTGCGAAGGATCAACAAATAGGGTCATCCGACCAGATCTATAGGGGTCCAGGTCCGGGTCCGAGTCCGGGTCCTAAAATAAGACACGATGCACTTCTCGGTTCTGGGTCCGGGTCTGCTTAAAATAGAACCGACTCGCACCTGGAACCCCTTAAAAAATACCCCAAAAATATGAAATTTGAATAATAGAGTTATACAGATATACATGTAAATAGTAATTGTTGAAGATATATGTGTAAATATAATATTTATTCATGTACTTAAGTGCAAAAATTGTTGAAAACATAGAGTATTGGGTGCAAAAATACTTAAGTGCAAATATTTATTCTCCGCTACTGGACCCAATGGGTATATTTTTTCAATTAGGATCCGGACCCGGACCCGGACCCAATTCTCGCAAGTCTGCTTCCGAGTCCAAATTTTGGACCCATAAGGTAGCAAGTCCGGATCCGAGCAGTGGAAGACCCGACCCGATACTTTCTCCTATATATATGTTATGAATAAAGAGCTATAACACTATGAATTTCGGCTAAACCTCTCCATCTCTTTCTCTCTTTTGTAACCTTGCCAAAATATTTGATTTTTTTGATAATTTCTCAGACCGCATTCACAAACAAAAATAGCAGATCCGAAGCACATCCTGCCTAGTTTGAGCTTCCCAAGCCCTCAGATGTAAAATCCTATTGAGTAATGCTAGAGCCACTACCAATTTCACTACATTTCTCTTCACTACCTTAGGTGGCACACTCCAATAGGTAGGGGATGATAGAGTAGGTGGGAGAACTCTGCAATAGGAGTATGCCACCTAATGTAGTGAAGAAAATGGTAGTGAAATTGGTAGTGGCTAAAGCATTACTCAATCCTATTTTGAGCTTCCCAAGACCTAAAATGTAAAATCCTCATTTCAAGCTCTTCCATCTTCTCTCTCTCTCTCTCTCTCTCTCTCTCTCTCTCTCTCTCTCTCGAGTTTTCAAACTTCCGCAAAATCATTATTCCACTGGCTTTTCAGCCGTCCGATCCATTCACCCAGCTAAAACCGACAGCCATGATGAACCCAACTGACCCATCACCGGAAACCACCCGTTCAACCTCCCGCAACCCCAATCTCCCCATTGGCAACTCCCCCTATGCTCGTGCAAAGCACGTATAGGCAAGAACGATTCCATCTTCAACCAAATATCACACCTTTCTTCTTCGTGAATAGAACAGTTAAATGAAAGATTTGATTTTGATGTGTAGATGATTGACAAAGATCCAAACAAGGCAGTGGTGCTGTTTTGGGCTGCGATCAATCACGGCGATCGAGTTGATAGTGCATTGAAGAACATGACATCGATGATGAAACAACTGAATAGAGCAGAGGAGGCGATTGAGGCAATTAACTCCTTTCGCGGGTTGTGCTCTTTGCATGCTCAGGAGTCCTTCGACAATGTGCTTCTTGACCTGTACAAGGTTTGTTTACTTGTTTATTGATTTTTTTGCAATTACATTTTGTTGTTAGTGATCAGGGCCGGCCCTGAGTTCCGGGGGGCCCTAGGCGAACTTCCGAAATGGGCCCCCCCAGCCCCATATTAAAAAAAAAAAAAAAAATTACGCGCGAAACGCGTGCCTATATTTACAAGGGAAGTTTAAAATCGGGACCCAAAAATGACGAATTCCGCAGGGGCCCGAGGCGGCCGCCTTTCCCGCCTACATATCAGGGCGGCAGGGCCGGCCCTGCGAGTCCATAGTATATATAACTTTGGTTGTCTAGGTTTGTTCCCACCAAGGCCTTATATCTATGCTCTGACACAATGCTAAATAAGTTCTGGCATCGGAAGAACAATGTAAACTAATAAACAACAAGAAAATTTAATCAAACCCAAGTTAGAATTCTCCACGCAACTTAAAAAACCTTATCTAACCATCTTATAAACAATAAACAAATCCACACATATTTCTAGATCTGAACAAAAAAACATATATAATTTTTTAAAAAATCAAGAATCGAGAACTGACTACCTCAGCTTTAGCAGAGGCAGCACCGCCGAGATCCCCCATATGGATCTCGCTCCCTTCCGTATCCATCATGACCGCCACCGCGTAGCCCTTCTCCTCGTTCAACCTCCTCACCTCCTTAATCACCTCGCGGTGCCACTCTTGGGTCCCATGGCACATGTTGACCCTGGCCACGTTCATCCCGCCCACGGCCAGCGCCTCGAGCTGGTCGGGCCCGCAGGTGGCGGGGCCCACGGTGCAGATGAGCTTGGTTCGGCGGGTGGAGCGGAAGCCGTTCTCCTTGAGCTCGGCCTCGGAGACGGCGTCGACGTCGATGGAGGAGGAGATGGAGATCGGGGGCGGAGGGAGAGGGGGAGGCGATGCGGAGGGGGGCCGAAGTGGCGGCTGAAGGGGAGGCAGAGGAGGGAGGGGGAGGGGGAGAGGAGGTTGGATTTGAGGAGGGAGGAGGGAGGAGGGGAAGGGGGTCGTGGAGGGGGGGAGGTGGTGGAGGGATTGGGCCATTTTTTTTATTGGGGTTGAGAATTGGGGATTTTGGGTTCGGGATTTATAGGGTTTAGGACGTGGATTAGTGGTGCCCCTTAAAACTTTTGGGCCCTGGGCATGAGCCCAGTTCGCTCTACCCCAGGGTCGGGCCTGTTAGTGATGTGGTTTACGTGATTGGAATGGGCCTTTAAAAGAGTTGAAGGAAGAAAATGGATTAATGGGTCGAAACTGGAGATTCATATTAATTAGTCCTGAATTATGGTTCTTGAATAGTTTCTTTTCCATTGTTATAACCCATTTCAAATATGTATGCAATCTTGGGTTTAATCTTAAGATGTAGCTTTGTTATGGATTTAAATATTGTTTATAACTTTTTTTTTCTTTTGAAATTTATGAACAGAAACGTGGTAGGATTTAATTGTTGTTAAAACTACTTATTTTAGCATGCTTGATACAGGTGGATGGTAGATAAATAGGTGGTTAAGATTTTAGTAGATTGTTGAAATAATTCAGAGTTTCTTAAGCAGTTAAAATCTCCGATTGCGCTCGATTAATTCCCGATTAATCGCTAATCGGAGGCTATGCGATTTATTATATTTCAATAGTTCGCGATTTAATCGGGTATAATCAACCGATTAGAGGTTAATCGGCCGATTTTAAGTGGTCGATTAACCAATTAAATTTTCTCATTTAATTTTCATGCTCGTTTGCATTATTTGGGCTCAAACCTGCCAAAACTCAAATCCAAATTCAAAATTCAAACCCATTATGGTCCTCGCGCAAACCCAAACCCGACATGTTGCCACTCTCTTCTTCTTCCTTGCGCAAACTCAAACTCAAACTGATTCTTTTCTTCTTCCTCGAGCAAACCTAAATCCGACCCGTCGTTGCTCTCCTGCGTCGTCGCATACTTGACCCAGCCTGCATCTACTGCACCTCCTCCTCTTCTTGTTGCTTGCGCTGCTCCTCCTCGATTGTTTTTGTTTGATGGAACCGATCAGCAAACCCGGCCCGACTCACATCCATAATCCAAACTCATCTCAAATGAAGTACTATCTTCTTTTTCTCTATAACTATATATTCTTATTTGATAATCTTATAATAGTTTTATGTTAGGATTTATGGTTGCTACATAATGTGGATGTATCTTTTTTAATTATATATATATATAGGAAAATCTTCCATTGTGCACCACACCTCCGTGTGCACTTGGCCTTCCTGCCTTCGTATCAACGATCCAAACCGTTCACATTGATCTACACATCAAAATTAGTGTAAATATGTAAAATCAAATCATTTGAAATTCATTTGCCCATCCATTGTAGTGTTACAAAATCGTATGGCTGAAAATCATTGTTTTTTATAGTCACATGATGGATGAGCAAATGAATTTCAAATAATTTTGATTTTACATATGTAGACTAATTTAGATGTGTAGATCAATGTGAACGGTTCAGATCGTCGATATGAAGGCGGGAAGGCCGAGTGCACACGGAGAGGTGATGCACAATGGAAGATTTTTCCCTATATATATATATAAACGATTTTTCCGATTTAATCCCCGATTATTTTGCGATTAACCGATTAATCACTAATCGCTCCTAGACCGATTAGTTCAAAAAACCGATTTTAACTATCGAGAGAGTTTCTAATATGGGGATTCAGATTTATAGTTGAGTGGTAGTCCATAACTAGCACAAGCCTAACTCTATTGTTATAATAATAGAGATGTAGCTTAATTACATGGGTTTGTTAACCATTTATGAGTTTTACTATTGCAAGGTTTGATAATCCTTTGCTAGTACTACTATTTTATAGTCTTGTTAATGAAAATGTTTCATGTGACTTAAATGACCTTTAAAAGTGTTCTTGTTTTTGTATTCATGAACTGATATTACTCCTGAAATATGGTGCTTGTATGGTTTTCTTTTAGTATAGTTGTAACCCATTCCAACTATGTATGCAATCTAGGACTGAAATGTAACACATGTTTCTTAAATTTATTTTCTTTTTTGACGATAAGGATGGAGCGAGAGCTCCAGCCATACGTATATATATATAATAAAACACAAGGCAATTCAAAAAAGAGCTATCAAGTGGCTCTCCTTCAATTTGAAGGAAATCAATGGTCCCAATTATGCTCACAAAAGACATTTTTCTACTCGTTACTGTAGCTTCAGTACCCGTTACTGTAGCTGCAGTAGCCACATTCAGATTTATACTTTATGTTGTGTGAAGTAGTTGATATTTGTTTGGGTTTTGAAATTAATTAACCTTTAATCCCTACTTTCAATTAATTAAAAAAGACTAATTAAAATCACACTAATCTTAATTAAGAAAAGCTTTAATTGTTGTGGTTTAATTAGTCTTTTCTTAATTGATTAAAATTTAGGGATTAAAAGTTAATTAGTTTCAATCTAGTTAAGCTTCAGTAAAATTAATTAATCCCTAATTTTGGATTAATTTCATGCAAAACAAAAATTAAAAAATTGTTTTAAATTACTTTCGCTACAGTATTACTACAACCAAAACGAAGCTAACATTTAATTATTGCTACAGTAAACCTATATTCAACCAAAGCTACTTTTAAGAAATCAAATCCAAGGAATTGCTTTCGCTACTGTGCTTTTTCCTCTCTTCATTTTTTTACAACCAACCAAACCGCCCCTAATTGTTTTGGTTTGTAATTATTTTATGACATTCTAATTATTTTTATAACTTATCGTGTAGTCAGAAGTCACTAACCAGATGATATTATATATAAATGTTGACCTATGTGATTTGTTAGTCAAACAGAATGCATATATTTTACTATTTATAGTGTTTTTCATATATTGCATCGTTTAGAAGACGTGTCGTAGGCATGTGTCCACGGGTAAACCTAGTATATATATATAAAGCATGCGGCATCACAAAATTGACACAAAAAATAGCATAGGTGACTAGCAAACCAGAGGACATCCTAGTCACCACCAACTAGAGTATCGAGTTAATATAACACAACAAGTAGCATAACACACAAGATCAGACAAGGTGTAAAGAGACATTGAGCTTCTAGATCAAAACGAAGGCAACATCAGCCATGTGCCATACAAGCAACCAAAAATAACAGCCTCTCTAGATAAACAACCAAAACAGCAACCCGAGGCATCATCTATATCAGCCTAAAAAATATGCACCCCATGCATCAGAAAGTATAGCCACAAAAACAACTCCAAAACTCAGAAAAGCATAAAAACCAAGGAGCCAAGAGAGATAGAGAGACCACACTCCTACTCATTGATAAATATAATGTCTGCATAGCAAGAAAGAAGACAGCGTAAATTTGTTAAAAGTTGGTATTATGTTAAATAAGAGATTCAATCACAATATTAAGCTCATTGTGTTTTAAACTGAATTTCTTATTAGCGGTAAGACCATCAAACCAAAAGTGCATAAAGAACTTGAATTTCTTAATCAATATATCAATCGATTAAGTTTTGCCCCAAAATAAATGCTTATTTCTTTCAAACCAAATTACCCAAATCAATAGTCATAGCCAGATCCCAAGTCGGTCTAATAGATTGTTCGATTCTTCACTTTTTCCACACAGTCCACTAAAATAAAATGTACCAGGCTTCCCCTTGATCTGCCAAGCAGTTTTACAAATCAACCAAATCAGTTGAATAAAGGGACAGTGAATGAAAATATCTTTAGGCAATTCATCATGATTATTGCACAATATACAATTTTGGCCATACGCCAAATTCCTTATGTTTAAAATCTCAACCGTTAAGAGTTTATTATGCACATCTAGCCATACTAGAATCCTGGCTTTTAAAGGAGCATAGTTCTTCCATATATGCTTATTGACAGGAGATATGATACCACAAATTAAGAAAAGAGTAAAAGGATTTGACAGAGAAAGTACTTGTACTCGACCACCTCCATCTAATATCATCTCTAGCTTGTCATTGGTAGCCATCGAGAAATACAGCAAGTCTAACATAATTATGTTGTTGTTGTTCAGTCAAGAGGTTTCTTCTGAATGTAATGTTCTCCAAACCCTCGCATTATTAAGGAAAATAAGATGAGATGCAACAATGGCTTTAGGAAACTAAGCAACATAATATAATGAAGGAAAAAAAGGAAGAGTTAATTATTATCGATGCAATAATCAGTCCAAAAACGAACTTTGGAGCCCTCCCCACAAATTTTCTGAATGCCACATTTGAAGGTTCCACTAGCCTTCCACACTCCTTTCCAAAAAGAAGCATTTATCGATAGTTTAGAATTGGGGTCCCAAACCTTTTTCCTTTTGTGATATTTGTACTTGACAAGTTTGATCCATGCAAGATTATCTTGTTTTAATACTTTCCATGGCCATTTACCAAGGCAAAGTTTTGATTCCTCAAATTGGGGATGCCAAGACCTCCTTCCTTTTTGGATTTATAGTCTTTTCCAGTTACAAAGATTCTTACCAATAGAGAAGTTAGACCATAAAAAATTTCTTCTTGCAGTTAATAACCCAAGAGGGAATATAAAAGTATGACATCATATATAAAGGAAGAGAGGAGAGAACGAAGTTAATAAGGGTGAATCTTCCACCGTGAGATAACTGTCTAACAGTCCATGAGTTCCAACAAGATTCTAATTTATCAATCATAGGTAACCAACCTTCCTTGTGTAATTAAGCCCGTGTCAACTGAGCTCCTAGATAATTGATGAGGAAGGAGGAAGTTCTACAATTAAAAAAATTGGCAATCTCGATATGTCTATAACCAGACCCACCCATCCAAATAACAGAAGTTTAATGGAAATTGATGGACATACCCAAAGTCTTTTCGAAAAGATATAAAAGAAGCTTACGATTTCGTACTGTAATGTCATTCGGTTTCGCAAATAGAATACTGTTGTCAACATATTGTAGATTGAACACCTCTTTAAAACCGTTAAAACCATCAAGGCCTTCAATCATATTAGCATTTCATGCTTTATAAAGCATTTTACCGAAAACATCAAAAACCAGAACAAATAACAACTATGAGAAAGATCGAACACTTCTTTAAAATTGTTAAAACCACCAAGGCCTTCAATCATATTTGCGTTTCATGCTTTAGAAAGCATTTTACTAAAAACATAAAAAACCAGAACAAATAACAACTATGAGAAATGATCTCCTTGTCTAAGTCCTCTCTTACATTTGAATTTGTTAGCTTCGGTACCATTGATAATAACTGAAGAGGTGCCCGCAAATAAACTAGATTTATCCAAGAAATCCATTTCAAACCAAACCCTATGTTAATCAGAATATCAAAAACGAAATTCCAATCAACTTTGTCATTGGTTTTCTCAAAATTAAGTTTTAAAAGAATGCCTTTAGTATTGGACTCATGGCAATCAGAAATAATTTCCTGGACACAGGAAACACTATCAAGGATGAATCTATCATTCTTAAACCCAGATTGAGCCGAGTCAATAAGAATAGAGATAACAAAACTAAGTGTTTGCGAGAACTTTCATGACAATTTTGAATAACACATTCTATAAATTGATAGGTCTAAAGGAAGAAACTACATTAGCACCCATCAATTTAGGGACGAGGACAATATGAGCATAATTAATCCTATTAAAAGAGAAGTTGCCTTCTTAGAGATCAGTGAACATATCTAATAAATCATTCTTCAAAAGATCCTAAAATTTTGGAAAAAGAAACTATAAAAACCTTCAAGGCCTGGAGAAGAGTCGCTAATCATAGAAAAGATAGCTAGTTTGATTTCTTCTAGATTAAAGGATTTTCTAACCTGGAAAGATCATGGGACTTATTACCATATAAAGATCCCCCGTTGAGGTTAATAGTAATAGACTGAGAAGAGCCCATAAGGTCTTTATAAAATCTCAGAAAAGAAGAGTGGATATCAGCCATGGAGTAATACTCAACTTGATTATCAACAATAGAAATGATTCTGTTGATTCTTTGTTTATATGAAGTAAAATTATGAAAATAGGAAATATTGCCATCACTTTCTTTTAACCTGTATTCTTCGCACGTCGTGCCCATTTCATGTGTTCATATGGTGAAGTAAAGACACATATTCAAACTTGCAATCAATTCATTTTTTTCTGTCTTCTATCATAATAGGACCAAGTTCTTCACATAGATCGATAAATTTGATAGTAGATAAGTAAGAAATTTTTGAAATCGAAGTGTGACCAAATATCACTCTTCTAAAATTCTTGCATCCATTCGTAACCAAATGGAGTTCCGTAAGAATTATAGCGAGACCATGAGATCTGACCACCGAGGAGAGAATGAGATAATCCATGTTCACAAAGATTTGATCTTCAAGCCAAAAATTTTCAAATTTAATTTATACGGTTTCGCTAAACGAAAGTTAGATTGAATACTCACGAGAGGGAACACAATCAGAGGTAGGATTGGGAAGAGCTTGTACCATACAATTGTTTTTGAAATTTATGAACAGACAAGTGGTAGGATAGATGAACAAATTGAGTATGTGTTTTACTATTACATAGTGGTGTTAATGAAAAGGCTTCATATAGTTGACATGAACCTTAATTGAGCTGAAGGAAGCAGTTATTTCATAGGTTGAAGCTAAAGATTTCTGTTGAAGGCTTTGCTGTCCTTTTGTTCTTTCTTTGTTTATAAACTAATATTAATTCTGAATTATGGTTCGAACTTGGTTTCCATTTTCGATATTTATGACTCGTCTTAACTATGTTTGCAATCTTGGACAGTTGGATTAATGTTGTTCATTCTTTTTTTCTGAAATTCATAACAGAAATGTGGTTTGATAGAAGAGCAAATTGAGCTGATGAATTTCAAGCTGAAAATGATTGATGAGGGACTAGCTTTCGGTGGGAGGTCAACAAAGTTGGCAAAATCTCATGGGATAAAGCACAAAGTGACTATTAACCAAGAAAAAGCAAAGTAGCTACTTTTGTCTTACTCTCTCTTTATCTCTCATTGTAAGTAATGTTGTGAGCCATTACATAGAGATTGATGTGTGTTACCTTCTTTAAACCTTGCAGGTTGCTAGAGAACCTTGCTTGGGCTTACATGCTGAGAGATACAAAGAAGCAGAACCATTTTACTGGTGAATTTCTTCCTGAAATATCTCCATTTAAAAAAAAAAATTCCTCAGTTACTTTAGAATGTACAGTGCTGGTCTATGCAGCAAAAGAATTGCTTTTATGCTAAAATACAATAAAATTACCCATCTCAAGTAATTTTTTATTTCTCATTCGTGTATCAGTCCATTTTCCTCATTCATAGATGCATGCATGTAAAACACATAAATACAGGACAACATAGGCCCACTCAGTCTGGGGTGCGGTGGCTTTGCACCTCCATCAATCCCATATATACCGATACTTCTAAACCCAAAAGTATAAGTGCAGTCACCCTTTTTATTTAATTTGTGTGTCAAATGGCACACAACATTGAATAGTTTTTAACAAATGTTTAGATCTACGACCTAGAATCATCGTCAAAAATGGTGTTTTAAGGTTCCAAATTATTTAATCGTCAATGATTGGAAAATCTTAAAGCCCTTTTTTTCATTAATTGAAGAAGCCAATTATGTAAATGAAGATCAGTTTAACAGTGCAAGGATTAAAGGAGAGAGGACACCATTTTTTATTATTTTGGATTTTTTTTAAAATTAGAAAATAAAGTTTATGTTAGTAGATTGAGCAGATAACCTAATACATACGAGACCAAGATGGATATAGAAGTGTAACTATAGTTGGGCTTCACAGCACAAAGGCTAGCCAAGACTAGGGGTTAGCTTAGGCAACACTAATATAACTCTACGATGATGGTGAAAGCTGGAAACTTTAGCGTTGAAGTTGGAGAGGACCAAAGTCTCAACGATAATGATACGAGGCAAAAGATGTGGATCTTGAAGACAAGCTTGCGGTAGTGGTAGCTGGGAGATTTTCCTTTTTCCTTCTCTTTTTCTACAGAGATGAATTACCGAGGCTTTTTTTTTTGGGTGATTTCTGCTCTCATGTCATGTTGAATTAGAGAGGGATAATTGTCATGTATTGATCGTCAACAAATCTCTAATATTATAATGAGAGAGTTGGGGTTGTCATTTGTAGACAACCTGTAATTTGAAGACATTCAGTCATCTAATATCAACCATTCAGTTTTAAGTGGAAGTTATATGAACCATTCATTTACTCAACTGTTGTTAGATACCATAATACCATCGAAGTTCAAATTTATTTACGACATAATTATTTACAAAAGTGCCAAGCATATAAACTAAAAGTTTGTGCCACTGAGGGTAATTCGTAAAGAGTATGTGATGAGTAAAAGGAGGTCTTAGATTTGAGGCCAGAATACGTCTTATCAGTTACTGTACATTAAAAAAAAAGTTTAATTAGAACGTGCAGATTACTAGTATGCTTAAATGTAATACCCTTAACAAGAGAGAGTAAATTAATGCATTAATACCAAATATATAAAATTTTCAAGTGATAGTGATTTTGTATGCGCACTAGGATGGAAAGAGAAGCTGACATATACATTTAAAATTACCATAACTCTGACATCACCCTGTATTTTGAATATCCTTTCCTACTACCCTTAAAACTTTTTTATGATTACACCTAGGAAAAGTAAAATTAACAGGCTCTTAACAAGTTTATTTTGGAGGTGCAGGCAAGCTCTTGACATTGAGCTGGACCACAACAAGCTGTGCAATCTAGCAATCTGTCTAATGCAAACAGGACGGTTCGCAGAAGCGAAGTCCGTCCTACGTGTTGTGCCGAATCCATCTACCAATTACAATTCTAAATGCTACATCAAATCTTTCCATCGTGCTTGGGAAATGCTTAGAGAATTCGAGTTTCAACCAGCTCCATTTGATGAAAGGAAAGAAGATACTATTCATAGAATTACTAATCCGCTGTCTATTAACCCTAGTTTATCACATGATACTTTATCCCCTTCACCCCCCATTCACTTCACTCCACAATCCGACCTAAAAAAGAGGAGATCCCTTCGTGAGTTTCGTCCACCTGTGTCAATGAATCAGAACCGGAGGTATACGAACAGAGAGCCATGGCAATCTTGTAACAGAGGAGGACAAAACAACAAAACCGCAAACGTAATAGAATACTCTGTTGAGGCTCACAAGTTAAAGCCTAGTTCTTCACCTGAGCTCTTTGTGGATGAAAGTATAAATGAAAGAGCAGCAAGGAATCATGAACTTAGAACACAGGATATGTCAGCTAAGGCACATGATAAACAAACTTGTAGGAGCTTCTCCACTGAGATGTTTCCATATGGAAGTTGGAAGAGTCCTCTAGATTCTGATAATCTTTCAGTTACAGTTACTGGAAATTTGAAGCCAGTGCAAGAGTGTTCAGGGAGCAGATGGTCGATTGTAGCAGTGGCGGAAGGAGAAAAGTTTCAGAAACCTTCAGTTGTTAACAGTGATCAGGCTGAAACTCCAACGACTAACTGATGTAACCTTGAATCATCAGAATACCTGCTGGTTCAGGACAGTAATCACACTCCACTGGATATTTTAAAAGGCAATAAGTCTGAAGGATTATTAACAGTTTCAGAAAAGAATGCAAACAAAGAAAACATAGAAAGAAGAGCTTGGGGCCATATGATAAAGGCTGAAGAAGAACAACGCAAGAAACATCCATGCATCCAAAGCCAGGGTAATTTTGATGGATTGGATCATCACATTCAGAATGAGAATCATCCGGCCAGTTTAGGATTACAGTCAGCAACTCTAAAAGGAATAGTATCAAACTGCAAAATGTCAGCCTTGTCCTAAGGTTGTAATGGAGGGAAAGTGATGACAATCAATGTTCATAAGTATGGATTTGAAGGCGGTTTTAATAAGAACAACATTCTGAAAGAAGACGCAACAGCAAAAGAAAGATTCTGCACTCCTTCAGCCATACCCAAAAAAAGAACATTGGCCGATATTGCTGAGGAGGAAGAACAGGAAGAAGGGTTATCCAATAATGAATTTAATAGTCTTGGAGATGAGAGTGTAGGTCCCAACATTCCTCAATCTAGTCATCATGACTTGAAGTCGCGGGACTTCACAAACAAGTTTAGCCAAAAGCTAGATCTGGTTGATCAGAAGAAGTGTGAAGGGTCTAAAACACTGATGACAGGTGCTTCATCAGCTCAACGAGCTCTGTCATTTTTAAAGAACTGTCTCCTGGTGGAAATGGAATGCATTCGAAGCAGTCATTGAAGATGAGGAACAGAATGCAAGTTCTCAAGGATAGTAACACAAAATTTGGAAGCTTTTTACTAGCAGTAGCAGAGTGTATTGCAATGATTACTTATTTGTAATTGATTTTGCTTCTGAGTAAATATTTGGTGTTACCGGGAAGGAAATGTATGTAGTTATTCTTTTAAATTTCTTCATTCTACTCATTCCTTATTTGTTGATACAAGCATACACGTACATGAAATAGAGGCACCGTATGTAAGATGTAAATATATGAGCAATGGAGACAAGACTTGTACTGGATTTATGTTTAAAAAACAGGGGTTGAATTGATATAGACCTGTTTTTCTATGAACTGACTTTTAGAATAATGTTCCGTTTGTGTTGATTCTTCTCCGAATCACTGAGCAGATTTTATTGGTCTTTTGCTTTCCCTATATAACCAATCCTTCAAATTATCCACTTGGAGGTCATGTTTTTCTGAATAACTCAATCCATATATATCTCGCATATCTGCATATTTGATTTCACAATAACACTATTACTCTATCTTTTATATTTATACAAAATTATGCCTCATATTTTTCATAGGGTTAGCTATTATCTTCAACAGACCCAATGCTGAACATTTTTGTTTGTCGTTAAGCATGATTTATTTATCGCTAACCATGTTTTAGGATATGTGGATCTAATACACTAAGTACAGAGTTTGTTGAAGAAAGAGAAGACACGAAGGCAGCGAACACATCATCAGAAGCAGAGCAGCGAGCAACATGCAACAATAACAATGGAGTTGCAGCCGGCTGTCGAAGATGCAGTCAGCTATGCTTTCTCTTTGTTTCGGGGAGTATCTAATACTACTACATACTCCTCCCATTATAAATTTTATTTATTTATTTATTTATTTATTTATTATTACTAGTTGAAATTTACTGTGCACCAAGTGCACGCGGCTTGGTGAACATGTAATTTGAATATTTTAGCACGTATTATCTTATGGGGGAAAATCAATCATATAAACTCCTACAAATGTGAACTATTGGATAGGTATAAAATTATTAAACTGACATTGAGAAAATTCATGCCAAGATGATTACTAAATTAATTATATGCACCAACCAGTAATTTCTTTTGATATAAAGCAATTAGCTCTCAATATTATACCTTATTCTTAATATGTTTCAAGTTTTTTGCAGAGCAGTCGTGCTTCATCATTAAACAAAGTCAAATATGCTTCTGCACTTGTATCTTTTGTTATGATTTTGAATATATATCTGAAATAATTTATTCGTAATTAATAATTTTTTTGTATATTGGATTAAAGTATGAAAATAGAAAACAATCAAGAATAGCAATTAGTTGAGAGAACCATATCATCGATCACGAAAAATATCTTACTTGGAAAAAATCATGCAACTACGTTTATTTACGAGGGAATAGGTTGATCGTGAAGAATAAATTAGTTTGTGCTTTGAACCTATGGGCAATTTTGTATAAAGGTTTAGAGGGGCCCGCTCTGACTTGTCTTCATGGGAACCAAACTTCTCCTCAAGAGGATAGATGGGGCGATTCAGGCGAGATCCAATGTAGATCTAACTTTCTATTAGATCTTTTCTATTTGGTTGATTTTCAAAGTTGTATAGACCTTATTAACTAAGAATTGTTATCACTAATATTTGATGCATGAGTTCTTCTTTTAATTATTTATTGCGAAATAATTTCTTGCATAACTTTTTTGAATGGAGTATTGATAGCAGCCGTGCTTTAAGAAATATCTTCTAAGAGCATCCACACTCATTTTTGCCAAATTTGGCAATTTGGCAAAATGAGAAATCCCAAAAACACAGTTTGTCTGTAGTCTTGGTTTGCCAAAATTTGGCAATTGAGAAAAAAAGGAACAGACGGAACATGTTGTTTTGTCCGACCAATTTTTGTTATTTAAAAAAAATATTTTGAGCCTCTTGGTCATTGATGTAATTTGTTTAACTTGGAATTATTATAGACTTGGACGTTTACGAAAAGAATGGAAGGATTTATATTTGGATCAAATTTTCCCACAAAAAAAAGATGGGACAGAATTTTGTCTGTTTCATTTTCTTTTGTTTTTTTTATCGGACGAAACATGTTGTTCCGTCCTTTTTTTTATCAGACATAACATGTTGTTCTGTATGATATTTTTTTAAATGTAAAAATTGAACGGACAAAACATCATATATTTAACAATTGCCAAATCTATTTATCAAATATGAGAAGCGTTTGTTCCCTAATTCTCATTTTATAGAAAGTAAGAAACGAGTGCAGCACTCCATTTCTTAAAATATGGAAAATATGGAAATATGAGAAACGCGTGGATGCTCTAAGCCAATTTAATAGGTATAGAAGTTCATTTCTATGCTCCCAACAAATTTTACGGTTATTATTTATTCTCTAGCTGCTAGTTTTCTTAAGTGACATGAAATTCTGAAAAATAATAATAATATTCTATTGAAGCATGTTTTCTCTCATTCTCACTATTTAAGATTTTGTGAATCACGAAGAGAAGTGCATCACTGCAACATGGCTCCCTAGCACCACGTGAAATCTAAACAACGGGTTGTATCAATCTAATGAACCCATGGAATTCCATCAAAGTCTACAGTGTGACTTACGCATAATAAAATTAAATCTACTAATCCTAATTCACAAAATAAAACATGAAGACTGGATTTGACATTGTAATGACAAACACTATGTTCTAGGCATTTGAAATGCCAACTCCTTAGAAAACATGTTACATGAATAGCAGTAGATTGTAAACATGTCCGCTAAACTGAAATTAATAAGCCAAAAATACTTTACAGATTTGGACAAATATAATACTTTCAGAGATAAGTTGATATAATAAGCTAGCAAAACTTATAGACAAGATGAAGCCCACAAAAATCATACAACAGGTTCATTTCTTGCTAAATTTTTCCGAAACAGAAGAATAGTGAAGATGCATATGCCGATATAATCCACTTTAATTTACTACGAGAATCGAAAGGGCAACCTTCTATTACTCGTTCGATTTAATGTTCTTGTAGTGAGCAACCATGGTGCAAGTTCAATCACACAAGCATTTTGATAAACACATTTGTGCAAAAATTCATTGGACTCTTCTCTACAAACTCTCGCATTATCTCAATACAATCTCGATACACATTCACCCAGGTTATAAAGCTCCACCTATCCTAACTTAACTTGCAATCATTTTCCTCTAAATGAACTACACTAACAAATCAACACCAAATCAACAAACAAACAAAAAATCACAATCAATAGAAAGATAGGGTCTCTTCACTTTATTCTGTGAAAAACGTGGAAGTACTCTTCCACGTCTCTCACTAGTTCTTCTCCACTCCTTTAGAAAAGCAGGATACCTCCACACTTCTTCCATATCATAATGCGATACACTCGCTTCCCAATAGGTGTAATCTCTACCTAATTCCACATGAATGAATGTAGATAAGCATGATTTTATTGAGAATGAATAATACATTCTCACATCCTTAAATAGTTGATAATCTTAGCAGCAATAAAAATTAAAAAGAACTTTATCTTATATAAATTTAAAAAAGAGTTTCTGATATTGATCAGCTAATCTCAGAAAATTAACAAAATAACATTTAACTAATCAGGCAAATGAGAAATTTGATTTCCTCTCCCAAAAGAATATGGTCCATCAATACTAAAAGCATCAGGTAAGAAATCACTCTTCTTGGATACACTACAAAACATAATATTATCTTATAGAAGGATATTACAACTCTTACAGCCTCTGCTAAGTTCAACTGAATTCACAAAAGTTTTCTTTAAAATATAATTATTAATTTTGTGCATACATAATAGCTAATAGCATACACGTATCATTCATATTAATATAGAGTTTATTCTCCTGGAGGAGAAAGGTATATGACATAAGCCACGGAGCCAATTAAACATGCATTCCTCTTAACTAAATTTAATGCAAAACTAAAGGATTAATGAGTTGCTTTGGTTGAGCACTCTAATATCCCAATAACTTAAATTTAGATGAAAGTGATCACTCTTAATTTAATCAAAATGATGCGCTGGGCATCAAGTTTATGCCTTTTTCTCAATGTGTTTGTCACGCCCCGCTTCCCATTATACGGAAACACGGGGACGCAACTGAGGCCTAGCGAATGATATAAGTATGCCAACTCATATCATCCATGCACTGTACAATGCCAGTAAGCTCAACAACATAAAAATAATCACATTAGCAAGAATATAATTCAATAACCAAATCTGGGATATAAGAACTTACTGAATGCCGAGAATGCACAATGCAATAGCAGTACGTCAAGTTCTTCTAGTATCTCATCATGAGTACTTGTACAAACAATAACTCAAAATAAAGATGAAGAGTACCTGTTAGAGCAAGCTTTGGGTGACAAGTAGTAGCAAGTAGTGAAGGAAGTAAAGGACTATATAACAAGAACATAAATTGGAACGATATCAGAGTCAATAAATGACAGACGATAACAAAATTAAAAGTCGATAATCAATAACCAATAAACAATACTCGATAACAGTAATCAACAATCAATAGAAATAGTAATCAAAACAATAGTCAATAATAGGATCAATAGATGATGCATTGATCGGTAATCAGTGATCGATAAACTATGGTCGATAAATAACATTCCATAGGCCAATAGTCGATAGACAATAATCAATAATCAATAACTGATGACCAATACTCAATAACAATAAATCAATAGTCGATGTTTAGTGTCAATCTTTAAGTTATCAATCTTGTATTAACCTAACTAATGCACGCAATCTTGCATCCCATACCACAGGTTCGGGTGCATACAGTCAAGTGAACGTTTAGACTATAGTGGTGAATTCTACAAGTTCATGTACTTGGGTCTTGCAATAACGATATTCAATGGTCCATAAACAATACATGATACAATACACGATAAATTGGGATATTGTAGTCAGTGATCGCAATCAATCGATAAAACAATAACATGTCAATACGGGAAACACGAGCCCCCTTCCGTGTACACTCTCCTATATTATCCACTACTAAGTCTTACCCTTATTACCCCCGGCTTGTTATCATTTTATTACGATCAATTATGGACATGCAATCAATACGATCAATGAGAACGATGGTATCAGAATTATGCAACGGGTACAGTCGATAAGAACAATAACATATAATGTCAAGAAGATATCAAGTTTGTACAATAGATAAAATATGCATGGTTCAATTCATTAATCTGTCGATCTGTATTCACATGTGATCGTGAATACTTTGTTCTCATATGCATGACACGAACATAAAAATTAATACACACATATATACTCCTATAATTATACATGATATTGTGCATGAATTGCTTGTTACTAGGTTGCATGTTGTATAATATATTTTATTCTTGATTAAGTGTTATGCATGTCATTAGTTGCATCACATGTTTTATAAGCCCTGAAATATGTTTTCTGCATTGTATAAGTCTTGATACTTGATCTTGTCATGTTACCCTTGCCTTGTTACCCGTCCATGTTGTTGCATGTAGTTATTGTTCATGTTTAATTGTAATAAAAAGATAACAGGCCGGGGTATAAAGGGAAAAGATTTAGTAGTGGGCAATATAGCAGAGCGTACTCGGACGGGGGCTCGTGGTTCCCCGATACAAATTTGCAAGTTGCAAATTGTAAATTTGTAAATTTTATGTTCTATGTTTCACGCTACGTTACACTATATCCACATTGCACGTATCTTGATACAAGATATACTTGACTTGACTTGATATGTTTCCCGAGTACGTGACCTATAGAATCCACCACTAGTCTAAACGTTCACTTGATTGCGGATAGCAACCATGTGGTATGGGACGCATGAAGTACTACCTAGTTAGGTTAATAAAAGACATGACATTGTCACGTACACTTGCATGATCCATTTACATGTTACATGGTTATGATGACTTGTTTACTTGTCTACATGTTACTCGTTTATGTTGACACGTTTACTTGCTTACTCGTTTACATGTTACATGTTACTATGCATTATTTAATTGTTTACATGCATGCTATTTGTTCCATGAGGTCTTGTTCTTGATTCTGTCACATGTTGTATTTGCTCTGTTATATGATTCTTGATTCTCTGTTCTTTCCTGCTTTTGTTTCATTCTATTATTGTCCCGTTAGCTTGTCCACTTGCGGCCCGTGACTTGCATTAATGGGTACCTCTTGTTTCTCTTCCTTTGTAATTATATACTTGTAGGCCCAGATGGAGAACTACCTGAAGGTGTTGCTGAACAGAGATTCTAGTCTTGTTTAATTTCATGTTATTCTAGTTCTTGTTTATTCATGTAATCTTTGTTGTAATCCGGGCGTGTTTGACCTGTAATTATGTTTCTTTTTCAGTTGTTGGTTATGTCCTGTATTATGTTCATGTAATATGTCATATACTTTGTTATCTTATTGTGATTTAACATGCTTGCGTGGTTAATATTGTCATCTTGTTGTTGAGTTAAAATTTACAGCTTATGAATGATGTATCTGTATCATTCGCTGGGCCTTAGTTACGTGCCTGTGTTTCCTGTATTTTGGGAAGCGGGGCGTGACAACAACAATAATAACAATAGCAACCAACATAAGAATTGAAGACCAACAACAACAACAAATTGAAGACCAACATATGCAAGAAATTTATAAATGTATTAAAAAATTGTAATAAATCTTTGTTTCTTATAAATAAGTTAGAAAATTGAAAAAAATTATCTTTTTATAGAAGAAAATTGTAATTGTATAGAACCAATTTATAACAATTCTTTGTTTCTCTTAAGGAAATTTGTATAAGTTGAAATCATATAAATAATATATACATTTGTTTTAGCAATTTCACTCTTTAATTATTATTATTATTATTATTATTATTATTATTACTACAAATTTTTTAAAGTAAAAAAAAAAATCAAACACACGGGCCAACCCGCGACCCGACCCGACCCGACCCAACCCGACCCGGGTTAGACCCAAATGGGTTCACGGTTTAGGCGGGTCGACATTTTCCAAATCCAACCCAGCCCAGCCCAGTTAACCAACCGACCCGACCCGGACCCGCCAAACTTCAGTTCCAACCCGGGCGGGTCCGACCCGACCCAACCTGATTGCCAACCCTAGTGCGATGCACGTCCTAATAAATATTTTTTTCTTTTAAAATAAACTCTGACGTAGTGAGGACTCGAACCTGCAATCTCCTTCATATTAGTTATGTACGTGCATCACATGATTTAATAGATTTACAAATGACACTAAGGCCTTCTCTCGTTATTATATTAGAGATTAGAGATGAGTGACACTTTTGTAAATAGTTATGTCGTAAATAAATTTAAAGTTTGAGGATATTATGGTAACTAACAACTACTGAGTAAATAAATGGTTGATATAACTCCAACTTAAAATGAATGGTTGAGATTTGATTGTTGGTTGAATGGTTGTCTACAAATTACAGGTTGTCTACAAATGACAACCCCAACTCTCCCATTATAATATTAGAGATTAGAGATTAGAGATATATAGATATAATTCTTTTGCTAAAAAATGGGAAAAATATGGGAAAGGAAAAGAGACCCCCTCTCTCTAATTTGAAATAGAGTAATGAGAGTAAAAATAGGGATTCCTATTTAACTAATACGTGCATTATTTATGATTTTATTATTTAAAAAAACAAAAACCCCCTAATCTCTCAAACATAGTCTCTTCTCTCCTTTCACTATCTCAATCTCACAAAATCTCAGATTCTAGGTTGGCAGCGATTATTTAAACTATGTGAGGATGAAAATGAATATTTCAGTAATTACGGTATGAATGATATTCATAATTTTCTCCAAATTTTCTCACATATTTTATGATTTCTATATAATTTTATGAGACCATAAAACTATTTTAGGCCGTACAATTTGTAAGAGGTAACACTACTATAGAAGAAAGAAACAAAACAGAAGGTGATAATCTCACTCTTTTTTTTCAACACTACTATCATTCCCGTATCCATATTTTCTTAAAGCATCTCCAAGGGCTCTGCATAATAGTCAGGCATCGGTAAAAATAGCTAGCCACCTTCAATTTGGCTCTCCGACAGCTAGCCAAATTGGCTAGGCATTTTGCCGAGCGTGAACAGTACTAGGTAAAATAGGGAAGGAAAAGGGGGCTCGACAAAATTTAAAAATTGGGGGAAAATAACCCAACGTCTAGAATCTCAACGGATCTATTTTTGCAATTATAAAGACAACAAATTTCAGACTGCCATAACTTCAAATTGTTTCTATGGATTTCTTCAAAAACAAATTGATTTAATACCTGTAAAAGGAAAATCTGAATTGCGGAGCTGTGCTGGAATCTCGCTGCTGGAATCTCGAAGAACCCATATCTGGCATGTGTACCTCCTACCTTCCAGCTTTTCGCCCTATTCATCTTCTTCTTCGTTGATTTTGGTAGCGGGTTAAAATATAGAGGAAGAAGGTGAAAAGATTTTGAAGTTAGAAGTTTCTGGTAGTGGGTTGATTTTAATATAAAGTAATTGTTGGATTTGGGTTAAGTTATGTAGGTTAGGTTTTAACTAATGGGGGTTGGGTTGGGTTTAAGTAATGTAGGTGTTGTTTAAGTAATGTGACTTGGGTTGCTTTTAATAGATGATAATAGTTAATTTGGATTTAGATTAATGTGGGTTAGGTTTTAGTTAAATTGTGATTGAATTTGATTTTATTATTCTTGGTCATGTATGTGTAGTAAGTTTTGTAGTTTATGACTATGCAATTAATTTATCTCTACACTTTTATTTTATAATCGTATTCTTATATCAGGATCATTATGGTTTCGTGACACGGTGGCAGTGAAAATTTCTTCAATATTACCAAACTTGTCACCTTCTACGGGATCCCATCCGTCTTCAATGATCATATTATGCATTATTTTATAAGCTGTCATAATATATTTAAGTGTTTCTTCATCCCAAAAAAGAGCTGGCCCACGCATGATTGCAAAGCGTGCTTGGAGAATCCCAAATGCTCGCTCTACATCTTTCCTTGCCGCCTCTTGTTTTTTTAGCAAAATGTTTATTCTTAGGACCTTGTGGACATGGAATAGTTTTTACAAATGTTGCATATGTTGGGTATATACCATCAGCCAGATAATATCACATATCATAGTTGTGTCCGTTTACAAAGTAGTTGACTGGAGGAGCACGTCCTTTAACAACCTCGACAAATAAAGGAGATCGACCTAACACATTAATATCATTGAGCGATCACGACATTCCAAAAAACGCATGCCATATCCAACAATCTCGTGAAGCCACAACTTCTATAATAAGTGTTTGTTCGTGGATGTGTCCACTATACATCCCATGCCACGAAGTTGGACAATTTTCTCATTTCCAATGTATACAATCGATACTCCCTAACATCCCAGGAAAACCACGTTGTTCATTTTGCGCTACTAATCGAATGATGTCATTGCCGTTTGGTGACCTCAAGTAATGGTCTCCAAACACTTCCACAACTGATTTTACAAACCTTTTTAGACTTTCTATGGTAGTGCTTTCACCGATGCGAACATAATCGTCTATGGAATCCGTTAGGGCTCCATAAGCAAGCATCCTCATTACAGCTGTTATGTTTTGAAGGGGTGATAAACCAACGAGTCCAGTGGTATCGGTTCTTTGGACAAAGTAAGGATCATGGACTTCTATAGCAGTTTGAATGCGACAATATATATCACGAGACATGCGAAACTTCCTCCGAAATAACTTGGCCGGATAGGTATGTTCTTCTGCAAAATAATCACGAAAAAGTCTATCATGCCCGCTCACTCTTTCACGATAAATTACATTATGACCTACAATTGAACCGCCATGTTGTTTTGATCGTCTACAGCGAGCACATTGCGCAACGTTTATGACAACATTTGCCAACAACTCAAAGTCGTTGTGATTATCATCTTCCTTATAAATTATTTGAAAGAAGCTATTGTTAAACCCAGCCATATATATTTTTTGGAGAATGAAAATTTAGAAAAATACTAGAGGATGAGTTTGAAATGAGACATAGAAATCACTTTGTATACATAGGGAAATAATAATAATAATAATAATAATAATAATAATAATAATAATAATAAGTTAATGACTAGAATGATATGACAATAACTATGCCTTGCAAGCAACAATAATCATGCATTGCAAGCAACCCATTAGAAAAAAAAAAATTCCTTATCTTTTGTCAGAGGATGTGACCAATGCATGAATGAGTGTGAGTAGTAAAAAATGCAAATTTGATTGGATCTTCATTCTTTTGAACATAATGTTGCATGTATATTTTTAATATTTGAATTGTATATTTTTAATTTAATTATAATTCAAACAATAAATTTAATTATGGTTAATAAATTTAATTTTTAATTAAGGTTAATAAATTTAATTTGTCAAAATTTGCAGTTAAATATGAACATAGGTAAAATATAAAGAAATTCTTAAAATAATTTTTTTCAAAATTATATAACATGTTTCTTTTGAAAAATAATAAAATATTGGATAGCTAATGAATTTGGCTAGTGTTCAGTGAATTTGACTAGCATGGTTGGAGATGAACGCTAGCCAAATTTACTTGGCAAAATTACAATACTAGATATTTTGTTGGCCCTACCAGAACGTTTACTAAAATTACACAACGAGGATAAAACGTGGAAAACCCAAATCTAGTAGGTCCAAAACGTGAGAGATCAATCAAATAACAAAGCCCAAGGGCCAGGAAAGAGGATCTCACTTTTCCATCTCATTTTTAAAGGTATTTTGCAAATTATACTCCATTTCTCAAAATCAAATTCCTTTTTCGCCCTATCAACTAACTCAAAATCAAATTGCTTTAGGTCATCTTATTATCAAAAAAAAAAAAAAAAAAAAAAAAAAACTAACTCATCGTTGAACTTTTTTAGATTTCGATTTCAAATTAAAGGAATCATGTTGGGAATTGCGAGGAAAAGGATCGGATCTTGGGTACTAAAGCAATCATTTTTGAAAGTAGTTGTAAAAATTTCAAATTTTTTTATTTAAAAAAAGTTTTTTTGGTGTGGAATTTTTTTTTTTTGCAGGTTTTAGGGCAGACGTTGGAGAAGATACGACCATCAGTGTCTTTTCTCCCCAAAAATTACTCTAACTCTAGTGCTGCAAAAGAGGTAAACATTTTCTTCGGTTTTGATTTGATTTGTAAATATTTAATTTTATTTTTGATATTACAATGGATAAATAATATGTGGAAAATTCGGGTGGTTTTGAATGGATTTAGTGTTTTATGGATCCGTACATATGTATGTAGATATTGATAGATAAGTTTACATGGAATATGATTGGTGTACTACGATTTGTTTATTGTACTACTGGACTGCTGGATGCAAGAATGCGGAACCCATGTAAAACAAATTTCAGAGTGATGGTTGCTAGTACAAAATGTAGTGCACCTAGTGTGTAGTATAATTGACACTACTCAAATTACGTACGTATCTATGATGCAGATGACAGTACGAGATGCTCTGAACTCTGCAATTGATGAGGAGATGTCTGCTGATCCAAAAGTTCTTTTGATGGGGGAAGAGGTGATTATAGGTTGAATTGGGTAAAGTTTGGAACTTGATACATTTTATCTTGTCTGATATTTTATCTCACTGCTGTAGGTTGGAGAGTATCAAGGGGCATATAAGGTCTGTATTATTATCTCGAACTTGTTTCAGAAGATAAAATGATTAATTTCTGTCATTGTCTTCCTGCTTTTATGTGAACATGTACCATTTGCTATGTCCCTGCAGATTACTAAGGGCCTCCTTGATAAGTATGGACCTGAGCGTGTTCTTGATACACCGATTACAGAGGTTAACTTCTAGATCTGTGCTTCTCAAAATTGTTCATTTGGAGTGACAAATATTATTTAATCTATTCATAAGACTTTGAATACCAACATGTCAATCTACTATAAGTATTTTTTTTGTTGTTGAAATATTCCACATTTTATGATGTACCTTTTGAACTTATGCTTAAGGGGTCAAATCTTGCAGGCTGGGTTTACTGGAATTGGAGTTGGAGCAGCATACTATGGTGCACGACCTATCGTTGAGTTTATGACATTCAACTTCTCCTTGCAGGTTAGATTGCTTTCTCATCTTATCTTATGGTAGATAAAGCAAGTGAACTTGGTGAGTTGGACATTTTATTTGCCTTATAAACATCGGTTGAATGAATAATGGATTAGGGGTTAAAAATGTTGCATTGACACATTTTGCTTCCATGTCCAACTTGTTAAGTCATCGTGCATCTTTTAGAAAAGTAGATTATAAATCTCATCATAATTACAGAATTTGGCATATGCTGTCTTTTGTTTAGTTTCTATTGAAATCCTTTCATGTCGTGGAGTTCATGTGATAACAAATTGATTTCATAACTGTCTTCTTTGTACAGTTTCACTTATCGTAGCTGAAAAGTGTTTGTTGTGTACCATATTCTTCCTCTATCACATGAATTTTCAATTGGTTATTCGTTCTGTTATAATCTGATCCTCTGGAAATGGGTGAAGGTGCATCAATTGGGCAACAGAAAACTTCAGTAGTATATTGTTCACCTAGTTATCTTATAGACCACTACAAGATGTACATCTATCTACTATTTTAATGGGAGAGTTGGGGTTTGTAACCAAACAAACCCTAGCTTTGTAATCAAACAAACACGTGTCATGCACGTGCAAAGTAAATTCAACAAATACAAACATTTGTAGACAAAAAATCCATGCTTCGTCCGTGCATACCTAATATAAAGGAGGTCTCAGGTTCAAGTTCAAGGCCAGACTACGTTGAAATTTTTACTTTTAAAAAATATATATTTATTAGGACGTGCATCGCACGTGTAAATTACTAGTTCTGATAATGAGAAGGACATAATCATTAAATCGTCACAATAGAAACAACTGGGATTGTTCAGGGAAGGACACTTTTGATTCCATGAAATAGTTATGAAATGGGGCCCATATTTCAAAGATTGTTCTGAAATTTAACTTATTGAACCTGTCGCTGAACGGTAACAACTGATTCGGATGCGATCAGCCTTTATAGCATATGTTTGCCAGAAGTGGTTTATCATAACCTCCTTCAAAACAACTTTGACTTAACTTCACCTCAACCCAACATTTAATTTGGAGAAAGATAGCCATTCCAAACCAGTCAAACAGCTCTGAAACATGGTAATGCCAGTGTGAACAAATGAACAACTTATATAGTGGAACTGGAGTGTAACTTATTTAGTGGCAAAGAATTTGTATGTATTATTTAATAGAACTGGAAGTAACTTATCTGTTCAGTCACATTAGCTGCATTATGAAAGTGAAACTGCACTCCAAATGCTGGAGTCAAATATTATGTCTCTGGTTTTCTTGGAGCTCAAATACCAATTTTTGCTCGATTGAATTTTAGCATACTCTTTTTTCAAATGCCACTATTCTTCATCTGGCTACTTAAGTAGAAGTATGTTCTGTATATTTGATCCGTTTACCTGTTATTTTGCAGGCAATTGATCATATCATCAATTCAGCTGCAAAATCAAATTACATGTCAGCAGGTCAGATCTCTGTGCCTATCGTTTTCAGAGGACCAAATGGTGCTGCAGCTGGAGTTGGGGCCCAACATTCACAGGTTCACATCCTTTATTTGCACTAAAAGAAAGTTTGAAGTATGAAATTGATCATGTTTTACCATAAATTTATTCTTCTCTTGACCACTAATTGGTTTATCTTGGTTGCATAGCATGTCTCTCTAATCAATGTATTCCCTGGTGAGGAATTGTGCACCAATTAGTAGACAGGTGATGCTAAGTTAATAGCTAGTAAGAAAACTGTTATGTTTTAGCCTACTGATTATTTTCACTTCATACTCAACCCCATTATACCTCATACAAACACTGTCACTAAAATTACACCCATGGTATATTCATCATAATTGCCCTCTCTGCAATTGATACATAGAGGCGTGATGAGCAAACCACAGATACGTACTGGATTTTTATCTGTGCAAGGGTATGGAATTGCATAGCTCCAGGGATTTTGTATAAAATTGGATCTCGATTTTGTAGAAAATTGGATCTTACTAAAATTTGCACTCTTTTATACTAGACCTAACTGACTGACTAGCCATTGTTGTTCATTATTTAACTTATATTAGTTTACTCTACCTTTATTAGGGAACTATATGTAAATTCATCTTTTTTCAAGGGTCTATGGTCCTCAAAATAACTGGTTAACACTTCTTTCTATGTTGATGATTTGAGTCAACCAATTGGACTATTTTTAATGAGGCCTCCTCTAGATGCATGAAGACCAGTGAAAGTAGCTAGCAACTAACTTACTCTTTGTTTCATGGCGCTTGTTGAATCTACTGTGCAGTGATAAATGTGAACCAAATGTATAGATAAAAACAGACTTTCTGGAGTTGAGATTCATTGATGTACACAGGTCATGCTGATGGAAGGAATAAAATAACTTGGATGAGATGAAAACAAGAAAAATGCTAATTAGTTTTCCTCATCAGGCATAACTACTAGGAAAGTTGCTACTAGAAGCAGAACTGGGTTTACGTATGTTGATATCATCTGTTCAACACAGTTATAGTCCTGTTTAATTAGTTTCAGTGTGCATTGGATTGTAGAGGTAGTGTTTCTGATCAATTGTCCAAAGCATACAGAAATGTTTTCTTTAAATAAAAAACTTGCTTATTGTCAAAGAAAACCATTGAATAAATTCCTAATTGGAACTAAAATGTTTTTGAAAAGGAGACATACATGTACAGTTTTCAGCATATTGTTCTATGGTGTTTAATATCTCTCTACATACCTAGGTACTAGGTTGGTATGTATAAATATATATCTGTAGGTAGGTACGTATATAAATCCGAACAGACATGCACATGTCTGTATATTTTATTGCATGCAGATATATTTATGAATCAACATTGAAAACTGAAGCCGAAAGTATTAGTGAACCTCCTAAGAGATGCCAAAATCGTTCAAAACCTACTTATCTTGATGCTTGAGTTGTTTGAAACCACTGAGTACTCAAATTGGTATTGAGGATGTCTAAAGGCACTTTGAACCGGATGGAGAATCATCATGTAGACAAATTGTATATCAACATTGTATTTCACTATGAAATAATTATTATTCAAGCAATTTATTCGTCACTTGAGTTCTTGCACATGTCTTACTGTATACAGATTCATATTTATCTAAATAAGTTAAACACGGCAAAATTCATTCGTAGTTCATCTGCAGTGTTTTGCAGCTTGGTATGGATCTGTTCCTGGTTTGAAAGTATTAGTTCCATATTCATCTGAAGATGCTCGGGGTTTGCTAAAAGCAGCTATTAGGGATCCTGATCCTGTTGTTTTCCTCGAAAATGAACTTCTGTACGTAGAATCTAATAAATGGCTAATCATAAGAGAACTGAAGCATTAACTTATTTGATTAAAAAAACTTGTGTCAATTCAGATATGGAGAGTCTTTTCCTGTTTCAGCCGAAGTCCTTGATTCCAGTTTCTGTCTTCCAATCGGAAAGGCAAAGGTATATACTTTAATAATTAATATTATTGATACAAGATGCATTTTAAATTTTTTTATATTTACAGTATACTCTGGTTGTACAGATTGAACGAGAAGGAAAAGATGTTACAATTGCTGCTTACTCGAAAATGGTTGGTTATGCTCTCCAGGTGTGTAAATAACCAAGAAATAAGTTGCTATATTGCTCTTAGCATTAACTTACACCTTTGTCCCTAAAACAAACTCTTTAGTTGTTCATCCATTACGTCGGGTTGAAGTTAGGTCGATCTGGTATGGAAAGTCAAAGATCTATTGGAAATTTAAAAGTGATTATATGGTGCAAACTAGTAATTAACTGTAACAATAATTAGACCACTCCTTAAAATTAGGAATTGGGGTTTTCAACTTCTTTTGTGAAGGATAAATTTGTGTATTAGCTTCATAATCAGGTCTCGTGATCTATTTGCATTTATTTATTTTATTTTTTCAGAGAAATTCCTTTTTCTCATAAATGGATCGATCCTGTTCTTCTCCCAGCCTACAAAAGCCACCATTTTCACTAAAACCGAACGTAAGTTTAATCTTAGACGAACTAAAAGACCTAAATTGAATTGGGTGAACCCTAAAAGAGAGAGAAAACCCTAAAATAATTGGGTGGGAAACCTCAATAGAAAGGAGAAGTAGACAAATAGAGAAGGTGAGTGAACTTTTATGGAAACCACGAGAGAGAGAGAGAGAGAAAGAGAGAGAGAGAGGGGTTATTGATAGGAAGATGAGGATGCTTTTTCTATAAAATGAAGAAGAAAAAGAGTTATTGGCATGGATTAGGATTGGCGATAGTTGTAATAGGAGTTGGAAAACTAAATATGAGTGAAATTCTACATAGTGGTGAGGGTTGAGGAGGTGAAAAAGAGGTTGAGGTGGTATAATTAGGAGGGTGGAAATGGAGACGGTGTTGATGGATTGGGTTTGAATGAAGACAGTTTCAAAGAAGGAGTGCTGAGGAGATGACAAAGGCAAAAGAGGAGTTCAACGAAGTAGGAGGTGATCTAAGGGGTGCTTGGTCAGGTCAGATTGGTGATTAGAGGCATTCAAGGAGGAGGCATCATTGGAGGCATCAGCGATGATGGAGCGAAAAGACGATAATTGGATTCGATGAGGAAGAAAGGGATGTGGGTATTTGATCTTTTCACCTGCATTGTGTTCAATAAAACATTGTATTTCTACATAATAGGTAGGGCTCACAACTATGAATATACATGTTTTTGAGGGGTATAATTGAGAGAACACTTTTTTTAGGGGTGGAGACATTGAGTGCTTTATTATAAAAATTCTCTAGAATAAAATTATCTGACTTAGTACACAATAAAAATTAGGCCAATTTAACACAAACCTTTCTCATATTAAAGTAGGGAAATTTCATATACAATATATATGTTTTCTTTTCACAAGACACGCTTGGAAAGAATGATAATTATTAAATGTATCATATCATAATTGAAATTAATATTTTTTAATTTACACAATTTGCAATATTTTTCTCTGATCTGCAACGTAGGATTAGGCATAAGTATATTGCCATCCAAGAAATTTGGAAGTTGAAGGAGATAATGAAGAAGGGGAGGAGCAAAAACAACTTCCCATTGAGACCCTCCATGAATAATATGGGGAAGGAAGGCAGTCTTTTATTGCCTTTTTTTATTTTGGTCTCAGTTATGTAGGTGGTTGATTATTTAGGTACTGACTGCCTTAGATTTATGTGGTAAGTTATGGGTTTTCATATGCATGGTCTCATGTTAGTGTGGATTTAAGTTAATCTTCTATTTTAATATATATACGGAAGAGTAATTTGATTATAGTTTGTTTGCTAAGCAGCTTTAAATTGATGTTGTGAGAATATGTTTACTTTTCCTTAAATTATCTTACATAAGGAAAGTATGAATTAAAAAAAAGAGAACATGAGAAATAATGGAATCATTTTTTGATAAATGAAGAGATATGTTAAAATATTTGTATAAACTATCTGTTATATTTAAACGGGGCCCACGTGACCTCTTTGAAGAAAAAAATCTCATTAATTTATGTTGTTTCCGTTAAGTAACATTTAAACTTCAAAAGTGAAATTTTATTTGTTAAAACTGCAATTTAATAATAAACGGATGTTGGTTTTAGTTTACTCTGCTTCGCTTCAGTGAGATTTGATCTTTAAAAATGAAATTTAAGGGTAATAGAAAATAGAATTAGGCAGGTAGTTGTCGCCCTACCTACGTTTGCTAAGGTGACAACTAAAAAAAAACATATATCACAAATCCAAAAAAAAAAAAAAACCAACATTTCAGTGTGATCTACACATGAAGACTATGTATGTACAAAATTTCAAATGATTTTGTTGAATTTTAACTACTTATCATGCGCTAGAAAAATTGACGTTTTAAAATTAGTCTTGAAAATATCGCATGATTAGTTAAAAAATCATCGAAATCATTTTGAAATTTGTTTTTGAACATAATATTTCATTTAAAAATTTGTTTTTGCACATAATTTTTATGGTGTAGATTTTGGATTTTTATTTTTGGATATATGATTTTTTAGTGGTTACCATAGCCAACTTAGTTATGGTGACACAATAGCCTCTTGTTCTCATAAAAAAAATTATAAAATGCATGGTTTTTGAAATAAGAAATTTACCCCCTTAAATGACTAATCATCTATAAAATAACTAAAATAGAAGAAAGCAGAATGAAAATCAAACAAGCATGCAAACTTTTATTACTCAGTAAAGTTCGACTACAAAGTATGCAGAATATGTAGAAGAAATACAGCAGCAAACTAGTGATGACTCTTACATTTTTCAACCATCTAAATGACTAAGCTGTTAAAATCTGTTTTCGAAACTAATCGGTCTTGGTCCGATTACCTATTAATCATCGAGTAATCGGCGATTTTTACGATTAATCGGTGTAAGAACTAATCGGACCTAGACTGAATACCGACTAATTCCGATTTTAACTGCTTAGCTAATGGACCTGACATTTCTGCATACATAAAACTCATGCCTTCTAGTTCCTAGTGTTGTTGTAGAGTAGGACAACACATAAGGAGCCTGCAACAAGATCCATTTATCATATTCCACCTTTTACCACCAATTTTTACTGCTACAATGTGGGAGCGATTAAAAGTATGTTGAACCCAATGCACGGACATGTTTCTTGAACCCTGTGTTCGAAGAAGAAATAAGAAAAAATAAGTCGGGAGTTTTCTTACCTTATTCGAAGAAGAACTGAAATTAGTTCTTGCTTAACTCAAATCGGCTCCTACCTTCAGTCGGCCACAATCTCTCATGGCGACGACCAAGTCTCCATCTCTTGTCCTCCTTCAACAACGAATCGACGCCGACATCCTTCCTCTCTCTGCTCGATGGCCTATGACGGCGAATAGACGTTGATGTCCTTCTCGTGTGATCTCCCCTCCGTCTCTTGCCTGCAACGGCCTCCATCGACTGGTCCGAGGTAAACAACTACTAATTTTTCCTCTATTCTCTCTCCCATCTCTCTCTCGAATCGTCTGCCTCTCATTTTTTTTCTTGAGAAGTTTCTGGCTTTCTACCTGTTTTGATTACTTATCTTTCTACATTGCTGGAACAGTATTCCCGAGAGTTCGACATTCGGAACGTGACTGTGGACGATTAGGAGACTCTACTAGAGAATATAGCGACTCAGCTAGAATTTCATTTCTTCATGAACGGTATTTCTCTACCGGATAGGCCAGTAGTGGGCCCTACAGCTTGGGCTCAACTTCTGATTTGATTTGCATGGTTCGCTTGGCCGTCTCGGATTGGCTTGCTTAAGTGGTCAAAGATGGCACCGATTAAGTGACTTCTTTCCTCAAAATTTTGGACACCATTTTTTTAATACAATCTGCCTGACTGCCTCCGTCTATTTATGAATATATTTTTGTTGGTAAAATGTTTGATTTAGTAGTGTTAAGATTTAGGAATAGCCTGTATTCAATGATGAATTGAGGTCAATAGGTCACCATTTTTTTAAAATGCTAAGTTGCTCACCAATTGGATGCTGACCAATTTAGGTTGATTATTGATGGATAGCTTCAAACACTATGAGGTGCATTGAGCCACTCTTCGCTCAACAGGGTTTGGAAAATATTGCTTGAAACACTTGTTACTCTCTTCAGAAATTTTATCATCTCTACGAGGTGCATTGAGCCAATCTTCACTATAGTATTTGTATATCAAGAAGCCAATACTTATTTAAAGGCAATACTTAATGAAACTTATGAATAAAGCAATCTAAGGATCCTCACATATTATACTATGCATAAATGTGTTGACTAATTAGTAATTACCTTGGGTTCAACGAATGTGCTAAGCAATGAAGTGACCTACTGCTCTTGTTCCATCTATCAACAAGAATTTTATGCACGATGTCATAGAAGCTAGATTCTTCATGATCTGCGAAGCATTCTTTGCGAAAAATTACTTGTTTAATCTTTTCAATCATTGTATCCCACATACCATAGAGCAAATGAAGAGCAAGTTTATCAGTATCTGCAAATCGAAGCTTATCATAAATATGAGCCGTGAAGGCGAGTATGTAGTCAATCTTATCCCACCACAGATCGTTTAAAATTATTTTCTTCACAAACTGAGCTTTTCTTGGATCATCTTCATGATAATTAGACCACTTATCAAATCACCATTGTTTGCAGTTCTCCTTTTACAAGCTTGAATCTTTTCAACATCACAACAACAGAAGCAAATCTGGTTTCAACAACTGAGAGCAACTTCAGATTCACAAACTCATTAAACATCGCCAACCTCATAGAATGATTGTTGATGGAATTCCTAATTTGGACAACTTCTGAAGCAACAACAATCCAGCTCAATGCCTTATGTGCCTTGTGTGTCTCATTTTTTTTTCTGAATCTGTTGGTGCACATATATTCTTCAGGGCAAGATTAAGAGTGTGCACGACACATGCCGCTACAAGCATCTCTGCCGACTTGCACACTGGGGCATTATCAGTTACGACTTTGAGCATCTGTCATAAATGAGTACCCTATGAAGTTTATAATTGGCCTCCTTTGAGCATCTGTCCATCCATCAGAAATAATGCTTACCCCTTTCTCCTTCCACGTTCCCTAAATAGGTTCTAAAAGTCTTTGCTCTTTCCTTCTGAAGTAGTGTAGTTCTCAAGGCGTTGTAGCCTGTAGGAACAAAACCAGGTAGATTGGTGTTAGTCGCATAACCAAAGGCATTTACATAGTATGGACTCCTAGCAAGGTGAAATGGCAACCCCGAAAGGTAAAACATCATTTCTATTCACTTCTCAATTGCTCTCTAGCTTCATTGTTGAATGTCTTCTCTTGTGGAGAAGACTTTCTCTTCTTTGTTGTATCTAACCTGCCGACCCTCAAAGAAGCAAATGACATTGAACTCCCTCCCTTGACTTGAAGAAGAATTGGGAGGAAGTGAGACGGTCGTAGAGTTAGACCTCTTCTTAATTTCTTCAACCTCTCTTTGCAACTTGGCTTTCAAAGATGTATCAACTTTTGTAGATAGTGCTACACCAACCCCTGGAATTCTGAACAAGTGAGCTTTGACCCGGAGAATTGTTTGTTGCAAAAGCTACACTGCCATCTTTGATTTTCACCATTGTCTCTCAGTTTTTCTATCTTAGTAACATAATTTCAAAGCGGAGTAGTATCATATTCGGAAATTCGTTGGGTTCCGTCGGTGGAGTTCATGTTATCCATCAATGATCAACCTAAATTGGTCAGCATCCAATTAGTGAGCAACTTAGCATATATAAAAATGGTGACCTACTAACCTCAATTCATCTTTGAATTGAAACAAACACTTAGCATTTATACATGTCGTTCCTAACTCTTATCACTACTAAATCAAACATTTTACCAACAAAAATATATTTAGAAATAGAGGATGGCAGTCACACAGATTGTATAAAAAAATGGTGTCCAAAATTTTGAGGAAAGAAGTTAGTTAGTCGGTGCCATCTTTCACCACATTAAAATTATGGAAAGATAAGTAATCAAAACAGGCAGAAAGCCAGAAACTTCTCAAGGAAAAAAAATGAGGCTGACGGTTCGGGGGAGAGAGGGAGAAAGAAGAGAGGGAAAAATGCTAGCCGTTTACCTCGGATCAGTCGATGGAGGCTATCATAGGCAAGAGACGGAGGGGAGATTAGACGAGAAGGACGTCGCCTTCAATTCACCGTTGAAGGAGGACGAGAGATGGAGACTTGGTCGTCGTCGTCGCCATGAGGGATTGCGGCCGACTGAAGGTAGGAGCTGATTTGAGTTGAGCAAGAATTGATTTCAGTTCTTCTTCTTCGAATAAGGTAAGAAAACCCTAACTTATCTTTTCTTATTTCATCAAATTAACCCCCAAATTCGATTTTTTTATGTTTTAAACCCAAAAATTATTTCATTCTAACAATTTAAACCCCGATCCGTATTCCCACTGTAATTTTAACCCCGATCCGTATTCCCACTGTGTCTGCCGCGTATCCCCGCCGCATCCATTTAATTAAAAAAATACAGGACACGTTTTAGCCGTATCCGGCCCTATCCCGTGGTAGATACGTACAAGATACAGGGACGTCACCCTCCGTGAAGTATCTGTGCTTCGTAGGGTACTCATTTTAGGGGAATAGGAGTTTGATGTTCTAAGGGGATGAGTATGATTGGCTACTTATATGAGGCAAATGTGCTCATTTTTTAGAGTTTGTTTCAAATTAGAAAGAAATCTAGCCCTACAACACATTGGTCAGCCACTTGGCTTAAAATGAAGTAAAAAAGGAACGTGCCTCGTTCACACATATTGCAGTGCAACTACTTGTTGCACACTTCCTACCATTGGCTTCTCTCATCAAATAGGACATGCCCACATCATTATCTCTCATGACCCAGTTTCAGTGCAAGAAAGAAGCAAATTTTTTTTAAAACGGACAACAGTTTATTGAATTAGAAAAGACACGTACAAAGGAATAACCACCACATTGGAATTTAAATTGCATGAAAGAAACTAAGGTCCTGGAAATAAACCACAACAAGATGAAGCAATACAAGTGTTCTGTATGATGCATGACATTGCCCCTCTCTTCACCATCATCAGTAGTAGCTTCTGGATCCTTTATGTGCGATAACATTCGACCAAACAATATCTTGTAGCGACGGGATGGTGGTGCTCTCAACATGTCATCAGAAGCTTGGGGTAGCAGACAATAGCCGATGAACCTTTGGCAACTCCCAACACGGCGATTGGAGACAACAACTATCATAGAGCAAAAGTATTTGAATGGAACAATGTCCAGATTAAAAGGGACAAATGTGCCCAGCAAGATCAACAAAGTTGACCTCATTAACAGAATGACCTCGGCGGCCGATAATACAAAGTAATAAGGGTGGCTTACACAACCCTCCTTGGGTCCTTGAGAAATAAAATATTGTACGAGGAGAGGGAAAATGTTCCCGAATGCGTGGGGCGCTATAACAAAAAAATGCAGGGAAGTCAGGGTATACCAGCACTCTGATCGTATAGTAGAAGCAAAGGATTGCCTGGACCGCCCCATCTCCTTGCCTGGTATTCAAGAATTGCGATCGTTGACAAAGTGGACTCAAGATAGCCTGTGTATTGGGCAAACCATGCTAAATCATAAAAAAAACAACTCTCCTAGACATTTTGATGGTTGAGAGGAGAATAGAGGATGATGTGAAGAAGAGAAGTACAACATCCCCTTTTATAGCAAAAATCTAGACTGACGACTGGAAATAGTTAGTGACCGAGGCAGTAACGTATGAGGTAAATAACACATTAACCTTTGGTTTACATGGGGAATTTCGAACCGTCCTATTTTCCAACAAGCACGTAGCTGCCATAGCTCATGTGAGACCATATACACGCGTTTGCCATCTTAAATTATCTTATTTCACGTGATCAAAGATTTCAATTCTATTTAAAGGATTAGAAAAGAACAACAAGTAGAAAACATTGCATAGTAAGTACTACTTCGCTGATTCGTTAAACTTCCTAATCACTTTGCAAACGTCGTCCGGGCCTTCACTTCCATTTGTTGAACGACCAATGGGAAGGTCGTACACGGAACTCCGTTTCCAAATGTGGCTCCTAGGCATGACAAACATGCACTTGCATGTCCTTCCAACTTACTCGGTCGGCTATGCATGATAACTTGCCGACTTTCATTTGACGTCTCTTCACTACAACATTCAAGCACAAAAGTTTTCTTGCCATACGTTGCTCCAATACATTTGACTATCAAAAAGAGAAACTACAATGTAAAGTATTTAGAAAGAATTTTTTTTTGTGGGTGGGGTGGGGGTGAGGGTGGGGGTGGGGGTGGGGTTTACTTATAATCCAAATGTGCAAGTATTACCCTCCATTTTCCTTGTGATTACCGCATATATTATGGGAATGAGATTTAACCACATGAACAAAGTCATAAGCCGATCGGTCAAACTCTTCTCAGTTCAACCAATGAAGCATCACTGTATGAATCAAACCCTCTTTAGCACCCAAATTTGCAGATCACATAAAATGATACAAATTTGTATATAGTTTCTTTTGCATATTTCTCCAAACTTCGATGTATTTTGAGATCCCCCTACCCTAGGATTTGACCTGGCATCGTCGTATACTCGTACAACTCGAGTTACCAAAATCATTGACCTGTAATTCTTTTACAACTTTTGCTCCCGTCCATTATGACACATTTTCTTGACATGACTGCATTTTTACATGCACACTCTCCAAAATGCACGTAGTTAATTGCCACTAGTCAACAATTGTTTTAGCTGCGCCATAGACACATTTAAGGCTAAAATAGTCCCGATTGCCCCAGATGCACTTAGATTGGTCGAAGTACTTTTGCAGACTAGCATGACAATAAAAAATAGGGTGCGGAATAGCCCAAGCAAATTTTGCGCTCACAACGAACTTACAGGCCGGTTCGATGGCTGATGATCACGCCTGATCCGATCTAAAATAGTAAAATCACTTTATGCGTTGTAACTTTGTTAAAATGGGAATTTTGCATGCACCCACCAACAACTTTCTGCCCGGTAAGCTTTCGTGGATTCAGCTACATGCTTCGCTACATGTATACACCAGCTTCAAAATTGCATGTAGTCGTCACATGGGTAAGAGGTCTGTGTACCCAATCTGAGCAGTTAAAATTTGATTAATCACCGATTAATCGCTAATCGTAGGCTAAACGATTTTCAATATTTCAATTAGTTATTTAATCAGGTATAACCGTCTGATTAGTGGTTAATCGGCCAATTTTAAGTGGCCGATTAACCATTTAAATCACCTCCTTAAATTTTCATGCCCGTTTGCATTATTTGGGCTCAATCCGGCTCAAACTCAATTCTAAATTCAAAATCCAAACCCCTTCTGGTCCTTGCGCAAACTCAAACCCGACCTGTCGCCGCTCTCTTATTCTTTCTTGCTCGAACCCAAACCCAAATCGATTCTCTTTTTCTTTCTCAAGCAAACCCAAACTCGACTCGCTGTTGCTTAGGTAGTTAAAATCGATTTTTGGAACTAATCGATCTAGAAGCGATTAGTGATTAATCGGTTAATCAGAAAATAATTGGGGATTAAATCGGAAAAATCGTGTGTATATATATATATATATATATATATATATATATAATATTAAAAAATGATCTATCCTCATTATCTAACAATACTAAACCCTAACATAAAACTATTATAAGATTATTAAAGAGGAACATATAGAGAAAAAGAAGAGGGGTATGAAGCAAAAATACGAATACAGAGTGCGGGTACGACACGAGACGAGTACGGAGATACGTCATTTTCTAGAAAAGTAGGATACGAGTGTGTGTGTGTGTGTGTGTGTGTGTGTGTGTGTGTGTGTGTGTGTGTATTGTTAAAAATGGAAATATTGAACAATTTCATAGAATTTCAAGGATACATTATAATTATGAGCATTTTTTGGTGAAAAAAATGATAACCTAACTACCAAAACATTGGGTATATTTGTTTTGTGTTTGAGCATAATTTGAAACAAAGTTTTTTAAAACTACACTAGGGCCCCAAACATTTATCTCAATATAATTGTGTCCAAAAGTTGCACACATATTAAGAAATTGGATACTCTTTGGGTACGCACCCGAGAGTACTCAAGGAGTATCGGCATCTGATACACACCCTACACGGGTATGTTGGCCGTTTGGAAGTACTCATGCTTCCTAGGAAGAGATTACTTGGTTTGAGCTGAGTTTGAATTCTGGATGTGGTCGGGTTGGGCTTGCTGGTCAGTTCCAGCAAACAAAAATAACTGGGGAGGAGCAGCACGAGCAGCCAGAGGAGGTGCAGCAGATGTGGGTCAGGTCAAGCTTGCGATGGCGCAAGGGGAGTGACAGCGGTTCAGGTTTGGGTTTGCTTGAGGAAGAAGAAGAGAATCGGTTTGAGTTTGGATTTGCCCAAGGAAGAAGAAGAGAGCGGCGGCAGATCGGATTTGGTTTGCGTGAGGAAGAAGAAAGCGGCGACATGTCGGGTTTGGTTTTGCGCGAGGACCAGAAGGGGTTTAGATTTTAGATTTTCAGATTTGAGTGTGGGCCGGATTGAGCTCAAATGATTCAAACGAACATGAAAATTAAAGGAGATTTAATCGGTTAATCGGCCAATTAATCACTAATCGGCCGATTATACTCGATTAAATCTCTAACTATTGAAATAATGAAAATCGCTAAAAAATAATCGCTTAGCCTTCGATTAGCGATTAATTGGGGATTAATTGGATTTTAACTTCTTAGGCCGTCGCTCCCCCTGCGCCGTCGCAAACTTGACTCGACCCACATCTGTTGCACCTCCTCTTACTGCTCGTGCTGCTCCTCTCCGTTTGTTTGTTTGTTGGAACCAACCAGCAAACCCGACCCGACCCACATCCAGAATCCAAACTCATCCTAAATCAAGTACTCTCTTCGTTTTCTCTATAATTATATGTTCCTATTTGATAATCTCATAATAGTTTTATATTACGATTTAGGGTTGCTGCATAACAAGGATAGATCTTTTTTTAATCTTATATATATATATATAGAGAGAGAGAGAGAGAGAGCCCTTTCGTTGTGCACTAGGCCTCCGTGTGCACTCAACCTTCCCGCCTTCATATTGACGATCCGAACTGTTCACATTGATCTACACATCTAAATTGATCAAAATATGTAAAATCAAATCACTTGAAATTCATTTGCCCGTCCATCATGTGACTATAAAAAACGATTTTTAGCTATACAATTTTGTAACACTTCAATGGATGGGCAAATGTGATTATAAAAAATGATTTTTAGCTATACAATTTTGTAACACTTCAATGGATGGGCAAATGAATTTCAAATGATTTGATTTTACATATTTTGATCAATTTAGATGTGTAGATCAATGTGAACAGTTCGGATCGTCAATACGAAGACGGGAATGTCGAGTGCACACGGAGGCCTAGTGCACAACGGAAGGGGACTCTCTCTCTCTATATATATATATAAGCAATGCTCCATTGCAAATCACTGAAGCCGTTGTTCCGAACAACGACTTAGGTTATATTCAGAACGACTTTAGTGATTTGTATACCCGTTTGCAATGGAGCATTGCTCCCCCCCCTCTCTCTATATATATATAGAAAAATGCTCTATTGCAAACATAAATGTTGTGCAAATGCATGCAAACCACTGAAGTTGTTGTTTCCAACAACAACTTCAGTGGTTTGCAATTATTTGCAACCGCTACAGTGTGTTTGCAATGGAGCATTGCTTTTATACACACACACACACACACACACGATTTTTCTGATTTAATCCCCGATTATTTTTCGATTAACTAATTTATCACTACTCGCTCATAGACCGATTAGTTCCAAAAACCGATTTTAATTGCCTAGTGCTCAATTGACTTTGGCAAGGTACATCAAAACCATTTAGAGCCGGGGCAGAATTCTTCCGATTGGTTCTATCATTGATAGATATGACTATACATTTCACAGTGGCAGCGTAATGCTCAGACTCTACCGGTTTACTCCGAATCAATTTCTTTCGAGAAATGTGGCCACCCATTTTAGGAACAATGGGATACATTTGCCCTAGATTTGAGTTCTTTGCTCACTCTCAGCCTTAACATCCAGGTTGGTTGCAAGAGTCAATGTACCATACTAGTAAGCCTCTTCGCTAGTGAGCAAGAGGTCCGGAGTTCGAATCCCGCTTGCACACAAAAAATAAAATAAACTTGCACACAAAAAATAAAATAAAATTATATATATATATATATATATATATATATATATATATAGGAGTGATCCAATGAGAAACATCTTAAAATGAGAAAATGAGAAACATTAATTCTAACCATTGGATTTGAGAGAATTGAGATGAATGGCTCTAATTCATTTGGAATAGTAATTAAAAAAACCGGTTTATTTTAACTAATCTATCAAAAAAAACCACCAAAAAAACCCAAATGTTAATTACGAAATTATACATCAGGTTAGCTATAACTCGACTTCCTTGAATACTCGTAAATATGAATCCCCTGTTTCTATATTTGATTGCATAATACAATTAAACAGTCTTTTGACTTTTCAAAATTTAACTATAATAATTGTGTTCTTTCTCATTTAAAGCAGGTCTGAATCTAGAATACACATTAAGGGTATTTTTTTCTTTCAATTTTACTCATTATGTAAGGTATAATCCTTTTTCTAATGTAACATGAATTCAGAATAAGAGATTGTTCGATTTAAAATGAAAATTAAAATAAATTGTTCTGAACAATGAACAATCGCTTGCATACATAGGGAAAGTCTATGTGGCTATGATTATAAAGAACATAAATTAGAAAGAACCTGACAATTTTCTAATGGCTAAACCTTAGTCAAGGGAAAATTTCCAGTGGAGTTATATACTTATATTTGGATATAGACGGCGTTGGGAAGAAACTAAATTAATTTTGTTTTATTGTTAGGGATGGAAAGTTATATACTTATATTTGGATTTGAGGAGTTAAAATAAACTGGTTTTTTATTGTTATTTTTTTTTTGGTGGTTTAGTTTTTTGATAGATTAGTTAAAATAAACCGGTTTTTTTAATTACTATTCCAAATGAATTAGAGCCATTCATCTCAATTCTCTCAAATCCTATGGTTAGAATTAATGTTTCTCATTTTCTCATTTTAAGATGTTTCTCATTGGATCACTCCTCTCTCTCTCTCTCTCTATATATATATATATAAAGGAATACTCCATTGAAAATGTACTGTAGCGATGAAAACGTGGAAAACCATGCATTATAACCTAGGCCGTGGTTTTCACGTTTTTTCATAACATTTGCGTTTTCAATGGTACATTTCCCATATATATATATATATGATCATGTGAAAACTCCTTCAGTGAGAACCATGTTTATGTGCCAACTTTTTTTGGGATATAAATTGAAAAATCCGAACCGTTCAATTTGATCTATACGACTAAATTAGTTTACAGATGAGAAATCAAGTTATTTGAGATTTGTTTGTTCATGCATTAAAGTGTTCTAAATTGTATGATTGAATATTGTTATTTTTTATAATGACATGATGGATTGGCAATTACATATTTAGACCAATTTAGTTATTCTAAACAATGTGAGCAGTTTGGATCATCTATGTGATGGCTATGTAAAAAGTTCACATGAAGCTTATCATGAGAACTATTTCTCACATGATCACTCCCACACACACAGTCTCACACACTCACACACACACACACACACACACACACACATACATACATATATATATATATAAGATAAGTGTGGGTGTGTGTGGGGCTATGAAGCACCGATACGGGTACGGCGATACGCGTACGGGGACACGGGTACGGGGGATACGACAATTTTTTAAAAAGTAGGATACGGGATACGGCGGGGATACGACTGTGTGTGTGTGTGTGTGTGTATATATATATCAAAAAAATATGAATAATTACACATAACTAAATAATCTTTTTTGTTAATAAGGAAATGGTAAATATCTTTCATTAAACATAAATAAGATAATCCATAAAGGCTACAATAATTATTCATAAGTATAAGCAATAACATAAGTAAACAAAATAAGTTCATAAGCAATATAAGTATATAACATAAGCAGACAAATCAAATAGTGGGACAAGTTTCAGCCGTATCAAATAATTGGATAATAAAAAAAAATGCAGGATACAGGAATGTACATGATACGGGGATACGAGTATCGGATACGTACAGGATACGGGGACGGCACCCTCCGTGAAGTATCCGTTCTTCAGAGGTGTGGGGCTATGTCCTTGTTCCAAAAAAACAAAAAACAAAAAACTTCTAGGTTGGCTCCTCTTGAACGGGTGTGATGCACATACCTTTGTTTTCTGCACTTTTATTTTTATCAACTTATTTTATGCATCTACTCCTATAATTCTATTTTTTACCCACATGGAACATAAATTTCTGAGGTATATGTGATATTAGCAAATTTGTGGGGGCGTAGGTGTTAGAAACACTTTTATAAAATGTTGATTGTCATTGTCCATTCACTATTTTAGGAAAAATACTCCCTAATTTACCCTGCTTGCATGTGAAATTTAAACTTTAAAAGTGAAATTTAAGGGTAAGTAGAAAATGAGAATAAGGGGGCTAGTGAAGACTATGTATGTACAAAATTTCTCTGTGATTTACAGAATGAAGGCTGTATATACAAAAATTCAAATTATTCCGATGAATTTTAACTATTCATCATGTGTCATCATGGGACTGAAAAATGGAGGTTTTATAGTAGTTTAGGATTACTCAATTTTCAATCGCATGTTGATTAGATAAAAATCTTTGAAATCATTTGAGTTATTTTTGTGCAGTTTTTTGGGTGTAGGTTACATTCTGACATTTCGGATTTTATTTTGGATGTTTGGTATATGATTTTTGAGTGGTCACCATAACCAACTTAGCTATGGCGACACATTAGTCCCTTATTCTCATAAAAAAAAACCCGAAAGTTTCTTAAGAAAAAAAAAACACATGGTTTTCCAAAACAAAAATTTACCCCTTAGAAAAGTAATCTTCTATGAAATACCTAGAATACCCCTAATAGTGTTCCCATCTCGTCTTCCTCATCTTCTGCTTTGCTATAGAATTAGTACATACTTGATAGATGAATAAGGAATCTTTGAATCATTTATACATCATTTCTAGTGAAAGACAACTCAAAATATGAGGCCAATGCGAAATGAAGTACAACAAAATAAAAATATATGCATGTAATGTTAAAATAAATCAAGTATATATGAGATTGGGGTGACTGATATCATACTGGAGGACGACGATGGTGGACAAGATCGGAGTGGATGAGATCTAAGGTGGAGGAGATAGGGGTGGTTTGGGGATTAAATAGTGGTAAAGTACAAAGAAGCTTACCCCTACTTAGAGTTCGACTTCAATTTTAGATATGGACATACATATGAATTGGGTGGTAAACTAGTAGCAATTTGGGGCTAGCGTAATGTGGCTAGGGTTTTGGCTAAGACTAAAGAGTCGTATGTATATCTTTCTGCTGATACGAGTCATGTGTATATATTGACATATATTCTATATTTAGTTATACTGAAATCTACGGTTTATGAAGGTTAAAGGGTTGAGATTAGTGTTAGGAAATTATGCCGCAACGGAGTTGTTGAGCAAGGTAGCAAGGAGCACAGACAGATCTAATGAACAACCAAGCAAGTAGATCACATCAATCACATAAACATTTCTCCCGGTTTGGGCAAACCCTAATCCGGGGGAAATATTATTCAACTAGAGAAGATTACAGGAGTTGCAAACTCACTCTCCAAGAAATATCTCTCGAGCCTTATGTACAATGGAGAAATCTCAAAGAAGTACTTGCCCTCTCTTAATAGAGGCTATTACAATATATAGAGATCTAAAGAAATTCTAGGTTTAGTCTTGATACAATAATTGTGCGATATATTCTGAAGAGAGAGCCTCACGATTAGAGATGTACGATCTAACTTGGAGTAGAAGATTGGCCAAAAAGATCACCCAGATACAGGCCCAATAATAGCCAGCTGCCGTTGACGGTTGAATGCCCCCTAGGACAGTTTGTGCACTACTCTCAAATCCAACCAGAGAGCTTGCGCGGTCGACTGTCAGTCGATCGTTAATTAATTTCTTCTACTCTTGCTGATGTTGTTACTTATTCTTCTCACAATGATGCTTTGATCTTCCTCTCGCTTCATCGTCTTCTCTTCTCATCGAACCCAAGTATGCAAGACATACACCCAACAATTAGGGCCAAGTCGGGTAGGGCCTAAGGTAAAACCTGGCCTGGGCCCTATTACTCAGATGGACCTGATTTCAAGGCCCGACCTTTACCTTTTTTAGGGCCATCCCTAGTTTCACGGAACACCAATATATGCAGCTCAAGTAAATCAATTTAGCTAGAAAGAGGTTTCCTTTGATAATCTAAAAAAATTGGAACTTCAAAAAAAATGACTTGGCCATATAAAAGTTTCATGCCAAATTAGATTTTTAATTAATTACCTAGAAAAGAGTCCATATTTCAAAATATTAATTACATGCACAACTCAAGTTTTATGTTCGGAATCTTAGTGAGATCAATGCCCCTCGTTGGCATTTGCGCGATTTGTTTCCTCTGTATGTTCTTCTGTTATGCCCTTGCTCTTTGATTTTCTCTTTTGGTACCAATCACAGATTAGTTGGCCCTAACTCCGAAGAAATATAAGTATTACGAATGCTGATATAAATGTTGATACATTCATTATGACACATCATGATATTTCGGTATATATATATATACTAGGTTTGCCCGTTGTCACGTGCCTACGGCACGTCTTCGGAACGGTGCACCTTATTTGATTATATAAAATAGTTTCGGAGGTCCAGCAAATTAATTGAAGTAGCAAATATAGAGCAAAAAACATATTATATGATTTTTTTGAATTTTTTTGAATTATTTTTAAAGTTCTTAAATTTTTAAATTTTTAATATTTTTAATATTTTTAAAATTTTATTTTCTTAATTTTTTGAATAGAAGAGGGAGGGAGGGAGAGAAAAAAAATAAAAATAAATATAGAAGTTGTTTTGGGTGGGAGATTTGAATTTGAGTTTTGGGGGGAACTTTTGGGGGGAAAATATGTTTTGTAAGGTTAGATCTGAGCCTTTGATTTTTGGGGGGATTGAAGGAGAGCCGCTTGATAGCTTTCTTTGTGTTTTATTATATATATATATATATATATATAGAGAGAGAGAGAGAGAGAGAGAGAGAGAGAGAGAGATTAGTAGGGTAGTGTATACTAAAATGCAATAGAGCTCTATATAATTTGCAAATCTACTTCTTTATCCTTTTAAAAGATGATCTAAAGATCTAATGGTTTAGAGTAAATTCCGGAGCACTTAACGATAAGTTAAAACTTTAGAGGTAATTGCTAGTTTGCACCATAAAAATTCTGGAAGTTAATAGGTTTGATTCTGCTGTTTAACCTGCCTATGTTGACGACTAACTGTTTTAACAGGACAGCAAGGTATTCTTAGAAATGGTTTATTTCAAAATTTTGTTTTTCCCAATTAAATTGTTTTTCTCATTCTGACTTGTGTACAGTATGCAGTCCTTTCCTATTAGAGAATTTTGTTACTTAAAAGACCTTGGATTTCCAGTTTCTTCTTGTTGTCAACAATGTAAGACTACGTAGTACCCACCAACATGGCAAAATGCGCAGCATGTCAGTGTAGATTATGTATTGGACATGGATACGCACCAAATACATGCTGAACACTACTGATGAAGGTGGATGCTACATCATGCATATGGGAACAGTGAAAACCACACGTCTAATACCCCCCCCCCCCCCCCCCCCCCCCCCGCCTCCTCCTCCTCCTATTTTGGATTAAGGAGAAGAGTTGCTATTGAGTGACTGAATTTGGATTTCAATTGATAGACATAAGAAACTGCAAAGAACCCCGCATGACCATTACTTCTTCCCTTTTTTATGCAAAACTTCTGCAGGGTGTGTATGTGCTATGTTTTGGAAATGACCAAATTTGTTTTTTTTCCAATCGCTGTGTTGCAAATAAGGCTAGGAGTAGAACTAAATGAACGCGGATTGAGGTTGTTTAGAATAAGATGGACATAGGAGTTGCTATTGTCACAAAGATAACATGTAGGACACTAAAGGTGTAAGATAAAAGGCATTTTTGTTCATTGGTACTGTTTTGGTCTACTGTTGATATACTTGCATCTTATTCAGTATTAAATTTGCTTTCAGGCTGCAGAGATTCTTTCAAAAGAGGGAATTAGCGCTGAGGTATAATTTCTATATAAGACCAGTCAGATCTTACCAATATTGTTTGCACTATATTGATAAAGTGTGAGTACCATAATTTCATCGGCAGGTAATTAACCTTCGGTCAATTAGGCCTCTAGACAGAGCTACCATCAATGCTTCTGTCAGAAAGACCAACAGACTGGTGACTGTTGAAGAAGGTTTCCCTCAGCATGGTGTAGGAGCTGAAATCTGGTAAGATATTTGTACATCCAATTTTGTTGTGTGCGTGTTGGAAGAAGAGGTCATTTAGATTTGAAGTATTAGGCATTTGGCATTCTTGATTAGGTTTAAAACCATGATTGGGATTGGGTATCCTTATTAAAGCTCAAGGTGACATGCACATTGGCAACCATATTTACTTATTTTCAGAGCAGGTTGTGTGCGCAATGCATGAGATTTGGACCCTAGGCCTCTTGCATCGCTACTTGAGTCTGGATTCTGTACAGCATTGGCACTTACGACTACTAACTGATTTAGATCTAAAGCGTGTTTGGCATCTCTACTCATCTTTGAACACTAGCTGACACTCTAAATAACTGCTAAAGGTTTTAACCATCTAATCTGAGTAGACGGATTTGACTTATAAATAGTCCAAAGCTTTTGGTCCCATACCGAACCATATCTTACTTCACTTGGTTTTCATGCCGTGTCCCAATATCTAATTGTCCAATGTCCTAAATACCCTTGGAACAAATTGTATATCACCATTATCTGGTCTTCATGTACAATCCTGAGCAATGTTGTTACTACCGGACCGAATTGCCTGGTCGGACCGGGTTTGACTGGAACCGAGCCGTGTACCGGTCCGGCTTTACGTAAAGCGGGCCTCATGGTGAAAACCGGATAAACTGGTGTGAACCGGCCTGTTTTTTATTGACCCGGACGAACTGGGTTCAATACTAACCTGCCGGTTCAGAAATGTTCTTTAATTTTTTTAAAAATATTTTGGTGGAAGCCAAGATTTGAACCAGTGGCCTATAGTATTCTATATTATACCCAAGGTTTTAAATCTTGGATTTCGGACTCGTCTCGGCAAGGGGTGTTTTGTCTAGGATCGGAGATATTGGAGATCTCGAGAAAATGTGATCATCTCGGATGTTCATTTTAGACACTCAATAAACATTTTTTTTTGCTAAACTAGATGTATGTTCTACATGTCTTTTATCATATAAAATATTGGATAATGTAATTAACGACATGAATCAATTACGGTAAATATTCGCAGAATTTAACATTATAAAAGGGAATGTAATATATGTATATAACTTTGACTGAAATTTCGGTTGTATCGGCCGAAATTTAAAACAATGATTATTGCGCCTGACCACTATGCTAATAGCTGAATTTTGTTAGAGCATCCACGGTCGTCATTGTTTAAAAAATGCATATATGCATGAATGCATATAGCATTTGGCCAATTCGCTGCAGTCGTCGATTGGTATTTTTACCAATTTAATATAAAAAAATTTAAACGGAACTTCACTTTGCGATTTTTTAAAGATTTTTTATGATTTTTTTATTAATTGAAAACGTTATTTAAGTAAAAAAAAAAGTGGGCCCCTCCGACTTCAAGTTGCGTCCAAGGAGCTCCTTGGTTGAATTTCATTTATTAAATGTTATTTTTTTTTAAAGTCGTCGGACGCAATGTGAAGTTGCATCTTACGATTTAAAAATAATATTTTTTCGAGCGACGGAACTCGAAGTTGCGTCCTTTAAATTATGCATAATTCTCATATCCGCTCTCATTTATAGCAATCTACTGTAGGAAAATATGCAAAATATGCATATTTAGCAAACGACTGTAGCGATATTTTTGAGAAAATATGCATATTATGCATATCTAGCAAACGACTACAGATGCTCTTATAAAACATATAGTTATGGATATTAATCGTAGTCAGATAAAAGTGATCTCTCCTCTCACTGAACCTAGCCTGACCGTCAGTGATCCCGGTTGAACTGGATAAAAATCGGACTGGCCATCGGTTCGGTGGCTGGTTTGGTTTTTACAACATTGCTCCCGAGCAAAGCAAAGCAAATCAGGCGTAAATATTAGTCTAGAATTTCTTTTTTCCTTTTTTTTCTTCTGGAGGATGTGCCCACAGCTACCCTAAAAGTGAAAAAGCGGGTATCAATCTTAGTCACTCATGTAGGACACCAGGAACTTGCCGTTGTGCCACATGCACTTGTCTTTTTCATGTTTTTTGTCTATGAGTTATATTCCGTTGTGCACAAGCCATGGTGTGCACTCCGTGTGCACTCGGCCTTCAGGCCTTCGTATCGACGATCCGAACCGTTCACATTGATCTACACGTCTAAATTAATTTAAATATGTAAATTTAAGTCATTTGAAATTCATTTGCCATTCATTGAAGTGTTACAAAATTGTGTGGTTGAATATCGTTTTTTTTATAATGATGGATGGACAAAAGAATTTCAAATGACTTGATTTTTACATATTTAAACTAAGAGAAATCTTCGGTTGCACACTACTTTGGTGAGCACTCCGTGAACACTCACGAAATAGAGCACCAATGACAAATCCGAACCGTTCATATTGTTCTATATACCTTAGATAGCCTAACAATAAAAAATCAATTAATTTGAAATTCATTTGTCCATGATTTACATCATCACAAAATTGTATGGCTGAAAATTCTAACAGCATGATGGATGGGCAAATGAACTTCAAATTACTTGATTTTTTATTGTTAGGCTATCTAAGGTATATAGAACAATATGAGCGGTTCGGATTTGTCATAGGTGCTCTATTTCGTGAGTGTTCACGGAGTGCTCACCAAAAGTAGTGTGCAACCGAAGGGGACTCTTTAAACTAATTTAGACTTGTTGATCAATGTGAACGGTTCAGATCGTCGATACGAAGGCCGAGTGCACACGGAGTGCACACCATGGCTAGTGCACAACGGAAGGCCTCTCTCTCTCTCTCTATATATATATATATATATATATATATATATATTTCAGGGCTTTGGTTTCGACAACCCGAAGCCGCATGCAACTTATAATTTGGTCCCATTTCTGCAGTCCCAAAACAAGCCTGAGGTACACACCCATTCAGATATCTCCAACTCATTTTTACCTCACCGAATGTGAACAAGTCGGTTGATTTGATGGAGAATCCTTTATAACTCTAAGAGGCAAGGGGTTCTTGTTTTCTGGTAGGTAAGAATATCAAATAGGACATCGGAGTTGAACCAAATATAATAAAAGGGGCTGAATTTTTTAAAGCACAACTCGTTTAACAACAAGTATGATATGAAATGCCTCCATGTCAAGGAGAGCTGCAAATTTCCAGCGACCTTACAAATTGGATTTGATATTACTTGTGACCCCATATGCTGCTCTTCATTGGATAAGTTGCTAAATTTTGTAAGGCCAGCTGTTAGGGTAGTGATGATAATGAATATTGTAGTTTATATACAAATGCGAGGGATTGTATTCTCATGAATAATTGTGATCTCTTTTGTGACATATGTTTAGCTTATGGAGGAGGTTATATGAAAATTTCATAGTTACTTTTGGGTTAGGAAATAGTCAGTTGATAGATAACTCTCAATCTCTCATCCAATCTTAACAGTGCAACTGTCGTGGAGGAGAGCTTTGAGTATCTTGATGCACCGGTAGAAAGGATTGCCGGAGCTGATGTTCCAACTCCGTATGCAGCAAATCTTGAGAGGATGGCATTCCCCCAGGTTAGCATTCTACTGCCAAATCCATGAAAAGAACTTCCAAAAAGCGAATATTACTGTCATATCCTATGTTCCAAATTACAAATAAAACCTACTTAAAATCTTTAAAACTGTCGCAGGTAGAAGATATTGTCAGAGCAGTAAAACGAGCATGTTACCGTTCCACTTCCATGGCTGCAACTGCATAATTGGGATATACTTTCCTAATTATTTTTTAGTTCTGTGTTGAATTGAGAAAACAATAATGTCCAAAATTTTCATCTGAAAAAACTTGCAATATTTTTTTGAGTAATAATACTTGCACAATATTGTTTTCTTGTAAGTAGCAGTTACTGTTCATGATGTCCATCATGTGCATGTAGTCCAATTTTAGTCACACCTTGTGGAAAATGTAATGTATCTACCATTCGACAAACATTTGTGATGGGTGTTACAAATTTTGTTTAACAGGTGCAAGGCTAAATGTTGAGAAGGCTTTTCAGTTGTTGATTCTTTATGTAGAAATAAACCGAGATCAAACAATACTTATCCGGAAAGTTGAAATTCCAGTTCTTACATTTGCCATGTAATCCACTCAACTATCAAACCCACAGGTTGAAGTTTGAGATAGCAATTGTTAAGTATAGCAATTGTTAAGTATAGCAATTGGTAAGAAATGGACGACAAACTTTCCATCAGATTTTGTTGAGTACGTTGAACACTTGTGTGACCACTGGATGTACATTGTGATTTGTTTAATACTTTGCTTTTGTTTGTGAAGGTGTTATTGTTTTCCAAAGGCTAAATTGCAGATTACTATCTTATACTTCTGGCGTATTTTAGATAACTGGCCTAAACTTGCTTTAATATGTGTAACCCCCAAAATTATCATTTTGGAGCATCCACAGTTGTTTGCTAAATATGCATATTTGGTCAAAAATTGGACGCATATTTGGTCAAAAATTGGACTGCAGTGGTTGGCCAAATATGCATATTATGCATATTTCGCTACAGGAGATTGCTATAAATGAGAATGGATATGAAAAATATGGATAAATGAAAGATAGAGCTTGAAGTACCGTTGTACCCAAAAAAAATATTTTTTTAATGGTCGGACGTCACTTCAAGTGCCGTCGCATTTTTATGGTAGGACGGCACTCCATCAAAAAAAAATAATAATAATTTCATAATAAAAAAACCAAAAAAACCCACCTCTCCCTCTCCTCCCACCCTGTACAGGTAGTTATTTGCAATTTTTGTATTTTTTTGTAATTTTTTCGTAATTTCTGTAAATTTTTTGTAATTTTTTATTATTTTTTTGTAACTTTTTTATTTGCACCTCGAGGACGAATTTTTCCCACGGACGGCACTTGAAGTGTCGTCGCACCTTTTTTTATAATTTTTTTCCCTCCTACGGAACATGATATGCCGTCCTACTGTTTAAAAATGTATTTTAATTTTTTTTCATCTCCGACGGCACATGAAGGACCGTCTGTTATTATTTTAATTTAAAAAAGTAAAATATAGTATTCAACGACTGCAGCAAAATGTAATTTTGCTATAATCATTTATCCATTAATGTATATTTTGACTCTCAACGACTGTGGATACTCTAATCCGCTAATGCGGGGGTAGTTTTCTTGAAAAATTGCTCTGGTTTAGGGTAGTTTTTTTTTTTTTTTTTTTGAATTTAGATAGAAGTCTGAGTTAATAATTGTTACCGTTTTAGAGAAAAATGAAAGCTTGGAGTTTACACATATTAAAGCAACTTTGTACAGGGTAGTCTTCTATAATTTAGATTTATGAAAATATAGTTAGTAAGTTCTTCAGTTCATCGAACTTGGTCCATTTGAAGTCTTAAATCACTAAACAAGAACGAAACAAGAGTTGTATTATTTTAAAAAAAATAAAATAAAAGATGGTATAGCCACCATATTTTATTAATAAAAAGTAAACAAAATAAACCTAGAGTATTGGACAAAATATATAAAGCTATAGTACAAGAAATAAAATATAGAATCTCCAACATGCATGTGAGGGTGGGACAATTCCAAACATAAAGCAAGAAAACAAGTACAAACATAATAAAAGAGATCCCTTCAATAAAATTATGCAGGGTCTTTATCCAACCTTACCTCCGAGGAAAAGGGACAAGAAGCTTAGGCTTTCGCGTAGGATCCAAAGTCTCCCGCTTCTGGAAAGGAGTTGCTAAAGCCAGCGGACCTTTCAACTCAGCCACTTCATCTTTGATCGGCAATGGTCGAACCACCAGATTTTGGTGAGACAAGTGGTGCGGTCCTCATACTCTTAAGGAAGATTTTCCAGAGTTGTTTGCTATAACGAATCGACCGAATGTCTCGGTGGCGGAAACATGGAAAAGAGGGACTTGGAGACCGTCGTTCCAAGGAACTCTTTCTCCAAATTTGCTACAGCAACTGCATGAACTACAAATGCGCATAGTCCAATCCGGGGTGATATGTGCCCAAGGCCCAGATCACATGCGTTGGGGTCTCGAGAACAAAGGAGTGTTCTCGGTTAGATCTCTTTACCACCGGATTCACTACCGAGGATGCAGGCCCAGCTGGGCAGCGGTTCTATGGAAGACCAAAACACCTCTGAAAATTAGAGTCTTCCTCTGGCTTGTGCTCAACAATGCCATACTCACTAGAGAGAACCTTGCCAAGAGGCAACTCACATTGCGACCAATTGCGGGTTCTGCAACGTTCACGTGGAAGATTTGAATCATCTGTTTCTTCACTGCACCAGAAGCAAGGCCATCATGATAGAGGTGCTGAGAGCACTAGGAACAAGTGACTATCCAAGAGACTATGAGGAACTGTGGGTCGGCTCCAGATTTGCCTCATCCCGTCACGATATGAAAGATGCATGGTTTATTGCCATTGCGGCAACCACATGGGTGTTATGGCTAGATAGGAACAATTTTTATTTCCGTGCTTCATGTAATTCAATTTCTAGTAATCTTACTCATATCATGCATCTAATTTCTTTTTGGGCTACAGCTGCTGCTTCAGGAGCAAGAGGGAGAATTGCAAGGGTTTTCCAGGTGGATGATTTTGACGACGAGGAGATAGAGATCGGGCCAACTCTGGACTGATGAGTGGACACCCGCCTCACTTCTACTTATTTTGTATCAGGCCTTAGTATTTTGTATTTGTGTTTTGGTTGCCTTTAGGCTGGATGATATAACCCATCCCCCAGGATTTTGTTGGGGGCTATGTTTTATTTCCTGTACTGCACTTTTATTTTCCCGAGACTTCGGGGTTGTTTATTAATCACTTATTAATGAAACAGGGTGGCATTATTCCACCTTTTCTTCAAAAAAAAAAAAAATTATGGAGGGTGGACATCTGTCTCGAGACGCTCACTCAATCGAGAGTTGAACCAATCACTATATTCTCGTCGTCGTACTTGTCCACCTGAAAGACACTGATGATTCTCCCTCTTTGGTCCTGCACTGTAGCTGTGGCTCAAAAAAAGATAAGATATATAATATGAATTAGATTCCAGAAATATTATTACAAGTTCTACGACCTCCATGTATCTTTTTCATGCATGCCTTCTTCCATCTGATAAGGTGATAGCCGTCTCAATCCGGATTTGACCCTTTCTATAAAAACCGCTTTCGAGTCCGGTCAATTCTCTGAATTACCTATCGTGACATTTCAAAGAAGGACAGATAATAGGTTGGATGGAAGATTTGAGAGGACTGCATTAATGAGCATGACTCTCCCTCCTAATGATAGGGCTTTACCTTTCCAACCTGCTAAACGGTTCTCAACCCGGTTAATAATGGGTAGCCAATCAGCCTTTTTGAGTTTTCCGGGCCTTAGTGGCAATCCGAGGTACTGAATGGGGAAACTCTCGGTGGAGCAATTGAGAATTGTGGCATGTTCTAGTACCTCCTCTGTTGCCAGGGCAATGGGGATGAGAGCACTTTTGTGGAAGTTAACAATGAGGCCAGACCAAGCTTCAAAACTATATAATATACCTTTGAAGGCGATTGTTTCCCCGAGGTTGCCATTACCAAATAGGAGAGTATCATCAGCATATTAAAGGATTGAGCAACCTTGGCGATTGACTCTCTTGGCCACCGGTACAATCCAATCTGCTCTACTGCAGTTAGCCATCATGGACCGAAGTACGTCTGCCACAATGGTGAAGAGAAGGGGTGAGAGCGGATCTCCTTGTCTGAGGCCCCATTTGCATGAAAATGGGTGGCCCGACACCCTATTTACCAAAATTGCAGTTTTGCTGGTGGTAATACATGTGTGGTATATCTGATCCATCTATCCCCAAAACCGCTTCCAGCAAGCACTTCTTGGAGACAATATCATTCAACCGAATCGTAAGCTTTCTCAAAATCCAGCTTCATGAGGTAGCTCTTAGCATTCAATGTGTGGCATTGGTGGATAGTTTCTTCAGTCGTAGCTATACTATCCTGAATACACCGCCCTTCAATGAACCTCGTCTGATAGTGACTAATGAGACCATCCATCACCTTTCTCAGTCTATTAGCGAGAGTCTTGGTAATGATCTTGACAGAGCAGTCAAGGAGACTAATAGAGCGAAAGTCTCCCACTCGCCGGGAGTCTTCTTTCTTAGAAATCAGCACAACCTCCGCAAAATTAAATCTCCCTAATTTGAGCTTATGTTCGTAGAAATCAGCGAACACCTTCAGGAAATTGCCTTTGATTTCCTCCCAGAATGTCTGATAGAAGATTATCGGGAAGCCATATGGACCTGGGGCTTTATCTTTTCCAAGTTGTTGGACTGCCTCCCATACTTCTTTCTCAGTGAAGGGTGCTTCTAGGGATTGCATAATAAGATCGAAGTTGCCCGCCGAGTCTTGCCATAATTCGTGGTGGAGAGGGACCCTCAAGTTCGCTTTGTGTCCAAAGAGAAGTTTGAAATGGGACTGGAATGCCATTTTGATATCCTTGTCGCCTTGGATCATTTCAGAGTCTGAATGGATCGAGTGAATGAGGTTAGATCTATGTTGGGCACTGGCTACTCGATGGAAGAATGTTGTGTTTGCGTCTCCCTCTTTGAGCCACGAAATTCTGGACCGCTGTTGCCATTTGATTTCCTCAAGCCTATAGAGTTGGTCAATTTCTTCTCTGAATTGAAGCAACCTATTCTGCTCTTCCTGTAACAGATCTCTAGTTTCTTCAGTTTTCTCAAGTTCCTCAACACCTTCAAGAAGGGAGTCTTTTGCCCTCCAAATCAGCGCAAATCTGGTCCGGTTCCATTTTCTTAGCTTGCTCCTAAGTCTTCTAATTTTTTCACACCATATTGCGGTCGCTTCAATCCCCGTAGTGGGGCGAGACCAACTCTCGTAGACCATGCGATGGAAGCCTTGGATTTCTAACCATGCTTTCTCAAATCTAAACTTTGGTGATTTTCTGGGTTGATCTTCCCCGAAAGATAAGAAAATAGGTACATGGTCTGAGGTGGGTTTAGGAAGTGATTTAACCAAAGATAACGGAAATTTGGTCTCCCCGTCAGTAGAGACCAATATCCTATCTAGTTTAGCTAGAATGGGTGACGATTGCATGTTTGACCAAGTGAAGAGCCTATCAGAAATGGGAATGTCCACCAGTTTCAGATATGTGCTAACCTCATTAAACGCTTCCCTATCAGAGTCACTGGATCCTCTGCCCCTGTGTTCTGAGGCGAATCTAGTGATGTTGAAATCGCCCCCCCACCACCCAGGGGTGTGGTTAGTGTGCTTGAATTGCTCTTAGCTTTGTCCAGAAAGCCATCCTAGAGGTAGAGGTGTGCGGACCATAGACCAACGTAATTGATTGAGTCCATAGGTCGGCTTTATGTTGGAGCAAGACCAACAATGAAAATTGCCCATAGAGCTCGTTTAGACAACAAAATGTTTCGGGGTTGAAACCTAGCGCGATACCCCCAGATGCCCCAACAGATGGGGATATTCTCCATTCAGAGATTCGATTTCCCCCCAACCTACGTGATATGGCTAAAAATAAGGGTTTAATCCAAACCGTCCAAATCAGGCACGAATCTTAAAGCTCGGGGGTAAAATGGTAATTTCACCTACAAACGGGTCTGAAATGGATGTTGGGCCTCTTTCCAAAGGCCTAATAACCAATAAATGGATCCGTCTTACTGGGTGCGGGTTCCAACCTGCAAGAAACTCAGTCTAGCTGGATAGAGAATTAGGGTTTATGATTGCCCTCAATCAACGGTCCTGATCGCTTCTATCCATCCATTCGGAAGTAGGGATTTGATCTTATCCCGAAATTGGTTCCTAAGGCGGCTATAAATACCCCCCATCCCCCACTGTTACCAGGTAATCAATCTTTTGCCAATCAAACCTCTTTCATAATCTTTCTGATTACTGACTAGAGCGTCGAAGGGTGCGTCGCCGGAATCAATCCCGGTGTTTCACACTTTTGCAGGTCAACGGCGGGAGATCACGGTCAAACTCCGGTCAAGTGTGTCCAGGTTTGACTATTCAACTTCCCTCGAATCCACAAATCTATCTGTTTGCCCCCACACCGATTTCAGCGGCAAAAGATTGGCGCCGTCTGTAGGAAGCCACGAATAGCAATCCATCATCTTCCATCGGTTAAGATCACCTCCCGCCATGCCTCCAAGGAAACTGAGATCTAGAGGGTCCAACCATGGGCCCACTCTTCCTCAACCGCAATAGGAGGCCCCCTCCAAACCGTCCCGCAGCAGGGACAACTCCCTCCTCAGCCTGATCACCCCCTGCAGCAGGAGCAGCCTCCTCTTCAGAACCCTCAGCCCCAGCGGGCTCAAGTCAGGCCCCAGAACGCCGGTATTGGGACCTTTTGTCCTCATCCTCAGAAGCAACATCTTCATTGCGACCACATCTCCGTACATAACCCTTCAACCGACTCCATGGCATCCCATAACCCTCGGCCCTCAGAAGACCTCCGCAACGTCATCATTAATCGGCAGAAAGAAGAGGACCTTCGCCACCGTTTGGATGAAAGGTGGGCCCGTGAGGGAGCCTCCTGCTCAGAACGTCCAAATGAGCGATCTCCTCGCTGCTGTGACCATAGGAGGTCCCCTCTTCACAGGAGACGGAGGGAGTCGTCTGAGTACCATCGAAGAAGGCCTTATTCTCCCGCTAACCGAAAACCCCAGAGGGACCAGAACGGACCTATCACCCGAGCCGAATTCCAAGAATTCCAGGCAACAATCCTGCAGGCCCTCAATCTCCCACCAAACAATAACAATAATGTTCAGAGGGTTCCCACTCCTCTGCCAGTTCGAAGCCCTCGCCAACAGTCCCTAAGTCCTCCTCGAGCTCCGAGCTGCCGCCATCACAATCCTAGCCCTCACCAGTCTCCAAGTTACCGACGCCATTGCCCACGCTCCCCTTCGTACGAAGACGAGTCCAGAGGCTCACCAGGGTACCGTCGAAGGGATGATGCTGTCTACCACCGTCTCCACGAGATGGAGAGGCGCCTCGGTCAACTAGATAGAGATGGGGAGCTCAGGGGAAGGACCCTCCGGCCAAGCAGACCTCCGTTTTCTCGAACCATCATAGAGGCACCCGTTCCAGCAAACTTCAAGCCTCCGCAGTTCGAGACATATACGGGAGAGTCAGATCCCATGGATCACATCGAGAGTTTCAAAACTCTCATGATGATCCACCAAGCCTCCGATGCCCTTCTGTGCAAGACTTTCCCAGCCACTCTCAAAGGTCCAGCTCGGGAATGGTACTCTCGCCTTGCTCCATCCTCCATCTTCTCCTTTGAACAGTTAGAGACCCTCTTCATAACCCACTTTGTGAGCAGCCGCCGCTCCCAAAAGACGAGTATTTCACTACTCTTCCTCAACCAGAAGAAGGGCAAGAAGCTGAGAGATTATGCCAAGCGGTTTACCGCAGAATCCAGATCCATAGCCTCCCTCGACCAATCGGTCGCTGCGACCGCCTTCCAGTCCAATGTCCTCAACTCCAACCTCCAGTCCTCCCTACCCAAAAAGCCCCCGAGGGACTTCTCTGACCTCCTCCTCAGAAGTGAGAAGTATATCCAGGCGGAGGAAGCTGAACATCGCCCCACCTTCGAGAGATCCTCTTGTGGAAATAAGAGGGAGGCAGCTGATGACGAGGGAGCCAAAAAGCTTCAGAAGGACAACGGGGGTCAGCGTCGTCCACCTCCCAGATTCGAAAAGTTTACCCCTCTCAACGCCAATGTTTCAACTATTCTCATGGAGGTAGAGAAAGAAGGGATCCTGCCTCCTGCCCCGAAGATGAATACTCCAGGGAAGAAAAGGGATAAGGAGAATTGGTGCTGCTACCATCGAAACCAAGGCCACAACACCAATGATTGTCGGGCTTTAAAGAATGATATTGAAGCCCTCATTCAGAGAGGTCAGCTCTCCAAGTTTGTAAGAAAGGATCAGGTCGATCTTCCTCCACCCCCTAGGGGGCTAACAAGCGTCCCGAGAGGCACGACGAGACTCCCGAATTTGAAGAAGAGCGCATCCTGCACCTCATCCATGAAGGCCCAATGGGAGGAACCTCTAACTCTTCTCGAAAGGCTTTCAACAGGGAAGTCAATTCGGTGCACAGCATACCCCCTCCCAAAGGTCTCGGAGTCCCGGTTACTTTCTCAAATGAAGATCTAGAGGGTGTCTGAACACCCCACTGTGATGCACTGGTCATTAACCTCCACATGGAAAACTTCAAAGTAGAAAGGATTCTGGTGGATAACGGCAGTTCTGTCAACATCCTCTTCCTGGTGGCTTTCCGAGGACTCAAATTATCGCGAGACAAGCTAAAGCCCGCCGACTACACTCTCCATGGGTTCATGGGAGTGCCAGCGATAATCGAAGGGGTTATAACCCTCGACATAACCACCGGCAAAACTCCTACTACCCGAACGAAGCCAATGGACTTCATGGTTGTCGACATCCCAGCTGCTTACAATGTGATCCTAGGCCAACCTGGCCTAACTGCTTTAGAAGCCGTCCCGTCAACCTATCCTCTGAAAATGAAGTTCCCCACCAAGGCAGGTGTATGGGAAGTAAGGGAAAGTCAGGAGATGGCCCGCAAATGCTACATGACCTCGACCGGAGGACTCGTCCTTTCCCTCGAGACCCTTGAAATTCCCCAGGGAAATGCCCAGCCTATTTCAGAACCGGTAGACAAGCTGGAGGAAGTGCTCTTCTCAGAGCAAGATCCGAAACACAAATTCTTCATCAGCATGACCCTCCCCTCTGCCCTCGGTTCCGACATAGTCCAGTGCATCAAGAAGAACCATGACCTCTTCGCATGGATTGCTGCCGACATGCCAGGGATTTCCGAAGACCTCCTCATCCATCACCTAAGTGTTGCTCCGGGGTCCAAACCGGTCCAGTAGAAGAGGTGTAAATTCGCCCCGGACCGCCAGCATGCCATAAAAGAAGAAGTAGAGAAGCTCCTCAAAGCCCGGTTCATACAAGAGGTCAATTATCCCGAGTGGCTCTCCAATATTGTAATGGTTAAGAAGGCCAATGGAAGTTGAAGGATTTGCATTGACTTTACGAACTTGAACAAGGCATGCCCCAAGGATCCTTTCCCACTCCCCAGCATTGATACCTTGATCGATGCCACTTCAGGCCATGAACTTTTGAGCTTCATGGACGCCTTCTCCCAATACAACCAAATCAGAATGTTCCCGCCGGATATCCCGAAGACGTCCTTCGTCACAGATCAGGGTCTCTACTGCTACAGGGTAATGCCCTTCGGGCTCAAAAATGCTGGTGCCACCTACCAACGCCTCATCAATAAGGTCTTCCGAAATCAGATCGGCTGAAACATGGAAGCTTACATCGTTGATATGCCAGTAAAAAGTATCCATGGGTCCGACCATATCGCCGACCTACAAGAAGCCTTCGACGTATTGAGGAAGCACAACATGAGACTAAACCCGAATAAGTGTGCATTCGGGGTCTCATCTGGTAAATTTCTAGACTTTATGGTCAGTCAAAGAGGGATCGAGGCCAATCCCAAGAAGATAAAAGCCATTCTCCATATGGCTCCTCCTACCAATGTGAAAGAAGTCCAAAAGCTTACGGGACGCCTCGCAGCTATAGGGCACTTCCTGTCTAAGTCAGGGGAGAAGTGTCTTCCTTTCTTCAAAGCCCTCAAGGGGGCTAAAGGCTTTGAGTGGGGCCAGCAGCAACAAGAATCGTTCGACCAGCTGAAAGCCTATCTGGTCAACCCCCCACTCCTCAGCATGCCTACTCCCGGGGAAACACTCTACCTCTACCTCGCTGCCTCCGAGCAAACCCTCAGCGCTGTCCTAGTGAGGGAAGAAGACAAGGCTCAGAAGCCTATCTATTATGTGAGCAAGGTCCTTAGAGACGCTGAGCTCTGCTATCCGAGATTGGATAAGATAGCATATGCCTTGGTTATGGCAGCCAGAAAGCTTCGTCCATATTTTCAATTCCATTCGGTGGTCGTCCTTATCGACCAACCGCTCAAGCAGGTTTTGCATAAGCCCGAGACCTCCGGGCGTCTGATGAAATGGTCGATCGAGCTGAGCCAACACAACATATCCTATCAGCCTCGAACTACAATTAAGGCTCAAGCCTTAGCCGAATTTATAGTAGAAAGCACCATCCCGAAAGTGAGTCAAGCAACCAATGGGCCGCCCATCTGGACAGTGTATGTAGACGGGTCTTCTTGCACCGAAGGGAGCGGAGCCGGAGTCATTCTGGCAGGCCCAGATGACTTCGTTCTCTAATACTTCCTCCGCATCAACTTCAAAGCCTTCAACAACGAAGCTGAATATGAAGCCCTAATAGCAGGCTTGGGTATGGCTCTCAAGGCAGGAGCGCACCGTGTCCGAATATTCAGTGACTCGCAGCTGGTGGTAAATTAGGTCTTAGGAGACTACGAGGCGCGAGACGACCGAATGGCCAAGTACCTAGCCAAGGTCCAAAGTCTCATAGCTTCGTTCGAAGAGGCTCAACTCCAGCGGATCCTTAAAGAAGAGAACTCCCAAGCAGATACCCTCTCAAAATTGGCCTCCTCCTTCCTCCAAGGCCTCGAGAAGACCATCCTAATCGAAGTACTCCTAAGACTAAGCATCGAAGAAGAAATCCCCGACTCAATGGAGTTGCTACCTATTCAACTCAAGGATAATTGGATGAAGCCTTTGATTGAGTTCCTTAGAGACGGGACCCTCCCCCAAGATCCTAGAGAAGCTCGTCGAATCCAAACGAGAGCGGAGCGGTACACCTTCGTTGAAGAATTCTTGTACAAATGCTCCTACACCCAAGTAGATGGCAGACCCTACTTGAGATGTCTCTCCCCAGAAGAAGCCTCGTATGCCCTCCAAGAACTCCACGAAGGCATAGGCGGAGCCCATTCAGGATCAAGGTCCCTCGCCAGGAAAATTTTAAACTACGGGTGCTTCTGGCCTACCCTACTTCGAGATGCCGAGCAACATGTCCGGCAATGCAGTCCCTGTCAGCAGTTCTCCAACATCCACCGCCTACCCTAAGCACAACTCACATCTCTCTCGAGTCCAATTCCCTTCGCAATGTGGGGGATGGACTTGCTAGGTCTATTCCCACCAGCTCCAGGCCAGCTCAAGTTCCTAGTCGTGGCAATCGACTATTTCTCTAAGTGGATCGAGGTCGAACCATTGGCTACTATCACTGAGAACAGAGTGCTGCAGTTCTTCTGGAAAAATGTAATCTGTAGGTTCGGCATACCTCGAGTCCTAATAACAGATAACGGAACACAGTTTACAGGGACAGCATTCCGATCTTTATGTGAAGACCTCGGCATTCAGCAATGCTTCTCCTCCATCTTCCATCCTCAGTCCAATGGTCAAGTAGAGAATACAAACAGGCAGATCCTCTTCGGCATCAAGAAGAGACTAGATAAGTCGGCCAAAGGCTTATGGGCAGAACAACTTCCTAACATATTGTGGAACTACCGCACTACGAAAAGGACCCCCATAGGAGAGTCGCCCTTCAATCTCACCTACAGGTCCGAGGCTGTAATCCCCTTAGAAGTTGGTTTGTCATCCCCTCGCCTTATTGCCTATAATGAAGAGTAGAACGCCAAAGAGCTCCGAGCGAACTTGGACCTAATCGATGAGCTCCGCGAAAGAGCTTCAATTCGCTAGCAAAATTATTGAAGAAGAATCGAGCAGGCCTACAACAAAAGGGTCCGTCCTACAGATCTCAAGTAGGGGGACTTAGTCCTCAGAAAGCTAGCCATCTCATTCCCCAGTCAAAAGAGCAAGCTAGCCCCAAATTGGGAAAGACCATTCAAGGTCTCCAAGGTAGTTCGGCCAGGAGCATATCGTCTTGAAGACCTCGAAGGTAGAGAGATACCAAGAACTTGGAACGCCGACCATTTACTGATGTACCAAGAGGGTGTTTGAACGCCTCTCTGAGTACCATTAAATGTCGAGCCATTCCTATCTTTTTATTTGTACTTGCTTCTTTATTTTTCCATTGTAATAATGGCCTGCAACTTAGAAGCGGCCGATTAGCAGTTATCAATAAAGAACTTCATTCGCCTGATAATTCTCTTGTGATTATTTTATCTTTCTGTTTAAGACCTTTAATTGCGCTTACTCAAACGACGAGTTCGGAGTCCAAAACTTGGCTCGATTCTGCTTCGCAAGCTCGCTCTTAAGCGAGCTAGAAGTGGTTCGCCATTCGGAACTGCTCCCACAACCGTTGAAACTTACTCAAACGACGAGTTCGGAGTCCAAAACTTGGCTCGATTCCGCTTTGCAAGTTCGCTCTTAAGCGAGCTAGAAGTGGTTCGCCATTCGGAACTGCTCCCACAACCGTTGAAACTTACTCAGACGACGTGTTCGGAGTCCAAAACTTGGCTCGATTCTGCTTCGCAAGCTCGCTCTTAAGCAAGCTAGAAGTAGTTCGCCATTCGGAACTGCTCCCACAACCATTAAAACTTACTCAAACGATGAGTTCGGAGTCCAAAACTTGGCTCGATTTCGCTTCGCAAGCTCGCTTTTAAGCGAGCTAGAAGTGGTTCACCATTCGGAACTGCTCCCACAACCGTTGAAACTTACTCAAACGACGTGTTCGGAGTCCAAAACTTAGCTCGATTCCACTTCGCAAGCTCGCTCTTAAGCAAGCTAGAAGTGGTTCGCCATTCGGAACTGCTCCCACAACCGTTGAAACTTACTCAAACGACGTGTTCGGAGTCCAAAACTTGGCTCGATTCTGCTTCGCAAGCTCGCTCTTAAGCGAGCTAGAAGTAGTTCGCCATTCGGAACTGCTCCCACAATCGTTGAAACTTACTCAAACGACGAGTTCGGAGTCCAAAACTTGGCTCGACTCCGCTTCGCAAGCTCGTTCTCAAGTGAGCTAGAAGTGGTTCGCCATTCGGAACTGCTTCCATAACCGTTGAAACTTACTCAAACGACGAGTTCGGAGTTCAAAGTTTGGCTCGACTCCACTTCTACTCCTCCCTTATAAGCGAGTAAGAAGTGGTCCGCCCTTTAGAAGTACTCTTACAACCATAGATGTTCAACTAAACACGCAAACACACAAGCGAAAAAGAATAAACAAGCTTTCACTTCCATAAAGATTAAAGTTTGGGGAAACTCAGATTACAAGACCAGCTCCTCAGTTCTCTACGATGATTAACAAAATTCGAAAAAGCCAAAATTACAACAACTCTTTCAACGCCTCCTCAGGGCAGGGATGTTCAGGTTTAAAGACACCCGGGGACGGCGACACTCAACCTCGGAGCTCGTCTCTAGACCAGCAAACTGAGACGCATCTTCAGCACTGCCTCTAACAGTGGCCCCAACGGACGCTCCGCTTGACGAAGCAGCCACCCCACTTTGGGCATCAATAGGGCTCTGCCAAGCAGCAGGCAAGCGAGTCGCAAGCTCGTAAAAGGAAACTTCTCTCTCGCTCTCTTCACGGGTACACGACGTGCTTCTGACATTAATTCATTCAGGCTGGGGTTTGAGTCGAGCAACCTCCTCCTCGAGCTCAACAATTCGATCCTTCAGAGAGTCATCCTTCACGGCTATCTTGAAGAGAGGATGCCAAGCGGAGCCTGCGGCACCAGAGCTGTCGGCTATAATGCGACGGAGATGAGTAACTTCGATGCTCTTATCGACCGTAACCCTCTTCAGCTCATCAACCTCCGCCGTCGCCTTGCTCATGGTTGCTAACAGCTCATCTCGCTCGGCCGTCAACTTGCCCATCGCCGCTGTTAATTCTTCCCTCTCCACCAAAAGCTCATCTTCGGCTATCGACAATTCGTGAACCTTAGCTAACAGTTCATCTCTCTCCACTGAAACATCAGATAGCGCCTTCTGAAGCAACTCCACCTCCCCGTCGGGAGGAGCTTCTCAAGCTTGTTTCTTTAGTTGCTTCAGCTCGGAGAGATGCTTCGACAGCTTTAGCTTGAGGTGTCCAAATCCAGCTTGCTCTTGAGAAAACACTCTTGACTGTGAGAAGGGGCCAACTTCGTCGCCACTAAGTCAGATCGGAGATGAGAGACCTTAGCTGCTGTCATGTTTGGCGATGCCTCTGCTAGACGCAACTCGGAGATCTGAAAGAACACAACAACACTAACCTCGTGCAACACATAGCTAAATTTCAAAGCAAAAGTTGCTAACACTTAGCAAGACGTCAAAGCGAGTGGTGCTCAATACTTAGTCAGATTTCAAGACAAAATTATTTTTAGAAAAATTTCAAATCAAGACAGACCCCAACACTTAGTCAAAGAGAGCAAAATCTCATTCATAACAAAAAAGCGGTGGCCAGTCCGCTACAAGGCGATACATGAACAATATATATATATATATATATATATATATATATATATATATATATATATATATATATATACAACAAAGATCAAGGGGCCACCTTGAGTGGTAGCTCGGTGACAGGCACCTCGGCAGATGGCTCCCCTTCCTCTGCCACTATGGTGTGGGGGTCGGCCACAGCCTCGTCACCCCCTCCCTCCACCACCACGGCCTCGGGATCGGCTAGGGCATCGCCACCTAGTTGCTCTTCCCTGGCCTCCCCTTCAGCCTCTTGATCGGCTTCAGGGTCCTCCCCGCTGACCGGACCCTACAGTTCGTATCCCGACCTGTCGAAGCCGGGGACTTGAGCCTCGATGTGCGCGAGCATGGTGGCATAAGACTGCTCCATGTTAGCCATCATATGCTTCTTGGCCTCGGCCTCAATCTCTGCCCTTGCCGCCTCCACGGCCTCGTCTTTTTGCCGCACCACTGCCTCCAAGGCCCTCTTTGCTTTGGCCCTCTCCTCAGCTGCTTTAGCCACCTCCGAGGCGAGCTTCTCCCTCGCCTGCGCCAAGGCCGCCTCTAAGTCGACGACCTATGCCGCCAAATCATCTGAGCGGCGCTGCTTCGCCTTGAACTGCTTCACGGCCCTCGCCCTCTCCGCTCGGTCCTTATCACAAGCGGCCTACAACTCCTTCTCTTGCTCGGCATACTGCTCGAGAAGGTGGCTGAAGTGGCACGTGGCCTGCAAGAAGAAAAAGTTAAAGCACAACGAAAGCCGAGCTAAAAACTTAGAAAATTTTCAAAAGATTATCGAAATCAACTGAGAGAACTTACCAACATGAGCGACCGAGCTACCTCTAGAGCGTCGTCGCCCATCGTCCCCGCCTTCAGAGCGGCTCGGTCCTTTGGGGTCGGGACATGGCGAAGAGCCTGCATACTCATCGCCGAGTACCCGAAGAAACCCTCATAGTTCATCACCCGCCAATCGAGGATGAATAGTTTCTTGTGGGCCTCAGTCAGTATAGCCTCGGCCTGCTCGGTTAGGGGCGGGACCTCGAGCGCCAGAGCCGCTGAGACGGAGAAGCCTTCTCCCGAAGAACCAGAGGGGGTCGGCTGAATGAGACCTACAGCCGAGGCCGATCGCCGAGGAGAGGCCAGATCCACAACTACCACCGAAGGAACCTTGGTAGGTCGGCCAGACGAAGGCCCCGCGCTCGTCCTCTTCCTCTTCTCAGCATCGGAGGCCTTGTTTCGCTCGGCCATAATTGCTCGGAAGTCCATGCTCGGAGCCTCTATCGAATAAAGGAAAACAAAGTTAGAAAATAAAATGCATAACAGAAAGTAAACAAGAAAAAGAGATGTCCGGAGCGTACTCGGGTCGATCGGACTAAGGCCCGACCCGTAAAGCACATACTCGGTCATGTCTCTCCAACTCAACATCGGAAGACCAACCAGCTTCGCCGCGACCTCTGCTTCAGCCAGAGTCAACACCGGCTCGGCCTTTGCTACTTCGGCACCTCCACCTTCCACTGGGTCAGGAAGTCCCATGCCGAAGGGCCTCGGATCAAGAAGTACTTACCCTTCCACGACTTGATAGATTCAGGGTTCTCTATCAGCTTGATGCCTTTCCGAGATGATAGGTAGTACCGATGTTCGGTCTTGCTCATCCTATTGATCCGGTACAAACTCCGGAGGACAACGAGTTGGGGCTCCACCTTCGCTGTTCGGTATTGGAGCAGAAATCCGAGCACATGTCGCCACATGTTCGGCATGAACTGAATAGGGCTCAGTCCATACCACTAGAGAACCTCGGTCACGAAGGGATGGAGGGGGAGACGTAGTCCGGCGTTCAACGCATCGTAGGCAAAGACGCAAGTATCTGGCATGAAGGCTGTGCACGCTTGCACCCCGGGACCTGGGAGAATCAGGGTGTACTCTGGGAGAATGACGAAGCTCTTTCGAATCTAAAGCAGATCTCGTTCGGTTAGAACCAAGGAGATATCATCGACTTCGGTAACCTCCCTCGGTTCGTTCTCCTCGTATGTCTCCGAGCGTCCGTAGACGGCCTTGGTCAACAGCTCGCCGGAGTACTGCCTGATCCCCCCGTGACTGGATATCACGGTCGACAGCCGACCCATTTCACCTGCTCATCGCAGGTCTCCACCACCGTTTCAACGACCGCCGACCGGGCCACTTCCTTCCCCTTCTCCTCGGCCGCAGACGACCCTACTATCTCCTTCCCCTTCCGTCTGCTCACCACTTCTCCCCTTTCCTCATAAACCAACCGCTCGTTGCTCCGACCCCCCGAGGAAGAAGCCTTACTACCTGAGGACACCCGTGACATCTCGTAGGGTATATATATAAGGTTAAGAATATATATACTAACCTTGATGTGACGTTTACGGTCGGAAAAACCTCGCCGAAAATTGCCTTGCCCGCCACGACAGCTAATGCAACCGCCCTTGAGCTCAAATCTTCGCTAGCAGAGCAACTCGAGAGCGAAAATGAACTCTGAGAGTGAAAAGTGAAAGAATGGGAGAGAGAGTGGGGGGGGGGGGGGTTGAAAACTTATAGTGAAAGAAGTGACTCTTGGGCTTTGTAACGAAGAGCGGCGACTCTTGGGCCTCCCTCAAGCCTGTTAAAAACGGCTAAATGACAAAGTAAAGAAGGGCGGCGACAGTTCAGAGAAGGGCGGGGACGGTTCAGTCTTAGCCATGCAGCTCGACAATTCACGAAGCGCCAAGCCACTGAGGCACTTTGCCGAGCTACCGGGGCACCGACCTTCACATTTGGAGAAAAATGTTGCCGAACTCTGTGGGATGTCAGATCGTCCCAAGATTTATGCCAAAAGTTGATAAGCGGCTCAGATTCAAACACGCCCACAAAACGACAAAATCACGCTTTCTCGTGATCTGAGCCGACTTCATCGTGATCTGCACCGTGATGAACGCTCCAGATGTCACCAAGTGGCTCAATGACTCATGATGAGCCGAGCCACCGAGGCACTCTACCGAGCTACCGAGGCACCGACCTCCACATTTGGAGAAAAATGTCGCCGTACTCTGTGGGACGTCTGATTGTCCCAAGATTCGTGCCAAAAGTTGATAAGCGGCTCAGATTCAAGCACGCCCACAAAATGACAAAATCATGTTTTCTCGTGATCTAAGCTGACTGCTTCGTGATCCGCGCCGTGATGAACGCTCCGGATGTCGCCACTTGGCTCAACGACTCATGATGAGCCGAGCCACCGAGGTACTCTGTCGAGCCACCGAGGCACTGACCTCCACATTTGGAGAAAAATGCGGCCGAACTCTGTGGGACGTCTGATCGTCCCAAGATTCGTACCAAAAGTTGATGAGCAGCTCAGATTCAGACACGCGCACAAAACAAGAAAATCACGTTTTCTCGTGATCTGAGCCACCCGCATCGTGATTCGTGCCCTGATGGACGCTCCAGATTCAGCCACGTAGCTCGGCAGCTCATGAAGCGCCGAGCTACCGAGGAGCTATGGCCGAGCCACCGAGGCACCAACCTTCACATTTGAAGAAAAATGCCACCGAGCCACTCAAACCGTCGGATTGCTTCAAGATTCGTGCCAAAAGATGATGAGCGGCTCAAATCACGCCACGCCCACAAAATGACAAAATCACTCTTTCTCGTGATATGAGCCTCCTACCTTGTGATTTGTGCCATGATGGACGCTCCAGATTCAGCCACGTAGCTCGGCAGCTCATGAAGCGCCGAACTACCGAGCTACCGAGGCACCGACCCTTGCAAGGGGAGAAAAGTGCCACCGAGCCACTTAGACCGTCCGATCGCTCAGATATTCATGTTGTTAGCTGATGAACGGCCCAGATTGCGCCACATCATAAATGGTATTAAAAACTAATTTTTATTTATTAAATTCGAATTATTTATTCAAAAATTGCAAAAAAATGATTAAAAATTCAGGAAAATTAATTAAAAATTCTAAAAAATAATTATAAATTCGGAAAAATATTTTTGGACCCCTGGGTAAATAATTATTGCTTAGGAAAATTAATTAATGCCCCGAACAACAAATCACCGCTTCACAAAGTTAAATAACTGATCCGAAAAATAAGTAAAAATTAAGAGAAGTCACCAAGAGTCCAGAAGAGCTCAAAAAAAACCTTCAGCGCGCGACCAACACCGAAAATCACCATAATACCTCATATAAAGATTCGATACCCCTCATTTGGACTACGATACTACTCCGCAAGCCACTAAAACAGTGAAACTACTTCTTAAAGGCTAATCAAATTCAGTCTTTGGGAGTGGGGGGCTCGTGATATGGCTAAAAATAAGGGTTAAATCGGAACTGTCCAAATCAGGCACGAATGTTAAAGCTCGGGGTAAAAATGGTAATTTCAACCTACAAACGGGTCTGAAATGGGAACTGGGCCTCTTTCCAAAGGCCCAATAACCCATAAACGGATCTGTCTTAGTGGGTGCGAGTTTCAACCCGCAAGAAACCCAGTCCAGCTGGATAAAGAATTAAGGTTTATGATTGCCCTCAATCAACGGTCCTAATCACTTCTATCCATCCACCGGGTAGTAGGGATTTGATCTTATCCCGAAACTAGTTTCTAAGGCGGCTATAAATACCCCCATCCCCCACTGTTACCAGGTAATCAATCTTTTGCCAATCAAAGCTCTGTCATAATCTTTCTGATTACTGACTAGAGCGTCGGAGGGTGCATCGCCGGAATCAACCCCGGTGTTTCGCACTTTTTGCAGGTCAACGGCATGAGAACACGGTCAAACTCCGGTGAAGTGTGTCCAGGTTTGACTATTCAACTTCCCTCAAATCCACAAATCTATCTGTTTGCCCCCACACCGATTTCAGCGGCAACATTACCAAGTCTAGACATATGTGTAAGTTTAATCTCTTGAAGACCAACAATGTTAGCTTTTGATTTGGCGATGGCCTTCTTAACCATTTTCCGCTTGCCCCGCCTGCCCAGACCTCTAACGTTCCAGAATAGAGCCTCCATTAACTACAGATGGATGAGTGATCGTGACTCGATTTGGACGTCGAGTTCGAAGTAATGTTAACTCTATCACACTCCCAACCCCTACTCTTATTCAAGAGCAGGGCGTTCCGATCGGTATCGCTAACCGCTAAACCACATGTCTTGGCTAGATTAAAAATCTCAAAATCCGACATGAAATTAAAAATAGATGCTAGAAATGAATGCGTACCTCCATTGCCAGTCTTAGCGAACTTAGCGGACTTAGCGGCTGTAGCAATTTTTAGGTAATCGTCCAAGGACTCCTCAGTAGCCCTCTTAGCAACTCTCTGAACTCTAAATCCTTTTTCGCTGCGGGGATGGACAAGTGCCATTAGTTGTGACACTGGGTAGGTAGATGGGACATATTCTGGGGACATATCTAAGTGCTCCTCTACGATATCATTTGAGTTCATGGAGTCTTCTTCCGAGTAGACACAATCATCATCCAAGTTTAGTCTAGCTTCACTATCTTCGTCATCCAACTCCAAATAGATTCCGCTCCCAACAATACTAGACTTTCCTGTAGCAGACTTTATTGTAACCGAAATCCCAGACCCCTCTTTGGGCCCATTCAGTTCCACAGAAATAGAAATATTGTGCCCTTCATTGGGCCCAATTGTATAGTTCGGCCCACTTTCAGAATCCCTCTCCACCAATTCAATTTTATTTAAAACCAGGCCTAGACCCACGCTATTGGTCCCACTTTCCTCTGAAGCCCTATCTTTAAATTCTCCGTGAAGCCCACCCTGTCTTTAACTTCCCGCTCTCCTCTCACGAGCTCCCCCCTTCGTTCGATGTGCGCATGTGACTTCTGCAGCTCCTCTGTCCTCTTTGTAGGACGTGGCATGCATTCATTGGTGGGCACAGTGGTCGTGGTGAACGGTAGAATACTCGAGGGAAGGAGTGAGTGAAACGAGGCGTCGACTTTGTTTGTTTTCTTTCCCAAATCTGTGACCCTAGAACCCATTTCGTCTTCCCTAAAAGAGCTCCTTTTCTCCTTCAACATCCGCTCCCTCGCTTCGAGCGGTTCCTCTTTTGTCGTCTTACCCAAAACAGCCCTCTTCGGCTTTAACCCTCATCCCAAAGCTCCCACCTTTACTATTAATGGCAGTTGGCTTTTGTTGGCCAACTTCGAGGTCATACCTTTTTCAGCTAAGCATCTTTCTACCCCCTCCCCCTGCTCCTTTCACAGCATCTCTTCGCCTTGAGCTATGGGTTGCCTTCTATTTTGGGCTTTCTTTTTGCTCCACTTTCAGAGGGAGGCAGATGGGTTAGTCACCCCTACCGAAATAGGGTCTAGAACCAGATCAAATCTTTGACTTCCATCCTAACCGTTGGTGGTTTTGATCAGATCAAGATCTTGACCGTCGGTGGTCGGTGGAGGTTTCTAAGGTTCCGCAGTCGCTGTCGGTGGCTCCCGGCGCTCCTTCGTCCCCTTTGCTGCTCTGATGAGTTCTCGGTACGCACACTCAATTTTGTGAGCCCCATTGATAGTGAGATCCCATTCCAATTAGACTACTTGCATGTAAGAGCGGCTGTCTCTGAGCGCAAGGGAAGGAGGTGAGCCACTCGGTAGTGCCTCTGCCGGTTCCTCTTTCTTGTCTAGAACGAAACAAATAAGGTATGATTCTTCGTAAGAGAAAACTTTTACAAATCGAGGCATACGTGTGATGTTGGGGCTTCAGATTAAGATCCTAGCACTCACAAGGTCTGATCGACGGATCGTCTTTTCATCGATCACTTCGATGGTACCAAAATCCGACGTGATCTCTTGTAGCGCCTCTCTTCTCCAGAAGTGCAAGAGAACATTATGTATCCAAACCTAGTACCTCTCGCCCTGAGGTAGTTCTGCTTCAAACCTAGGGAACCAAGGAGAGAATTCAATTTTGAAGTGCTCAAAATCCACTGAGCTCAAGTTGATGACCTCCACCATTTTCTCCGGTGATGGGAAAGACACCAGGAATTGTAAGTGGCACATCTTCTTTACAACTCAATCCCTATGAGCTCTCATTGGCCACTTTGCGATCAGAGCTTGAAGAAGGTGGTTCTCCGATGGACTCCCTGACCTGACTTTAGCGATGGTGCACCACTGTCGCAACCACTTCTCTTCTTGCTTGATGATCTCAAGACTGTTTGCAAGTCTGATGGGTGTGGGATTTTTCGGTGAATTGCTCCTTCTGACCGGTCTTTCATCGTCGAAGTTAGAGGCAGTTACATTTGTACACACATATGACATATGCCCCCATTTCATACATTTGAGGCAACGTATTTCCTTCGTGCAATTCTTTCGATAATGGCCTAAGTCGTCACAATTGAAGCAAGGCACTGGTTTACATTTTCCTTTTCGTTGTCTTTTTCCTTTGTTTTCAACTTGGTTCGGGGGCGAATTACTTCATTTCTTTTGTTTGGCAGTAACTTCAACCCATGTGAATTCCCCACTCAGAGATGGAGTGGACTCCACCGTAGTCCCATTTTGTGGATCCCTTCTTGGGCCCACTCAATGCAAGACTTAGGTGGATCTTTTAAGAATGCTTTTGCGAATTCATTTATCGTTAAAATCTCCTTGTATTCCACAACGGTTAGAAAAGTCATCACTTATGAACATGTTAAAAATTATCCACTACAGTATTGCAAATCTTTTAGGGTGCGTTTGGATAGGTTTTTAAAATCTGTTTTTTTGTTTTAAAAATTTTTTATGTTACAAAACATGTTTGGATAGCAATTTTTAGAAATTGGTTTTTTGAAATACTTTTTAAAACTCTCATTTTGAAAACCATTTTATATATACTATATTATATTATATTATCTATATAGTAAAACACAAAGAAAGCTATCGAGTGGCTCACCTTCAATCCCCAAAATCAAAGGCCTAGATCTAACCTCACAAAACACATTTTTTCTCTCAAAATTTCAAACCCCAAAACCAAAATTTTTCCCCCAAAACTAAAAAACTAATTACTTTATTACTATCTCTCTCTTCTCTCCGCTTTTTTATATTTTTATCTTTCTCTCTCTCCCTATCTCTCTCTCCCATTATTTCTTTATTTACTTAGAAATTTAGATTTTAAGATTTTTGTAATTTTCAGAATTTATATTTTTTTTTTTTTGCACATGTCATATTAAAAATAGCAAATATCTCTTCAACAGTTAAATTTCATCATTTTCTACAATCAAAGTTTTAAGACTTTAGATTTTACACCCCATTTATAATTATTTTTCAACGTATACAAATGGAAACATGAACTTTTATTTACAACTAATTATTGTCAAACTATTCAAACTTGAGCTACATAATTGTTTTTTTTTATCATATAGCTACATAATTGTTGTTTTATTGTTTATAGGGTTTTTCGTGTTATGTATCATTCCGAAGACGTGTCATAGGCACGTGCCCACGGGCAAATCTAGTTATTATATATATTATTATTATTATATATTACTATTATATATTATTATATATATTAATATATAATATATTACCATTATATATTATTATATATATTAATATATAATATATTACCATTATATCTATATAATAAAACACAAAGAAAGCTATCAAGTGGCTCTCCTTCAATTCCCCTAAAAATCAAAGGCTTAGATCAAACCTCACAAAACATATTTCCCCCCCCCCCCCCCCCCAAGTTTCCCCCCAAAACTCAAATTCAAATCCCCCACCCAAAACAACTCCTATATTTATTTTTATTTTTTTCCTCTCCCCCCCCCCCCCCCCCCCCCCTTCTATTCAAAAAATTAAGCAAGTTAAAAATTAAAAAAATAAAAAAATAAAAATTTAAAAACTTTAAAAATAATTCAAAAAAATTATATAATATATTTTTTGCTCTATGTTTGCTACTTCAATTAATTTGCTGGACCTCCAAAACTATTTTATGTGATCAAACAAGGTGCACTGTTCCGAAGACGTGCCGTAGGCACGTGTCAACGGGCAAACCTAGTATTATTATATATATTATTATATAATATACTATTATTATAATATATTGTTATATATATATTTACTAAGTTTGCCCGTTGACACGTGCCTACGGCACGTCTTCGAAACGGGACACCTTGTTTGATCATATAAAATAGTTTTGAAAGTCCAGCAAATTAATTGAAGTAGTAAACATATTATATGAGAAACTTTTAGGAGTCCAGCAAAAAACATATTACATATTTTTATTATTTTTTTTGAATTATTTTAAAAGTTTTTAAATTTTAAATTTTTTTAGTTTTTTAATTTTTAATTTTTTAAAAAAAATTTAAAATTTTTATTTTCTGAATTTTTTGAATAAAAGAGGTAGGGAGAGGGAGAGAGAAAAAATAATTAAATAAGTATATGAGTTGTTTTGGGTGGGGGATTTGAATTTGAGTTTTGGGGGAAAATTTTTTGGGGGAAAAATATGTTTTGTGAGGTTAGATCTGGGCCTTTGATTTTTGGGGGATTGAATGAGAGCCATTTGATAGCTTTCTGTGTATTTTATTATATAGATTAGATTTGCCCGTGGGCACGTGCCTACGGCATGTCTTCGGAACGATACAACACACGAAAAGCCCTGTAAACAGTAAAACAACAATTATGTAGTTCAAGTTTGAATAGTATGATAATAATTAGTTGTAAATAAAAGTCCATGTTTCTATTAGTATATGTTGAAAAATAATTATAAATAAGGGTGTAAAATCCAACTTCTTAGAACTTTAAGTGTGGAAAATGATGAAATTTAACTGTTGAAGATATATTTTTCAATTTAACATGTGCAATAAAAAAAGTATAAAAATTCTGAAAATTTTACAAATCTGAAATCCTAAAATCTAAATTTCTAAGTAAATAAAGAAAGAATGGGAAAGAGAGGGGGGGGGGGGGGGGGGGGGGATAGAGAGAAAGAGAGAAATACGAAAAAGTGAAGAAGGAAAAGAGAGATGGTAATAAAGTAATGAGTTTTTTAGTTTTGTGGGGAAAAATTTAATTTTGGAGTTTGAAATTTTGGACGGAAAAATATGTTTTGTGAGAATCAATCTAGGCCATTGGTTTTAGAGGAGATTGAATGAGAGCCACTTGATAGCTTTCTTTGTAATTTATTATATAGATAATATATTACTATTACATATATATTATAATATATATTATTATTTCATATATACTATTTTATATATACTATTATAATAATCTATTATTATTATTATATATTACTATTATATATGATAATATATATTATTATATAATTTATTATGATAATAATTTTTTTTTTAATATATAATTATAATATATTATTATTACATATATATTATTACAATTATTATATGTTATTATATATATGTATATTATTAAATATGTTTATTACTAGGTTTGCCCGTTGACACGTGCCTACGGCGCACGTCTTCGGAACGGTGCACCTTATTTGATTATATAAAATAGTTTTTGAGGTCCAGTAAATTAATTGAAGTAGCAAATATATTATATGGAAAACTTTTGGGGGTCCAGCAAAAAACATATTATATGATTTTTTGATTTTTTTTTAAAAATTATTTTTGAAGTTTTTAAATTTTGAATTTTTTTTAGTTTTTTAATTTTTAATTTTTTTTAATTTTTTAATTTTTTAATTTCTTAATTTTTTGAATAGAAGATGGAGGGAGAGAGAGAGAAAAAAATGATTAAATAAATATAGGAGTTGTTTTGGGTGGGGGATTTGAATTTGAGTTTGGGGGGAAACTTTGGCGGCGGGGGGAGGGGGGAAGTATGTTTTGTGATGTTAGATCTGGACCTTTAATTTTTGGAGGATTGAAGGAGAGCCACTTGATAGCTTTCTTTGTATTTTATTATATAGACTAGGTTTGCCCGTTGACACGTGCCTACGGCACGCCTTCAGAATATTGCACCTTATTTGATCATATAAAATAGTTTTGGCGGTCCAGCAAATTAATTGAAGTAGCAAACATATTATATGAGATACATTTGAGGGTCCAGCAAAAAACATATTATATGTCTTTTTTGATTTTTTTTTTTGAATTATTTTTAAAGTTTTAAAATTTTTTAAATTTTAAATTTTTTTTGTTTTTTATTTTTTTATTTTTTTATTTTATTTTTTTTTCTCTAATTTTTTGAATTGAAGAGGGAGGGAGGGAGAGAGAAATAAATAAATAAATAAATAAATAAATGAGTTTTTTTTTTAATTTTAATTTTTTTTTATTTTCTTAATTTTTGAATAGAAGAGGGAGGGAGAGAGACAGAGAGAGAGAAAAAAAAAATAATTAAATAAATATAGAAGTTGTTTTGGGTGGGAGATTTGAATTTGAGTTTTGAGGGGAAACTTTTTGGGGGAAAATATGTTTTGTGAGGTTAGATCTAAGCCTTTAATTTCTGGGGGGATTGAAGGAGGGCCACTTGATAGCTTTCTTTGTGTTGTATTATATAGATAATAAATTATTTTATATTATTATATAATATACAATTATTATTTTATATATACTATTATTATATTATATTATTATTATATATATTATTATTTTATATATACTATTTTATATATACTATTATTATACTATATTAATATTATATATATTATTATTATTATATATTACTATTAAATATTATTATATATATTAATATATAATATATTACTATTATATATTATTATATATTATTATATAATTTATTATTATTATAATAAATTGTTTAATATATAATTTGAATATATTATTATTACATATATATTATTATAATTATTATATATTATTATATATATGTATATTATTAAATATGTTTATTATAATAAAATATTTTATATTATTATATATCAGTATGTATGTATATGTATACAACATGTATGTATCAGAGTATATATACTGTATATAGTATATACATACAACAAAACCTATACATACATTATACTCTCATTTTCAAAAAACTGTTTTCCTAAAAAAATTATTACCAAACACCTTTTACACTCTCATTTTTAAAAAACTGTTTTTAGAAAACTATTTTCCAAAAACAGTTTTTAAAATGTGTTTTCAAAACAACAAACCAAACGCAGCCTTACTTTTGTAGAAAAGTTTTTTTTCTCGATTTGTGGGTAACGAATGCATACACATACATCCTAAAAGTCTAATTATCGTTGAATCTGACCAAGATGTCGACCAAGAATTTTAGGACCGTCAAACTAGAACACATGAATGTTGGACCATGCCCCTAGATCGAGGAATCGGCGTTTGGGGTTTGAGAAAAAAAAAGAGTAATACTTTATCCACTATCAATTTCATTATTATTCTCTTCACTATCATACGTGACACACTCCTATTAGAGAGTTATCCCGCCTACTCTATCTTTCCCCATCTATTAAAATGTGCTACCTAAGAAAGTGAAGAGAAATGTAATGAAATTGATAATGGATGTAGCATTACTCAAAAAAATTCATGTATGCTGTCTATATATAGATTAGGAATTTGGGATTCAGTAGTAGAGGATGCGGATGCTTCTTGTGGATTTTGGTGTGGATAATGAATGCCCACACCAAGTCCAACACGCAATATATAAACAGATTCTGGGATAATAATAATATTAATAATAGAAGAGTTGGAGACAAGGAATATGAACAGGATATGGAGTCATGATGGTGGTGGAGGCATCTAACCTGACCCCACCAGAAAGTATGGTTTTCCACATTTATGACAACATCTTCACATTGAGATTTCCGCACCAAAATTATACATGCTGTATTCACCGACAACTCTGCTTTCATACACCGACAACTCTGCTTTCATGCTCTATATATGCTAGTATTATACACGTGCTTTGCACGCGAGGAATTTTTTTTTTGGGAGGGGGGAATGAAAAGGACAAAAAAAAAATTTACCAACACGTGCGTTGCACGGGTTGGGTTACGGACTAAGGCCTTCTCCCATTATAGTAGTATATATATATATATATATATATATATATATATATATATAGGGAAAAAGGGGTATGAGCAACTTGCTCATTTAGTAAATAAGTAATTATTGATGTGGCATGCATGTGATTGGACAATCTTTAAAATGGTTAGTTGTCCAATGTATCACCTGCATGCCACATAATCAATTGCTCATTTACTAAATGAGCAAGTTGCTCATATCCCTTTTACCCATATATATATATATATATATATATATATATATATATAAAGATTGTCCAATCACATGCATACCACATCATCACTTGCTCATTTACTAAATGAGCAAGTTGCTCATACCCCTTTTTCCCATATAAAGATTGTCCAATCACATGCATACCACATCATCACTTGCTCATTTACTAAATGAGCAAGTTGCTCATACCCCTTTTTCCCTATATATATATATATATATATATATATATATTAAGGAAAACGGGAATATGGCTACCGAGTTTCATTAACCAAAAATTAACAAAATATACAGACTACGAACAGGAAATAAAATATGAAACAATATGACTCTTACAGACAACAGATCCCTTTAACAGGCCTGGAGGGTGGGCCAAAAAACCGATAGTCATTGCCTACTATCGAAGAGGACAAGGACAGGCCTACTCCTCAAATATTGCAATGGACCCCATCTTAGCCCCAAACACTCGGCCCAGCAAAATTGTCGGTATGTCAATTAGCTTCGCACACCCTCCAAAATCTAGTCAGGCAGGATTTTATCAACCGCCGAACCCTGCTGTCCCATCGATGGGGGGGCCCTTCTTCGGGTCCAAGCCCCGCAGTCGTGCTGCAACAGATGAAAACTACAATTTCCTTACAGACGGGAATAGCCACCTGTCGAACCCAACCTCCTCCTCCTCCTCGTGCACCGCCTCCAAAGAGATAACCACAACCACAAAGAGAGTCGTGAAGAGGATACATTCACCTCTCTCACGTTTTTGCTCTCTTAGGCCATTTCTCACCAAACTACACTCTCATTCACCCAAACTAAATACCACGCCCAAAGAGAGAGTCGTGGAAAGGATACATTCACCTCTCTCACGTTCTAGCTCTCTCAGGCAATTTCTCACCCACACAAACACGCACCAAGAGAGATTAACTCATCTCCCACACAACGTCTCACTCTCATTCAGAAACTTAAACCAAACAAAACAACAAAAAAGGATCTCTCACGCCACGAAGGGCAGTGGTGTTGCTGATGTTAGGGATGATGATGGAGGGAAGAAGTGGTACTGTCAAAAAGGCAGTGGCCTTTGTTGAAGGAAACTCACTTGAAGAAAAGTTGGTTGCGGCCCTAGTAGCGAGCACACAGCCCCCTCCGACCATCACCGAGTCAGAGCAGACGCGATGCTGGGTATCGCCGCTCAGAGCAGTCGCCACGCCAGAGGTGGCGGACCACGCGAGCTCCACCCCGTTCGTCGTCGACGCATCAAAATCGCAAAGGAAGTTGGTGTCGTCGACGCACGCTCCATCCCGTTCGTCGTTGCTTCGAAAGTCCCCGTCTAGGACAAGACGTGAAGCTCGACGTCGGAGGGGCGATGGGGTGAGGTGGAAGAGGGTGCGAGGAGGGAGGGACGACAGTGGGCGACAGCGATGAGAGGGGGGGATGAACCCTAGCCGCCGCCCCCAAGCTCAGATCTAGGTTTTGAGACTTTTTTGGGGAGAGAGTTTCTCTCTCTCTAGATTTCTAGAGAGAGAAACTCTTTTTGGGAAATAATGGGTTTGCTGAGAAGATCAATCCATGCTATAGTCTTTTAGTACTTAGAAATATTCAAGATACTACAATTTTATGTTCCACAAATTTGTTACCTATCTAGCTTAAATTTTCATTTTTATATATATATATTTTTTGGAAATGACATGTACAGTATATGTAATAAAGTTTAACAAAACTCTTGAGGGAATTATTTTTCTCTTACTATTATATTTTATATGTTATTTACATTGACGGCATAGTTCGAACACGTTATCAGAAATTTTTCCAAACGTTAAAATTTTGAACAATTATGTATAAAAATCATCGTACGAAATGTTGATGAGCCTTTAAATATCCTTAAAGCAATGTGATCCTATCGATTTTGGGTATGATCGTGCAAAAGGCACAGATTCTTACAAGATCCAAAGGCAATTCTTAAATTTTCAACAGAAAACCCAAATAACAAGGGAAGCCATGCTGGTAAAAATGATAGGGGGCAAATAGCAAATGTAGGTAACTTTCGCTGTCTGTATTTCCAAGAGTCCTCACTGAACCTCTACAAGGATGAACTCTGGGGATGTGGGCCCAATGAAGGGTCCACAAACCCTCTCCTCCACCTCCCTCTAACCGCTCAAACCCCTCTGCTTCACTCAATGCAAACCCAGTAAGCCCACAAACCATCCCCCCTCCCTCCTTCTGGTCCTCTACCGATGGGGCCAGCCTGCTCAACTTCACACCCTACCCCACAACCCCTCAACCCCCACCTTCTCCCCCCCTGATCCTCAACCGACGATACCTCCCGAATACAACCACCCCCTACCTCAAACCCTGCCTCATCGCCAGCCATCACTGCAGAAGGGCAAGGAAGATCTTAGAGATACGCACACTGGGGCTCGTAGAACTCACCAACGGCGTCTGGGGTATTCCAGAGGTCATCATAGAGCCTGCTCACCTCAGCCTAGGGATAGGGCCCTACGAGGGGGTGCCTCTAGCTGCTCGGGGCTAGCTAGGTACCACACCTACGATCATCGGGCCTCTGATCTTCAGGGGCAGGATTATTAGAGAGATGAGGGATGAAGTAGTTTCAGCAAGAGGCAGAAGGAGGAGACACACTCCCTACCAAGAACCCACAATTATCCCACATCCCCCCCTCACAACAACGGGCATCAGTATCGCCATACACCCCACCTACAACAACAAACCTCTCTTCACCATCGAAAACACATTCATTCACATGACCAACATCACCAGTCCAAACAACCTCAGCAACAACTTCACCAACAAACCATCCCTGAACCCCCCTATGCAAAGAACATCGACAATTCCCCTTTCATTGTCCCCCACCAGAACCCCCCATCCTCTCCTGTGCACACCCACACCACCACACCAGCTGCACCCCCTACCTCAGTCCATCCACTGCATATCATTACCACGTTCGGGGTAACCAGGGCCTCAGAGGGGGGTCCAGTTAACTCAGAAGGCATGAATGAGCAAGGGGACGAGGGATGGGAAGCGGCGTGGGTGCAGGTGACACAAAAAAATTGAAAAAACTACCAGAAGTTTTGGGAGGGAGGATCACTTACTTGGAAACACAAGGGAAAGATGAAGGCGGTGGCCTGCTTCAACTGTGGCGATTTGGGACACATAAGGGCGGATTGCACAAAAGAGATTCGATGCCTCAAATGCTTGAACTGGGGACATGTGTCTTATGTGTGCACTAATGTGCCGATTAAGGAGACGGAGGAAAATAGAGTAGTCTTGCGAGGCCGGTCGCCTGATAATCCCCTGCACATCAAGCTTGCAAGTTGCCTCAGCACTATCAAGCAAGAGGAGGGTTGGCTTAGGCAATGGTGCGCATTCGCCAAGCTGACCAACGGCAGGCCATCGGAGAATCACCTCTTAGATGCCCTCGATCAAAAATGGCCCATGAGAGGAGACAGGGATTGGATAGTCAGGAAGATCTGTCAACTACAATTTCTCACCTCATTCCCATCACCAGCTAAAATGCAAGAAGTCACCGGCATGGGAGAGGTGGACTTTGGCCATTTTGCGGTGAAATTCTCTCCATGGTCGCCGCAGTTTGGGGCGGAGAGGCTGCAAGGGGATACTTACAAAATTTGGGTTCATAATCTACCCCTACACTGCTGGAAAAGAGAAGCAATCGAAGAAATTGTGTCGAAGTTTGCCACGGTGGTGGACATAGATGCGAAGATGACTAGGAAGTCAGACTTGATCTCAGCGAGACTGACCATCAAAAGCCCCGATATCAGCCGTATGCCCAGGTTTGCTAAGGTTTTCACTCACGAGGAGGCGTACATCCTCTAATTTGTGCTCCACGAAAAGGTGGAGCCACAGGTGGAGGAAGTGGTCAGGCGCAGCAGCAACGCCCACAGAGACGAAAGATCTTAAAAGAGGCGGCAGCACCAGTGCTAGATGCAACCATCGATGTCGTCGATGAGCTTGAGCGGGCTCATTAGGAACTCTTGTCAATAGAGGTGAAGCACAGCAAGGTGAAGCACAGCAAGTCTTGTCAATAGAGGCTGCAATCCCGGCCACAACCTCCAACGGTCCAGATTGTAGATCTGGATCGAGGATCAACGGCCAAGATCCCCCCCCTCGTAGGTCAACAGCGTACAGGCTTGGGCGAAGAGAAGGAGGTTGGGAGGGAGACATCGTCCAGAACACCACAGGCAGGAGATGCGGCCAAAATCGAAAAGCTTAAAATAGCAAAGCATCTCAAAAATGGGAAAGGATCAGAGATGAAGGAAGCTCAGAATGGCAAAGTCAGCGGTCTGAGGAGTCAGATCCATGTGGTAGAGGACGAGGCTAGGGCGAGCTGTGAGGGACCTTCTCTTAGGGAGAACAAGAGTGGTAATGGGGGGGGGTGCTTTAGACCCTGCCCTAAAAGAGGGAGAGCATGAAAGGGCAAAGATTAGTGGAGGGATCGAGGCAGCAACAGAAGTCAACGTTCGTGTCCCAAAAGAGGGAGACAACAACGCTCAAGCGAAGGGGGATTTTGAGGTGAAAGCTAAGAATGGAAAAGACAAAGATGGCTTCGTTTCAGAGCGTATAGGAGAGGATGACGAAGGTAAGCACCAAATTGGGAAGGGGAGTGGAGGGTTCAAGGATCACACAGAGAGCGAGGAGGTGCGAGATATCGAGGCACTCTCTGAACCCACCACTGTGCCCCCTAATCGCAATAGGACACGTGGAAAGCTGCAGAGCGCTCTACAGGCATCTCTTGCAGTGCCACGTGACCTTCGCGTTGGATTTACGAGAGAGGTTTTGGAGTGCGATACAACTCTTTCACTTGTAAAAGAGCACACTAATGTTCTATCTGGGACTGGGCCTGTACTAGGGCCCAAATATAAAACCAATGTCAACTGTTTGGGGCTCAAGCCCGATGAGATGTCGATTGGGCCTACAGAGGGGTCTAACACTCTCAACCAATTTCCAATTATAGATCTTGCTTCATCAATGGGGATTGGGCCAACAGAGGGGTCCAATGCCCTCTCCAGTGGCACAGAGGGGATGGTATATGAACAACAATTGCAGGGACCCATGATGGGGGCTGCTCTGGTAGTAATGAAGATTCAGCAGCTAGCGAAGATGATGTAGAAGGGTGCTAAATTTTGGATGAGGAATTCTCGTATTCTGATGAGGAGTCAGATGATCTTGAGTTTATAGCTGATACACAGAGGGAAATCTCACCAGAGATGGTTTTATCTACTTTTCCAGACTCAGCGCCTAATTGTAGTACTGGGACATCGAGTAGGGCAGTTGGTTTCAGGGTCCAGCGGACGCCTAAGAGGGCTCATGTGGAGTCCTTGGATGACTATCTTGAGGTCGCTGCGGCGGCCAAAGCAAAAAAAATCGATGACGGAGGTACGAGAAATTTTTAGCATCTATTCTTAATTTCATGTCAGATTCTGATGTTTTTATCCTAGCTCAAACTTGTGGCTTAGAGGTGTGCGATGTAGAGCGTAATGCTCTACTGCTTAATAAAATTAGGGCTTGGGAAAGTGAGCGTGCTAATGCTGACAGTCAGAAGGACCCCGGGTCCACCTCTGTGCCGATGGAGGTCTTCGAGGAAGGCCTCCATCCCACACCCATGAGCAACTTTGAATGGTTCAACAATGAGTGCCCTCTTTTGGAACGTTAGGGAGTTGGGGGTAGGGGTAAGAGAGATATGGTTAGGGACGTCATTCTGAACTCCAAGGCGGAGGTGGTGGGGTTACAAGAGACCAAACTCACACAAGCGGTTAAACTCAAAAGAGTAGGGGGCAATAGAATCAAGGATTGGGTGCTACGCCCATCCTCAGGTGCATCGGGGGGCATTGCTATTGGGTTCAACCCGGATACCTTCACCTGTCTAGAGGAATTCAGTGGTACATTCTCCCTGTCTATCTGACTGCTGCGACGGTCTGACAATTGGGTGCACACACGTTCACTGTGGTCTATGGGCCGAATTTTGCAAGTGCTCAAAACGTGTTTTGGCAAGAGCTTATCGATATCCGACGCCGATGGTCGGAAGCTTGGATCTTTGGGGGGATTTCAATATCACTAGATTTGCATTCGAACATCGGGGCAGAGGATCGAGAGACAGGCACAGAGAAGAATAGGGTGATCACGGAACTGGAGCTGATCGACAACCCAATTAATAACAGACTATTTACTTGGTCAAACATGCAAGCTTCCCCGATCATGGCCAAGTTGAATAGAATCCTAGTCTTGTTGGATTGGGAGACTAAATTTTCGTTGGCAACCGCTAAAACTATTCCAAGACCTACGTCGGACCACGTCCCCATCTTCCTCGATGTTGGGGTGCAGGGACGTCAAAGACCAAGGAAGTTCATATTTGAGAAGGCATTGCTAGAAATTCAGAGCTTTCACCACATGGTCATGGAAAACTAGGCCTTTCCAACTAGCGGATCGGATGCTGCAGCCCTATGGTGTGAAAAAATCCGCAGACTGCGAAAGAGGCTGCGTCGATGGAATCGATCTAGAGTCTCGATAATTTGGCATGCAAAAGTGTCCTTTCTGGAAGGAATCGAAGAGTTGGAGAGACTGGAAGAAACGCGATTCCTGTCCCAGGATGAAAGAAACAGGTTGCTTGAGCTAAGGGAAAATATTGCTAATTTTTATAAGTTGGAGGAGATTAAATGGCAACAGAGGTCAAGGATTTCATGGCTTAAAGAGGGAGACGCGAACTCGGCCTTCTTCCACCGAGTTGCTAGTGCCAGACGTAGAGCTAACCTTATCCTGTCCATCCAAACTGAAATGGGTACATCCCAAGACGAAACAGTTATTTCCAAGAGCTTTCAAGACTATTACAAGGGCCTCTATGGGACGAAGAATGATTTCAGGGTCCCACTTAGGGATGATTTTTGGCATGGTCCCCAGAACGTGTCGGGTCATTCACTAACGGAACTGGAAGTACCTTTCTCAAAAAAGGAAGTGGAAAAGGCGATCACTCAAATGGGAGCAGATAAGGCATTAGGACCAGAGGGCTTTCCAGTGATGTTTTTCCAAGTATTATGGGAAGAAATAAAAGGGGACATTATGTCTATGATGGATGAATTCTTCCACAATAATCTTAGATTGGGTATGTTCAACTTTGCTGAAGTCATCCTAATACCTAAACGGGAAGAGTCCACTCGGGTGGGGGATTTTCAACCTATTAGCCTCATGAACTACTCTATTAAGATTATCCCTAAGGTCCTAGCCATCTGCTTAGGAAGCATAATGGATAGTTTAATTAGCAGCATACAATCCAGTTTCATTAGGAGAAGATGTATCTTGGACAGTGTGGCCACTGCAGAACAAGTTATCCATCACTGTCATGCTGGCCAGTCTAAGAATTTCCTCCTGAAACTCGACTTTGAGAAGGCATATGACTTCGTCGACTAGGATTGCTTGCTGGAAGATCTCAGAGGGAGAGGCTTTGGGGTAAAATGGATCAGGTGGATCAACCAATGCTTATACATAAGTAAAACGGAAATCTCAGTTAATAGGCAATCTGGCCAACCGTTCTCATGCAAGAAAGACCTTCGACAGGGGGATCCACTTTCACCACTACTCTTCACTATTGTAGCTGACGTCCTGAAAGGCATGCTAGATAACTGTCGGATAAAAGGTTGGATCAAACCTGTTGCTAGCAGTCCACTAAACAAGGGTGTATGATTCTTCAGTATGCAAATGATAGTCTCCTTTTTGGGAATAGGAACAAGTCGGAAACAATTTGTTTTAAAGGGACGCTCTATATTTTTGAAGCCTAGTCAGGTCTCAGGATTAATTTCTACAAGAGTGCTTTGATCCCGATTGTACTCTCCAAAGAAGAAGTACAGACCCATGCTACCATTCTTAATTGTAGGAAGGAAGATTTTCCAATTAAGTATCTGGGTCTGCCGCTCAGACCAGGGAAGCTTACAAAGATGGATTGGCTGCCCCTCATCGACAGGGTGGAGGACAGATTGACAGGTTGGAAAGGAAAGTCGCTTTCCCTCAGGGGAAGAGTGGTACTTATCAACTCTGTATTGTCTAATCTACCCATTTACTACATATCGTTCTTTGAGCTGCCTAAGTGGGTGATCCAAAGGATTGACCGCATCCGAAAGCGGTTTCTCTGGAAAGGGGCTGACACAAATAGGGGGGATACCACCTAATCAAATGGGGTATTGCATGCATGAAGAAGAAATATGGAGGGCTAGGAATCATTGATTTGAGAGACATGAACCTTGCTCTCCTGGGAAAATGGTGGTGGAAGGTGTCCCACCCCAACGGTGAAGGTTGGTAGGAGTTCATTTAACCTTACCTTTGGGGGAAAGGTACGAGAAGTTTAGGCTTCCGGGTAGGGTCCAAAGTTTCCCGGTTCTGGAAAGGGATTACCAAAGCCAGCGAGCCTTTCAATTCGATAGTTACATCGGCTATTGGTAATGGACGGTCCACCAGAATCTGGTGGGACAAGTGGTGTGGTGCCCATACCCTTAAGGAGAATTTTCCAGATTTGTATGAGCAGACGACCCGCCTGAATGTCTCCGTGGCTAAGACGTGGAAGAGGGGTGCTTGGAAATCACCTTTCCGAGGGCCTCTTAATCCAGGGTTATATCAGCGGCTGAATGAACTACAAACATACATTGCACGAAACGGGGCAATGTGCGCTCAAGGCCCTGACCAAATGCGTTTGGGGTTTGAGACCAAAGGATCATTCACTATTAGGTCTCTTTATCATCGTATTCACTACCGAGGATGTAGACTCAGTTGGGCACATGTGTTATGGAAAGCCAAAGTGCCCTTTAAAGTTAGGGTCTTCCTCTGGCTAGTTCTCAATAATGCAATCTTGACCAGAGAGAACCTTGACAAAAGACAACCCCAGATAGCGACCAACTGTGGTTTCTGTAACTTACATACGGAGACACTGAATCACCTATTCATTCACTGTCAAATGAGTAAGGCAACTCTAGTCGAAGTTTTACAGACCTTAGGGACATGTGACTACCACAGCTTAAACGAGGATCTGTGGGTTGACCCCAGATATGCCTCTGAATGCCACGAAATGAAGGATGCTTGGTACATCGCCATTGCGGCCACTACTTGGGTTTTATGGCTAGACTGAAATAATTTTTATTTTCGTGCTTCATGTAATAGTATTTCTGGTAATCTTACTAATATCATGCATCTTATTTCCTTTTAGGCCACAACTGCTGCTTCAGGGGAGAGAGGGAGGATTGCCAGAGTATTCCAGGTTTTGATGATGAGGAGGTCGAGTTTGGCCCGACACTGGACTGAGAGGGGCAAGTGTCCTGGATACTGGTCTGGGACAGGATACAGTTGGGAGAGCTACGGTCTGCATCTAGCTCTGTTTTGTTACGGTCTTTTGTATCATATGTAGTACTCTTGGATTGACCCACCCTGCGGGGCATTGTTGGAGGTTTATTTTTTATTTTCTGCATTGTAATTTTCTGTACTCTCCCCTGGTACTCCGGGTTTGTTTTATTAACCTCTTATTAATGAAACAGGGTGGCGTTATTCCACCTTTTACCTCAAAAAAAAAATCTTAACTTTTCAAACTCAATTTCAGATGAATGGAAGAAAGATGACAACAATTAGGTATGTGTGATTCGCCTCAAATTCGCCTCTAAACGTCACGAGATGAAAGAAACATGGTACATCATCATCGCGGCCACTACCTAGATTCTATGGCTAGACAGAAATAACTTCTAATTTTGTGTAACTTGTAATAGTATTTCGGGTATTTTAACTCATGTCATGCATCGTATTTTCTTACCACTGGGGCGAAAGGGAGGATTTCCAGAGCTTTCCAGGTAGACAAGTACGATGATGAGGAGGTCGAGTTCAGACCGACACTAGACTGAACGGAGCTATGGTTCCTTGATTCTCACCTTCCAGAGATTTGTTGGAAGAACCACTTGCTACGTTTCGAGGGTAATCTCAGATTAAATACACAATGAAAAAATTACAAAAGAAATATAGAAACCTAACAAAGGATCCATGCGAAAACCATAAATCGTGTTTAGAAGTTATATGTTAAAGATGGATCTGCTGTCACCACAGTATACCGATCACAGCACTACAATATTGTGATGCCTCTACGATATCCACACGAATGGATCAAATCAAGCTTTCCCTCGCACCGCGGTGCTAGCTACGGGAAGGGGATGTTCCTCACGATCTCTCTCTCTCACAATTTCTGTGATGGCTAGAGTTTTCTCATACGTCACTTTCCACAGATACGTATCATATATATATGCAGAAAATCAACCCTAAGAGAGCAATGAGGTTGTTGGACTTACAATTTGACCTGGTTCAGATTCGTGTGTGGGCCTTTGAACTTTAGTTAGCCCATTTAATCTAATTAAATGTCCAACCAATGTCAAGAGTCCAAGTCTTACTTGGATCCCCAATTAAATTCATCTTATGAATTTAAATCCCAATTTCGATCCATTCTAAGTGTATGACCCTGTAGGTTCCCATTACGTTGATAGTATTATTAAAATCATATTCTAGTATTACAAACAGTGAGTGGTATCTAGCAATACATCACTGCCACTCAAGTAACGAGAATGTCAGTGATTTGACATAACCTATCCGTGACCAATGTTACCATGTAATCTAGTCTCTTTGTCCAGATATCTTAATTGACCATAAGGCAAGAGCGTGTCACCTTTGTATAGTTCAATATTTGGTTTCTTGATATCTGAGTAGACTTACTAAAATAAATGAGCTCAATATCTCATATTGACTCATTTGAGTACGGCCATGCATTTTGCAGTATCACACAATCAAGGGTGTCACACCCCGCTTCCCCAAAAAATACGGAATACGGTATGCGACTAAGCCGGGCGGATAGTTTTCACCATCCATAAGCTGTACGGATCTGCTTGACTCATCACAACAATCTCTAATATTATAATTGGAGAGTTGGAGTTGTAATGTTGTCAACATACAAACCAGTGCGTTGCACGTGGAACTCCAACTCTCCCATTAATTACAACAAAAACAAACAAATTAAAAAAAATTCAGCTATTTAAAACGTGCAACGCACGTGCAAAACAATTTTACAATATTTTTTTAACACTAAATATACACATATGTTGCATGTACAACTCAAATTCAACTTATAAACACGTGCATTGCACATACAAATTGTAGCTTTCCCTTCAAAATATTTTTACCAATTACGTGCAATACACGTCCAACTCCAAAACTATTTCTTAACACGTAGATCGCACGTGACAACCCTGAAACTCTTATCAAAACGAGCATTACACATGAAAAATACTAGTAATCTTTACTATTTTAATGGGAGAGTTAGGGTTGGTAACAAACAGACCCTAACTTTGTAACTATATAAACACATATGATACACGTACAAACTATATCCAACAAATATAAATGTGCACCGCACGTGTAGCTCAATTCAAAACATTCAAATATAAACTATTTTTTTCTTATTTGATATATATTCATTTAATTTGATGACTTTAATTTTTTTTGACGTGCATCGCACGTACATTATACTAGTAAATCTAACAGTATACTGAAACCAAGCATGCATAAATAATCATAAACAACATTTATGTAACAATAATAAATATTCCAACAAATACAAGATCTGAAACAAAATAATAATCCTGGGACTACAAGTCTAAATACAGTTCAAAAATATAAATAGTTCATCAAATTATTTTAAGCAAATGATTCCAATTGCGCAGCCCAAAACTTTTGCTCACCAACTCCAGTGGGCAATTGATAAGCAAAACTTGCTCATATGGCAATTACAAGGAAAAATAGGAAAACAAGAAAACATAACGCCCGTTAGATGCAAGTCCGGGCCGCAAGCAGTACAAGTAAGGAAATAGGGGGAAAACTAACTAAACAGGAAATACTAATATGGAGAAGCAGTAAATATAACAGTCCACAAATGGTAGTAAACAGCGGAATAACAATAACAGTAAGGGTCAACGGTAATCAACGGTAACAGTAAATCAACAGTAACAGTGAATCAATAGTAACAGGATGTGACAGTGTAAACAGTTATTCTTATGTTTAATGTTCATTACTAACTAGGTGGCACTTCATGTATCCCAAATTATATCACATGGTTGCTACAGCAAACAGTTTCGTTTTAAGACTTCGTAATGGAACTTCTATAGGGTAATATATTTGGACAAACAGTAACTGTAACATAAACATCAAACAGTGTCGTGGATCATGCCCTCATGCATCCAGAGATAAATGGTAGGTACCATAGTAAATAGTAGGGCAAACGAGTTCTCTCCGAATATGCATTTCTATATTGTCCACTACTCGATCTTTTCCCTTAAAAACCCTGGCTTGATTTCTTTTCATTATTAACAATAGGTGTGAATAAATACAATAGGATAAATACATGGCATGAACAAAGGATAAGTCTAAGATGAATTAGGAAACATAAACGGGTGACAAAAACAACCTATAACAGTCAAAATAACGAAACTTTCAGTTCTGGACAGCAAGACACTACTGCACCAATTCTGAGATTCCCATTGCTATAGAATAGCAAACCTAGATCCGTAAGAAAATATAGAAACTAGACTCTCTTCCGATTCCAGCACATATATATATGTCACATATCAGCCACAGAAACAGGGTTGAAAACAGTGTTTAATACAGATTTCATGTTCAGCCAGAAAATGTAAAATCTTGTTTATAAGCATGAAAAGAGTTTTAAATCATCATAATTAAATCTGAGAAAAAACTAGAAGATTCCCTAACATATCTAGTTTCAAAATATAAAATGTCATGAAATTATATTGCAGATAGTATAGTCAACAAAATTGGACAAACAAAGTAATGCACTAAAATCTCAATTCTGAAAGTTCAGACATAGAAGTACCAAAACAGAGATAATTCGTAAAATATAATTCGAAATCCAGATCCGTCAAAGGGTAGTAAAATAGACATATCAGAATACAGTTTATATTTATAAAGTTTTCATCAAAAATAAATAGAATTAGGTTGAAAACATAGTTCTTTACTAAACAGCATGCAGTTTGGAAATATTTCAATTGGTTTTGAAAGCATGAAAGGAGATATAAAAATCATTAATTAATTTCACAAAAATTAGGAGTTGATCCCAGTCATATCTAAACACACTCAGAAAAATATAGAGTTCAAATTATACTTTTATTATCAGTTTTAAAATAAAATTGCATACAGAATACATATAGTTCAGAATCTGGAATATACGATACGACTGCAGTAAAATAGCAATAACTCATGCATCAAAAATCAGAATTTAGATCCGTCGAAAGTTCTGAAAACTAGAAAATGAAGGCTAAAATTCATGTTCACAAAATTATTTATTTTACCAATGTTAACAGGGTCAAATTACTATACAAAATAGGGCAGTAGCAAAACAAAAGTTCTTTTGTGCATTTTATCAACAACTTAACTACAAACGGTCCAATCTAGATGTCATACAAAGCATGGTATATTTGAGTTACTTAAATCAGCATGGCATGTGAATAAATGGTCTATAATGAGATCATACATCTAACAAATATTTATGTAACAGTCATCTACAACATATGGTGTGCCACAAACAACATACAGTCAGAGTGTCATCTAATCTAATTGTTTTCATGCAACGGATGTCAATTATTGTAACTAATCATGATCAAGAGATGATGTCAACGGTTAAAATAAAGAATAGGATCATCATGAGAGCACATACATTTTCATACTAGACTACTTACGGTATTAACTTGTATGACAAAACAAACACATACAAGCTACTTGTCTTTATGAAGACGATAGAAACGAAGAACAGAATTGTAGAACCCCGTATTTTCAAATATTATTTTGATTATTTGAAAATGAATTTAAATGATTTTCTGAGAATTTAATTGATATTTTCTAAAAGATTTATCTTTTGTACACGTGCAAAACACGTGCAAACGACTTTTGAGATGTTTGAAAAATTAAGTTTTCCTTATGAAAAACCATTATTTATTATTGGAGAATTATTTAGTATTTTTCCAGATTTTTCTGAAATTAATTGTGCCTATTTGCAATTTTTGAGAAAAGAAGGACTTATTTGCAAAATTGACTTTTTAAAGGGCTAAAATGCAAAATTGGCATTCTGGACGTTTTAAACAGTATTGGTTAAGATTTAGAAGTATATTTTCCATTAAATCCTAATTTAAATGAATTTTAGATGAATTTCCAAGCGTAGATATATATATATATGTATAATTGCATTTTGAAGGGATTATTTTGTAAATATATTCCTAAACCCTAACACTTGATCCCGGCCTATATAAGAGATTTTGCAGCCGTCATTCGCTGCACAACTCAGATCTTATTATATTCTCATTCTTTTGGTGATTGAGGAAGAAGCTTTTGGATCTAGCAAGGGAGGGCTTTTGTGGATTCTTCTAGATTCAAAAGGTGAGTGATATAGACTTGTTTGTTTATATGTATGATTGCATGTTGTTTTGTTTGATGTTTTCGCATCTTGTATGATTTCGAGGCCATGGTTGTTATTCGTAATATACATGTGAAATCCATGATAGATTAGTAGATCTCGATTGACTATTCTTGATTACTTGAAACATGTTAAGATTTGATTATGATTATGAAAATAAGAAATTGGATGGATGAATCTTTGGATCTGGGGATTACGAATCGGATTAGATTTGAGTTGAGGAATAGATTTGGTATTGAGATAGACTCCTTTATTGATTATTGATTTCAGACCTAATTTGTGAGATCTGTAGGCCGACAGTCGACTGGGTCTATGCATCAGTCGACTGGTACGACCCTATTATTATATTTTCAGTCTCGTGTAATCGTTCGGGACAGTCGACTGGCACTATAATCAGTCGACTGGTACGCTGAGTAAAGTTTTGTTCAGTCTTTTCGGGACAGTCGATCATGACCCCTATGAGTCGACTGTTAGCACTTGGATTGTTCTTGAGAAAATTATTGGTAATTGTTTCGGGTAAGTCGACTGATGGAATATTGAGTCGACTTACTGCACTTGTTATAATCTTGGATATTGGTTCTCGGGGCAGTCGACTTACTATAACATAAGTCGACTGGTTATGATGAGTTTTCGTGATCTTGAGGGTTCTTGTTATCTTTAGTTGTTTGTAGATGGATATGTTCGTCGGTGTCATGGCATGCCGGGTTCGTATTCGATCTATACCTTCTTAGTTTGTTTGTAGATGGATATGTTCGTCGGTGTCTTGGCATACCGGGTTCGTATTCGATCTATACCTTCTTAGTTTGTTTGTAGATGGATATGTTCGTCGGTGTCTTGGCATACCGGGTTCGTATTCGATCTATATTATCTTTGGTCTTGTAGATGGATATATTGTTATCCGATCTATGGCATTATTGGTGATCGATTGTTGGACATACATTGTGGTACTGAGAATTGTTGACAGTTGAACATATTCTGAGTTGTGAGGATTACTGTTTGTTCAGAACAGTCGACTGGTTCATAAGACAGTCGACTGTACCGTACAGTTAAGCTGTACATATTTTGAGAGAGATTGATTGATTGATACTTGATCGTTGGTATTGTTTCTTGACTCGGCTTCACTCATGTACTGGCCTATCGTTCTTGTTTCAGATTACATATTCAGTTTATGTATTTTTGTTCAGTACATGTTGCTTATGTTTAGTTGTTTTGTTTATGTTTGTTGTTTATATCACTCACACCATTTATGGCTGACCCCGTAGTTTTGGGGGTTAGGGTTCAACTCTAGCCTCACATGTTGCAGGTTGCTTAGGATTGGAGGCTTGGATGCTTGGGTTAGCTATAGAAATTATGAGTGTTATAATAGAGCCTTGTGTAAATTGTTGTAAGAAGAGTTTCGTAAAAGGAATTGTTGTAATTTAAAGTATTTGTATTTCCGCTGCAATGTTAAAGATTATTGTAATAAAGATTTGGAATAAAATGATTTGAGTCTTTGGCTATGTATGTTGTTACATTGAAGTGGATCGCTGGGAAAGTGCCACGTATTTTCTAAAGTTTCGTATTTAGAAATTCGGGGCGCTACAAGAATAATGCGAACGGATCCCGAACAACGAACACAACGAACAAGAACAAGATCCAACACCCACGAAGATACGGCGGTGCACGTGCTTTGACACGCACACACAAGAGCAGCAACAAACAGCGACAACCACAACAAATAGTGACAAGAACAGTAGTAGCGCCAACAGCAACAGTGGTAGCGCTCGGCTAGCACAGCGACGAGGGCTTGGGTGTGGGCATCGCGGTGCTAGGGACTGGGCGGCATAGGGGATCGGGGGTCTGCTGTGGGTTGGGGTGCCCGGGGGTGCAGCAGAGAGGGGAAGAGGATAGGGTGTTGTAGGGGTGGTCGGGGTTTGCCGGCGTAGGGGTAAGTCGACGACAACAAGGGCAGGGAAGAGAGATGGATCAGGAGTGGGTTGAGAGAGGGTGACGGCTAGGGATAAAGAGAGAGATTATTAGGGTTTGGTAATTAGGGTTATGGTACAATTAGGGTGATTATATAGAGACAATATGGGTTTGGGTGAACTAGGTAGTATCCAATAGGAAGAAAAGAATCCAATAAGAGACAAATAGGCCATGAAATAGGTTTAAATAATAGACGAGATCAAAGACAAATTGTAGGTCAAATAAATGAGGATAAAAAGCTAAATCAATGCAAAATGAATCACAAGAGAGAGAAGAACAACACACGATACAAAAGAAATGAAAATAAATACAACCAAATATAAAGTAGAATAATCAAGAATTTTATTAAATATAATTAAAAATACAAATATGAGCAATAGGGGTTACAAAGGGGCCCATAGATATCGCTCCTGTTATGTAAGAGGGACAAATCCTATCTAAGTCACTCACATCCCTCCGCACAATTTACCGTATATCCAATAGTCGACTTTATAATCACCTTATTACAGGTAATATTTGGCAACATTAAAATATATAACTTCTCATGTAGGGAACCATTGTGACTTCAAGTCAAAGGTCTACATATACCATGGTCACAGTGAGAACTGCTTATGATACTCACGTAACGATCCATGCAGCGTTCACATGGTGGTCAGTCCAGTACATTATTACTCTATTATATACCCATGTGAAAACTTGATATCTCATATCCATGACTTGTGAAACATGGTCATCAGTCTACGCACATACTAGTCTCTATATATTATTGCTATCCTAATTTAGAATAATACTTGAGTATAAACATTTAAGAATAGTGTTCTGATTACAACAAATAGGATCTCACAGTCAAGTCATGCATGTAACGCCCCGAATTCCAAAACACGGTAATTCGTAGGACAACAGGATCTTTTACTTCAAATTCGTACAATTTTACAAGGAATTTAAAACTTTTTCATACAACACTGTTATTTTACATTAACACAGCGGAATTAAATAAATACAACATGATAAATACAACTTTAATAACAACAACTTAAATCAGAAGGCAATCTTTAGCACCAATTTATCTTTGTGTTCTTTTGACAATCCAAGCCCTGCACTGAAAATTGTGGGCACGTCAGTTGATTACAACTGACGCAATATTATAAAACAACGATCCTCGCTATGCCGTAATATAACGATTCTTTATACTTTAGCAAACACAAATTGAATGTAAAACAAAGTGTAAAGAGTGACTATCCTAAACATGTCAATGTGTGATATGCCTTAGATGCCTAATGCAGATTTACACTACGATGCACTAATGCATACTTGTTTGGATTCTATGCATCACATTCTATATAAGTCCGAGAGCAAGCCCTTATCGTACTCCTCAATATAGAGTTTAATCCCTCGCCATGAATTTCTACTACAGTGACTAATGTATGTTTTAGATATTCTGTGAGTATCTAGTACCACCCCGATAATTCTTGAGTATCGTACTCCTACTTCAAGTGATTTTGTACACGCCTCACACCCAGTAATTCTGGAGACGAATACCCACACTGCGAGCTATGATCCCGATAATTCTTGAGTATCGCACTCCCACTTCAAGTGATTTTGGACACACTGCCTCACACCCAGTAATTCAGAAGGCGAATACCCACACCACGCTGTCATCGGTACCTCATCACACAAATACCCCATGAGCGTCGCCTCGATCCCAGTAATTCTGAAGGATATCTCCCACCGAGAGCCCCAACCCCGGTAATTCTGGAGACACCTCCCACCGCGCTATCCAGGCCCTCATACTCATGTATACCTACACTTCATCACATCTCCCCTTAGTGCCTATCCTTATGTTTTAGTTTTAAAGAAAATCAGCATAACCTAGAGCTAGCTTACCCTACCAGACTTCAATCAACATAAGAGAAAGACAGCCCAAACTGGCTACTTCTCAGGAGATACTTAACTATCACTGGTTAGTTCTCAAATTATCATTAATCACAAATGCCGGTTACCAAGGATCTCGTCTAACCTCTAGATTCCAACAACTATCTCATTCTAGAGATCTAATTGTCATGCCCCGCTTCCCAAAAGAATACGGAACATGGTACGCGACTAAGCCCAGCGGATAGTTTTCACCATCCATAAACTGTACGGATTTGACTGACTCATCATAACAGTATACTCTAACCAGGCATGCAAAAACAATCATAACTCAATAGTATTTATTGCATCAATAATAAATGTTCCAACAAATACTAGATCCGAAATAAAATAATAATCCTGCGACAATAAGTCCAAATACAAGTCTCAATACAGTTCACAAAATATAAATAGTTCATCAAAACAATGATGCAAATTATTCCAATTGCGCAGCTCAAAATATTTGTTCACCAACTCCAGTAGGCAATTGATCAGCAAAACCTGCTCATATGACGATTACAAGGAAAACAGGAAAATAGGAAAACATAAAACCCGTTAGATGCAAATCCAGGCCGCAAGCAATACAAGTAGGAAAATGAAGGAAAAACTAAACTAAAAAGGTAATACTAAAATGGAGAGTGTAGCAAATATAACAGTCTATAGATAACAGTAAGTAGTGTAGTGATAACAGGAGAAACATAACAGTAACAGTAAGGATAATAGTAACAATGTGTCAACGGTAGCAGTAATCAACAGTAACATTAATGTCCACAGTAACCGTAACAGGATGTGACAGTGTAAACAGTTATTCTTATGTCTAATGTTCATTACTAACTAGGTATCACTTCATGCGTCCCAGATTTTATCACATGAATGCTACAACAAACAGTTTCGTTTTAAGATTTTGTAGTGAAACTTCTATAGGGCAATATATTCAGACAAACAGTAACAGTAACAGTAATAACAAATAGTGTCATGGATCATGCCCTTATACATCAAGAGATAAACATTAGGTACCATAGTAAACAGTGGGGAAATGAGTCCCTTCTAAATATGCAATTCTATATTGTCCACTACACGATCTTTTCCCTTAAAAACCCTGGCTTGATTTCTTTTATTATTAATAAACATGTGTGAACGAATACAAACAGACTAAAGACATGGCAAGAATAGAAAATAAGTCTAAGATGAAATAGTGATTGCAACGGTTGATAAAAACAACTTATAATAATCAAAACAACGAAATTTTCAGTTCTGGACAGCAAGATACTACTGTACCAAATCTGAGATTCCCGTTGCTACAGAATAGCAAATCCAGATCCATCAAAAAATATAGAAACTAGACTCTCTGATGATTCCAGCGCATATATATAAGTCACATATCAGCCACAGCAATAGGGTTGAAAACAGCATTTAATACAGAAATTGTGTTCAGCCAGAAAGTGCAAAATCTTGTTTATAAGCATGAAAGAGTTTAAAATCATCATAATTAAATCTAAGAAAAATCTGGAAGATTCCTTAACATATCTAGTTTCAAAATACAAAATATCATGAAATTATATTATAGATAGTATAGTCAACAAAATTGGAAAAACAGAGTACTGCAACAAAATCTCAATTCTGAAAGTTCAGACACAGCAGTACTAAAACAGAGATAATTCATAAAATATAATTCAATATCTAGGTCCATCAAAAGGTTGATAAAATAGACAAATAAGGCTACAGTTTATATTCACAAAGTTTTCATAAAAAACGAATATAATCAAGTTGAAAACATAATTCTTTACTGAACAACATGCAGTTTGGAATATTTCCATTGGTTTCAAAAGCATAAAATGAGATGCAAAAGTCATTAATTAATTTCACAAAAATTATGGATTTCTCCCAGTCATATCTAAACATACTCAGCAAAATATAGTATTCAAATTCTACTTTTAATATCAATTTTAAAATAAAATTCCATATAGAATACATATAGTTCAGAATCTGGAATATACGATATGACTGCAGTAAAACGGCAATAACTCAAGCATCAAAACTCGGAATTCAAATCTGTCGAAAGTTCTGGAAACTAGAAAACGAAGACTACAAATCATGTTCACAAACTTATTTATTTTACTGATGTTAAAAGGTCAAAATTACTGTACACAATAGGGCAGCAGCAAAACAAAAGTTCTTTTATGCATTTCATCAAACAACTTAACTACAAACGGTCCAATCTCGATGACATACAAAACATGGTATGTGTGGGTTACTCAAATCAGCATGGCATGTGAATAAATGGTCTACAATGAGATAATACATCCAACAAACATCTATGTAACAGTCATCTACAACGTACGGTGTGCCACAAACAACATACAGTCAAGATGTCCACTAATCTAATTGTTTTCATGCAACGGGTGTCAATTATTGTAACTACTCATGATCAAGAGATGATGTCAATGGTTAAACTAACAAAATAGGATCATCATGAGAGTACAAATATTTTCATACTAGATTACTTACGGTATTAACTTGTATGACAAAAAAAAACACATACAAGCAACTTGTCTGATATGAAGACGACGGAAATGAAGAACAGAATAACAGGAACAGATCCCGAACAATGAACACAACGAACGCACGAACAAGAAAGAGATCAAAACCAACTGAAACATGTGCACGAGACATATGTGCACACCACACACAAAGAGACATCGACCAACAAACAGCAAGAACTGGGGAAGCAATCTGAGAAGACGACGGCGGCACAGCGACTAAGGTGACAGCGACACTCCGGCGTTGTCGACCACAGCGAAGTCGACGACAACGGGGGGAAATAGCATCATGGTCTGGGTCTGTGGTGCTAGGCTCGAATGGGGACAGGGGTCGCGGCTAGCGCTGGGCTCGAATGGGGACGGTCGAGGTCTGTCGGCATCGGAGAAGAACGACGACAGTAGGGGGAGTTCGGGAGAAAGACGACTAGAAAGAGAGAGAGAGAGAGATATATTTAGGGTTTGGTAATTAGGGTTAGGGTTCAATTAGGGTGATTATATAGGGACAATATGAGTTTAGGTGAACTGGGTAGTATCCAATAGGAAGAAAAGAATCCAATAAGAGACAAATAGACCATGAAATAGGTTTAAACAATAGACAAGATCAAGAACAAATTGTAGGCCAAATAAATGAGAATAAAAAACTGAATCAATGCAAATGAATCACAAGAGAGAGAAGAACAACACACCATACAAAGGGAATGAAATTAAATACAACCAAAAATAAAATAAATACTCAAAATTTTTATTAAATACAATTAAAAATTCAATAGGGGTTACACTAATAATAGGTTATATCCAACCACAACAACAATATTTAAACTTTTGATCAATAATTTCCTTCAACCCTGAAGTATTCAACTTTTTATAATTCACTCAATCAAATTCCTCGTAATCCACTTTTTATTTCACAAACAAACTAGTCACTTCCAAAATTATCTCGAACTCATTTTCCTCAAAGTAAATCACTTTCAAACATTTATAACTCTTTTCACATTAATTTATATTTCAATCAAAACTCATTTCTTTATTTTAAATTCCAAACTTCTTTAAAAATCATCACCAAAGTTTATTTATCCCAATTCAACTTTACTTTAATTTCGTTTTAAAATCAACTTTTAATATCTTCAATCATATATGATTTAAATTTGAAAGCCAACTCAACAAATAAACAAAATATGTCCTTTAGATTCTAAAAATATCTTTAGAATAGTGAAAAATAACTCCAAATTTTTCCAATAATATTTTATGAATTTTTCATGAATTTAACCATTAAAAAATATTCAAAATCTCAAAAAATGTGTTTTAACACCTCAATTATCTCTGCCTTGGCTCGAACCAGCGCCAGCAGAAAGCAAGCCAAACGCCCAGCCACTGAGCCAATTCAATACTCAGTTATATAGTGCTCTGAGCGTTTAAATACTCAATTACTCACTATTTCTAACCCAAAAAATATTTTTAACTAAACAGAGCCAACCCCACTCGAACCTGCACAACCAACAAGTTGACAAAGTGCCTACCCACTGAGCCGAAGCTCAGAGCACAACATATATGGGTTTTAAGTCATTAAATATTTGGTCTCAGTCGAATTCATTCTTTTAAAACATAAATATTCGACTTCTTCGATTCATCACATTAGATTTATTCGCTCATACAACACATTCTAAAATATACAGTAATCAATTCATACTGAGCTTTCATGCAATAAAGTAATTTTACACAATTTAAAAGTTTCTAACAAATTGAGAATATCGTAAACACTATGTGTAATTAACAAAATATTATTGTACAACACATTTATAGATTTACTTCCTCTTTTCAATGACAATTAACAAGATGGAGAATTTTCCCCTAAAAATTTTATAATCAATTCAATTCATGCACAAATCGATTCCTTTCACAAATTTATTTATAAAAAATATACTCACTCTATATAAACACAATATAGCATCTCATATGTTAATGTGCACAACTTTAAATTCTAATTTCATAAAAAATCTACCTCAAACAACATGCATTTCATTCATAATTTACTAACATTATTAAATTTCTCCTACAACATGTATTTCATTCATAATTCACTAACATTATTAAATTTCTCCTACAACATGCATCACATCAAAATTTGAGAATAAACTAAGCAATTTACATCTACAATTGTAATATGAATCTCCTAAACACACAATTAAACTATAATTTAGAAAGCATATAGAAACACTCACATCTTAATAGCAAAACCCCTTTAAAAAATGCCCAAAACAAGCTCAAAAGAATTCCTCCGAAAGTCACAACGAAATCAACAGTAAGCACAGCACCCAAGAGCTTCTCTGCCTCTTTCTCTTTGGTTTAATTTCTTTTTTTTTATTAGGAATAAGTTAAGTATACTTAAGCTTTAGGGAATAGTTATAGGGAATTTACAAAGTGGTTACAAAACTATTTTCCCACTAATCCACCTCCACTACCCCACTCTCATTTACCCAGTCAAAGCTCCAAACGTTTACAACCGGCCAATTTGGTGTGCACGTGCTTGTGTACACCACACTCTTTTTTTTCATTTATTTTTATTGAAAAAGCAAATGGGCTTTTAATTAAAAGAATTTATTTTGTGAGATTTAAAAATGTTTTTAGACCCATGGGTTTTTATAAAAATAATACAAAATGTAATAAATAAAATGAGAAGAAAAAATGTGCATCACTTCTTAGAAAATTTTAGAGATAAACATGCATATAAAATTTTACGTGTAAATGCATGTGCATCAATATAAAAATTTATTTTGAAAACGAATACAGCTAACACATGTACTGCAAACTCATGTGTCGCACGTAAAAATATTAAAATACGAAATAGATTTTATCGACGGGAAATGTTTATAAATAATTGAAATACAACATACGAAAATATATTTTGTTATACATATACCATAATGTAATCAACATGTATATGGAAAACACGTGCACTGCACGTATAAAATATTTTAATCAAAATATGAGAAAAAAATGAATTTCTGTTTATAAAACGAATTCGAATAAGTCATAAAATAAATAGTTGAAACACATCGAAAATATTACACGTAATGGTAGAATATACGTAATTGACACGTGCATCGATAACCCGTGCAATGCATGTAAAAACACAATGATAAAAATTAATATTTGAGTTGGCTCAAAATAGGATTAAATTTTTTTGAGATAACGGAAAATATATAAATAATCGGAATATAAAATACGTATGACATTTATATAAAAATAAGTTACGGATATTACTCGTAACGGTAAAAAATACACGTGCATGACACACGTGAGCAAAATTGTCATTACTCAATTTTGCAGGGTGTTACAATGCACTTGATATCCCATGGTATGAACCTACTATTATAAGGAATTTATTATGTTCATTTAATCACAATAAACAACACCATAAATGAAATGCCTCATATATGAATTAAATATCATGATACAATGTAAACTAGTAATGTTAATACACAATTGGCCTCTAGGCCATACACCAACACCGCTATGTGTAAATACCCTAGGGGGGTGAATAGGGTGATTATGCGAAAATTAAAAAATTAATTAAAATGTGTAAAGTAAAGAGATAGAGTTAGAGAAAGCAAACAGAGTAAGCACGCAAGACACAGTGATATAACGTTGTTCGTCCCCTAGGTCTACGTCCACACCACCTACTTGTAGAAATTCTCCACCACAACCATTCCACTATACTTTAAAGCCTTGTACAGTAATTCTCGAAATTCAGGCCGAGAGACCTATTACACCCATAGGGATTCTACAAGCAAGTCTTGCAAAACTCACCGAAGTGGAAGAAAAAGAAAAATTCTCAAGATTTATAATGATCTTGAATGAAGAAAACAATAAAAGCCCTCATACTCGGGTCGTTGATTGAATGATTAGTTCAGAAGAATTATGATTGCAAGGGATGAAGCATACTCAATGAATTCACCTCTATTTATAGAGCGAAGAAGTATATCTTTCCAAAAATGAAAAGATTCAGAAATAGCCAAAAGTGCACGTGAACGGTTAACCAATTTGTTGAGCAGTCGACTGTTCATCTTTTAACTTGAAAGTCGAGCGATGACCGGTCGACTGACTCATCTTTTCACTATGATGAGCGGTCGACTTTTGCGACGGTCGACCAACATATTGTACAGTCAACCACCATCGTACAGACTTAACTTTAATTTGGCGATCTACTTTATATTCTTTTCAAAACTAATTTTCCAATCACCAATACTTTACATATTATATCCTCTCATAAATATAAATGAATAAACTATTGTTGTTGGCTTTCTTGAGATTTAAGACACATGCTTCTTTTCTTTGATGATTGCAATCTTCTATGATGCATGCCTCTTTTGCTTGATTGCAAATCATTTTGGATCTTTATTTTAATTTTCCTTTTCTTGTAAATCTTGTAAATCTCAACTAAAAATATTAGTCTTAATAATACATTTTGTGCACACCAAACTTAGGGTCAACAATCTTTTCATTTTGGTGTGACCAAAACATACCTTCGAATTTAAGTTTAAAACAAATTCAACTTCTCCCCCTTAATTCAATACTCCCCCTAAATTCATGCTGTGATACCCCGCAAAATAGCATATAGCTATTTTGCATCGTAATCCATACAGAGTTGAGAATTACACGCGGTTACATATTTTTCTAATAATTATTAGTTTTAATTGAGAAATTTCAGATATATTAGTTATTCTGAACCCGATGAGGTATATTCGAGATATCTTCTCAATTAAACTATGTATGTTGTCCCGACTGTTTTAACGAGACAATCTTTGGGACAAATAGCTTTTTTATAAAATAATATTCTTATATTTTACAAATGAATATTTTATTTGTAATGTGTGTGTGTGTGTGTGTGTGTGTGTGTGTGTGTGTGTGTATGAATATGTGTATATTTTGACTGAATTGTATATGATATATATGTATGGATACTTGTATGTATTTTACATGTATATGTATATGTACATATTTATATGTATATATATTTGTATGTATACATATTTAATTGAATTGTGTTGAGGTGAATTGTAAATATATATACATTGGAGTGTATGTATATATATTTAACACAAGTATGTGTGTATATGTGTATAAGAGTATATGTATGTATGTATATATATATAGTAGATGGTGGATGTGTAAGAATCACAACCACACCCCCTCACTCTCTCTCTCCTCACTTCCCCAATTGCTGTCGACCAAGAAAACCCCACCCCTCCCCATCCAGTACTGCCGAAACCCATCCCCAACCAAATCTCCATGGCCGAAATCCAAATCCCCCATCTCCAATCTCATTTTTCACCCAAAAATCTTCACCTCCATCTTCTTCTACTTCTTCAACTCTCCATCTTCCACTATTTCTTCATGAGATGAGAAAAGAAAGAGAGATGAGGGTTTTTGATATTTGCTTATGGGTTCGTGGAGTTTTGAAGGTGAAGAAGAGATTGAGAGGAGGAGAAGAACTAGCTAGGTAGAGCTTGGAGATTCTTCATGAGTGGGTGTTTTCTAAACTCTAATATAGTTATTTTTTTATTATTATGATGTTGTGTGGAATGCTAATAGTTAATAGTTGCTTAATAGCATGTTTGTATGCTTGGGAAATTACAAACAAATGATTGTAGGTAGTAGAATTGATGCCTTGTTTAGATGTGAATGTTTTGTGGTATAGTGTTGAGGTTAGAGAATTTCTAGCTCACAATTGGCTTCGAATTTGATCGTGAGATTTCTGGGGTATGTTCTACTATGAGTATAGAGTGTAATTAATTTAATTCATAATTTTTAAAGTGCATTTTATAGCTCAACAAGAGGTTTCTCTTCAAAATAGTGAGCAAGTAGAGAACTGCTGTTTCTATGAAAACTGGGTGTTTTTCCAAAAATCATAACTCAGAATCAGTAGGGTATTTTATGCCCAAATTCTTACTTGGTGATCTTGAATGTATCTACAACTACAGTTTCAAATTTCGCATTTTTATGAGTTCGTTTGATACTTCAAAAAAAATTATAAGTTTGCAACTGGTCCGGAATCGGAAGCTGAATCTGCCCTGTGTTAGGATTGATGTTCATTAATTCATAACTACTTTTTGGTGCATGATCTTGTAATGAAATTTTACTGTAGTTTTTCGTAGGAGTCTATATCATGATTCTAAAATTTCAGAATTTTTAGAAAATATTTGATGGGGTTTCAAAATTATTTTGTAACCGAGGGTTTTATACACTATTGAGAGCTGAAGGATGTTTTTTACTAAATTCAAAGGGCTATAACTCTTTGTCTATTATGAATCTGAATGGAATTTTGAATATGTTATACTTATATATGTTTAGTTACTGAATCTAAAATTTCATATGTATTGGACTTATGGTTAAATAGATATTGAATTTTGATTAGACTATGTTCAGTTCAGCTTTTGAATAGTCACTAAAGTTGTGGAATTATGGAATTATGTGTTGAGAATTTGGAAGAATGACCAACTAGAGATTTGTAGTAGAGATTCGTAGCTTTCCAAAACATCTTGAATCATGTAATTCCATTTTCTATAGAAAAAGTTATGATTTTTCTAAGATTGGGGCAAAACCAGTCTTTATTAAAGGATTTGGTTTTTGAAGAGGAAACTCATTTTCTGTGTGTACACTAATAGAAATTGGAGTTTTAGAGGGATTTAATAGATGAATCTGAGGATGTGATCAACTAGGAAGTTGTAGTAGATACTCCCAGATTTCTATAGAATCCAAAATTGAGTAATTCCGATAAGTGAGCAAGTTTTTGTGTTGATAGTAAGATGCAGCAAGTGTATGAAGAAATGTACAGCTGAGAACATATAGAGATTGTATAGCTTCTAGATAGATGAACTTGAAGAAGTGGTTAACTAGAGACTTATAGTATAGGGTCTTAGCTTTCCAGAATAAGTAATATCATGCAATTCCAAGTTTTATTTTGAAAGATATGAATGTTACAAGTTTCAGCAACCTGTTATCTTGTTCGATTTTAAGCATGTGTTTGAAATCAGGAAGCTTGAGTTCTATAAGGAATTTGAGAGAGTTGTCAACTAGGAAATTGTAGTAGAGGTTCCCACCTTTTTAAAAAGTCTAATTTTGTTGGATTCCAATGAGTGTAGCCCAAATTATGGAATTTTCTACATGCTACAGGATTTATGACTATAATGTGATTTGAGTTTTTAAGATGTTGGATGATTATCCCTATTAAGAACTTCATTTGGGACTTATATGAGATTCTTGTGATTTGTACTCATGGTGGACACATGAGTAAGTTGGGAGAAAATCTATATGGTCGATTTGTTGTATGTGGGCTCGTAGCTAGTCTAGGTTGTGACACTCTAGGACTTTCAACCAAGTCTGCAAGTATTGTAATTGATACATTTTTCACCTCGAAAAATAAAGATCTTCCTGTGTGCCGTCGGATCGTTTACCGAAGGAAGGGTGACCGCGGGTCGGGATACTGGATGAGACCGGAGACGGAGGTGGTGGCAGCCGATGGAGATCGGATTGCCAGGTTGATAGGCTAGGTTGTCTGCCTCGTCTAGAATGTGTTGATGTCTAAGACTGTCAATGACTGGATATTAAAAATTGTGTGTATTTCACCTCTATTGCCGGGTATGAGGACTCCCTTAGGCGCCGTTGTACTGCTCGCTGAGGGTCGCGGGCCAGGACATTAGGTCGAAGACCTACAGAGGTGTTGGCAATCGATGAATGTCGGTTCGCCGTGATTAGTTATTTTTGACAAAACCGTTTGGGCTCAATCATTCGTTAGACACTATGCATGATTTGACAACTCGCATGTTTTAGCAACCAATATTATTTCATATTGTATTTCTTTACTTTTCTCTTGAAGACCGAGTTGATGCAAGGGGTGATTCCCTATAATCCGACTCGTTCTAAGAGCCAACACTAGGCGCTGATAACCAGTGTTGTCTCTTCCTGTCATTATGGATACGTGCTGCGGTGCGTATCTCGAACTGTTGATACCTGAAGAACCGTGGTAAGAACGGGAGGGTTCCTGTCGAATAGGGAGATTAGACCCTCGAGGTCGTTATGTTCTTATGTTGGGTGGACAAGAACGGACCATAGGGCTATTGTCCCATGGATCTTCGGGGCCATAAATATGCGGTTGTGTATCTGTAAGATCGTTACGGCATTTGGTGTGATCCAGACCAATGTGGGGCACTAGTGGCAAACGGGAACACCACTGTGTTTAGCAATAATAACTGCAGGATTCACCAGCTACGTTGTATCTATCAGGAACAGGTTGAGTACAATAGTAGAATGTATTGCATGGCAAGAGTTCAAAACCCTGAAACTGAAGAAGACGGCTTGATTTGAAGCGTATGTAGTATGGGATGCATGTGTGTCCAAAATCTTGCTGACATTAGACTAAGTGCATCTGTTTTTCTGTATCTTGTGCACTATGGATTAGACTTCAGGTCATGGAATACACTGGCACTAGGAAATTAGGATGCACGTTTCTATTTTCATCAAAGGCTGGTTGTGATTGCTAGTTGGAGATCGTTTTTTTTCTTATCAGCATTGTGTCAGTATATGTACTGACATGCCCACTCAATTATGTGTTGGATACCGGGTCGCGAGTGCAGGAGGACTCAAGACAAACAGGGCATTCAAGTGGAGAGGCAGTGTACATGTCTACCATTCGAGCAGGTGCAGGGATATCAGAGTAGCGTAGCGAAAGATTCGAGCTACAGGGCACATCTCAGGGAAGCAACATGACCGCTCGATGGAGCTTCCATTAGAGAGCAATTGACCACCGTTCTGGGTGGCAGGCGGTAGCTGTTACAAAATAGTATTTGTAATACTTTAATGTAATTTGTATTCCTTGTTCAAGAACAAGATAATGATGTAATTAATGATGTAATGATTTTATTTGGCAATAAAAAGTTTTTAATTTCCTTGTTATTATTGTGTTGAGATGTATTTGAAGACAAAGAGATGTAATTTGTCATGGATGTCCAGTAACGGGGATCCGGGGCGCTACACATGCATGTATAAGAATTTAATAAATGTGTTTTCATAATGCATCATATATGTGAAAACCAAAACTTGTTTGAAAACATGCATTCATAAGTTTGAGAAACAAACAATTTTTGGTGGATATAAATTTGACAAAAATATGACATTATTGTAAAGAGTATTACATTTTAGAAAACCATAGGGAAGTCTACTTACATTATACTATTGATCGCGAAACTCTTTGATATACAGTGAGAGTTCTACATGGTATCATAGATTTGAGATTTCACTAATACATAATAAAGAATATAATAGAGAAGATACATGAGTAAAAAAAGTCTTAAGTTAAAATATTTTCTCCCCTTTCTGGAATACACCAAAAGGTGCAAAATATAGTTGTGGTAAAACATGATTACAGACTGAAGAAAAATCCTGGAAAGAAACTTACAGAATAGAGATCAGTCGACCGGTCGAAAATAAAAACAAGCATGTCGACTGTAATAAAAAACAGAAAGAGGGACAGGCAACTGCACAATCGATCGCACACCCTTACTAGGTGACAGTAGACCGTTCAGTCAACCAAACAGAAAAATTTCTTAAGCTAATATATCAATAACGTTTAATTCTCCTTTCAAAAAGGGTAACATTTTTCATCTAAGGGTTTTGTAAAAATATCATCTAGTTGGGAATCAGTTGAAACTTATTAAAAAAACAATATCTCCCTTTTGAAAATGATCTTTAATGAAGTGATATCGAATTTCTATATGCTTAGTGCGACTATGTTGATGAGAGTTCTTAGTCATATGAAAAGTTCTAGTATCATCACATTTAATGGGAATATGATCGAAAAATATCTTGTAGTCTTCCAGTTTGTGTTTCATCCATAATAACTGGGCACAACAAGACCCGGCGGCTATATTCAGCTTTGGCGGTGGATAAAGTGACGGAATTCTGCTTTTTAGATGCCCAAGAAACAAGATAGTTCTCTAAGAAGTGGCATGCACCGTTTGTGCTTTTTCAATCTGTTAAACTGCCATCATAGTCGGCATCTGGATAGTCTACAAGAGAAAATTTTCTATTTTTGGGTACCAAAGACCCACATTTGGTGTGCCTTTAAGATATCGAATGATATGCCTAACTGCAACCAAATGAGATGTATGTGGACACGATTGAAAATCGGCACATAGACATACACTAAACATTATGTCATGACGAGATGCAGTAATATAAAGCAGGCTACCAATCATACCAGGATAGGTAGTAATATCTATTAGAGATTATGAGAGATAATAACAATGAAATTAAGGTTAGGTTTAATATCCCACTGAATTAAGATATTATTCCCTGCTTATCATAATTGGAATATCACAGAGCACTACCTCTAGACCAGTATATATGGGATGAAACTGGGTTTATGGTACTGGGCTTCATGCCAGTCAACTCGGTCCAACAATTAGCATACAACACGTGCAAAGAATGTGTTGCCCCCATAGAACATTATACACAATAATATTCTATTATATTGAGAATATACCTATATATCCAACAATCTCCTCCTATATTCTCAATATATTCGACAATGCCATGTTATATTATTGAATCACAAAATAATATAGTTCATAGACTAAATCAATTACAACTCGAATATTTCAAAAGAAACTAAATCAAAATAATCAAATAGTTCAAAAACCATATTAAAACAGAATAGTTCACAAAGACTAAACCAACTAGATAAATCTGTTATGATTTCAAAATCAACCAAAGTAAATAAACTTCAAGAACAAAATATGAGTTTTAAGCTCATGAATACAAGAGTATTAAACTCAACAGATGTTTTACCAAGCAAGTGACAAATTTATTCTCGAGATAAATAAACCAAAATTATATCCTTGCAAACTTCTTTATGTTTACTCCTCCATTTTGAGAAAATCATCATTCTGAAATCTATGTTGACAGATTTAACTCCTCCATCTTCGCTAGCTTATTGAAAACAATAATATCAAGAGATATAATTCTAAGAATTCTGGCGAATTTCATAAAGTATCTAGTTCCACTAAAGAACTTAGTACAATTCAACGATAGCTTAGCAAAATGTAACGCAAACATCACATTCAAGTTTCTTTAACAAAATAAAGAACAAGAACTATTATAATTTCTACACAAGAACTATACTATGTTTCATATTGGAATGATAGAATAGTCAAATCAATTATGGTTAATTCTAAATTATCAAGATTGGAATGAAACATGAATCCATAAAAGAGAGATGTCATCAAAATTGAAATGATGTAATGACAATTCTAAACATCGAAAACACATCGACAAATTGTCATGCTTTCTTTTGGACTAATGAGATGATTCTAAGTAAATTATGAGAATATATAGCATCATCAAATTGGAATAAAATTATATATTAACAAAATTTAAATTGAACTTTTCAAATTATCTAAAGCATGCCAACTGCCTAAAATTGATACTTAAGTTTGACCTTTTGTTTGGCTCCAATTGGATTCTAATTCATCAAAACAACTACTTTTGGCTCAATAGCTTTTAACTCCATATTCCCCAAAGTTTTTATAATTAGATCACTTCAAGTCTCTTAGCAAGAGCATTAGCCATATTTTGTCTCGAATGCACTTTATTTATGAGAAAGTTCAACTAGGCTTCTTTCAGCCTTAATATACTCCTCTCACTATTATACAGTGAGTTCTGAGCTACAGTGCATTGTAGCTTGATAGTCAACGAATAGAAGTAGAGAGTTACTTAAACTTCTTAATGGATGACTAGTAACAAGTTCTTCAATCCACACCGCCTCTTCCTCTGCAGAGGATAACACATAGAGGTCTGATTTCATGGATGATAGCATAGTGCATGTTTATCTTTTAATTTCCATAACATTTTTGTTCCTCCTAGTGTAAACACATATCCACTAGTTATCGACTTTTACTAAATTCTGAGCATTATAATACATAAGATAATCCATTCATTCTTGAAGGATGACTAGAGTAGCACAAAGCAAACTCTTGAGTGCCTCTCAAGTAACTCATTAGCCTCTTAGGGCTCTCCAATGTGTATTAATAGGACTAGTAATGAATCTGCAGATCATACCTACCTCAAAGGCTATGTCTGTTAGTGCAGATCTTTGTATATATGAGACTTCTAATAAGTTTAGAATGATCTAACTGTCTCATAGTTGCACCATCATTAGGTGTCAACCTTTATCATAATCATAAGGTGTTTCAAAACACATTTTCAGTCACTATATCCCCACTTACAGAACACATTATTGATTTAATGAGTTTGACTAAGGGTTATCCCTTGCCAACCCAAACTCACTCTTATACCTAATATGGTGTCCACAACACCTAGGTATTTCATGCTGAAATCTTTGGATAGCACAGTTTTAACTTCATTTTTAATAGAGAGATCACATCCAATCAACAAGCATGTCAACAATATACAAATAAATGAGGACAATTATATTTGACTCACCATAGAATTAAAGACATTTATCTGAATTACTTGATTCAAATCTAAGCTCTTTAAAAGTCTATTAAATTATTTGTGCCTCAAGATTAACACATTTTCAAAACATACAATGATTTTACAAATTTGTAAATCTAGTTCACTAAACATATTAGTGCAAACCTTTCAGTACAAAACTGTTTAGTATAAAATTTTTCAATACAAAACATCAAGTACAAAATTTTTAGTACAAAACTGTTTAAGCATCTTTCATGAATAACAAAATTTTAAATAGAAGTAAGAGCAAGAAGAATACTTATTGTAGCAATATGACAGCCATGTGAGTAGATGACAAACAAATCTTCCCCATGTCTCAATCAATCCTTCAACTGCTAAAATTGCATTAAAATTGCTATTGATCATTTCAAAATTAAGTTTTTTCTACAAAACCTAACTTACTTACGATAGTTTTAGCCCATTTCAGCAAATCAACTAAATTAAAGTATTATTGTATAACAACAAATTTATTTCATTATCTACTAAAGACTCTTCTTGATTGAAATTTTTAAGTGTCAGTAAGGCTAGTTCTTAAATCTAACTGTGAATTATTGATCGTGTCTGTAGGACTAGATAATTTCATACATTTATCTTTGATGAACACATCCTCAAAGAACTCTGCAAGTCTAGATTCTTCTAACACAAATTAGATAGATCAAACATCTATCCACAGAACTACATTCTGCACTTTCTAAGCACACACAAATATTTTTTATAGGTCATACTTTAGGCCTTCTAGGGTCATATACTCTAACAAATGTACCGCACCACATGTTTTCACTTTAACAAAATTATTTGTGTTTCTATCCCATAGTCTACAAGGTGTAAATAATTTAGAGTAGTGTAGTAACATATTGGAAATACGATTAACAATACAATATTACCCTTTATTACACAAAGTCAAACAACAGTCAATAATATAAAATTCAACATTTTACTAAGTGTTTGATTCTAATTTTTATCAATGTCGTTTTGACTGTTGTAAATAGAATGCACTAGAGATTATGTCAAAATGCAAACTTCTCTTAAAATTGTTAAAACATATTCACCACCTCTATCAAATCTAAAACCTTTTGATTTTAGCATTTAACTAGATTTCTATTCATTAAAATAACGAGTGCTTCAATCTCTATATATATATGACAAACATTCAATAATCATCTACATAGGTGATTAAATATTTCTTACTAATCATCGTCTCATCTAGTCACAAAGCTACTGAGATCTCAAATATCGGAATGTATTGAGTTAAGAAGTTGTGTGCTTCTAGAGATCATACTAAATAATTTTCTAGTTATCACAATCTGAGCACAAATTTCAAAATTGTTATATTTAATGAGGTGTCATTTAACAGAGTTATGAGTTTTAACAATGGCAAACAATTTATATATAGTTCACATGTCCTAGCCTATTATGCCGTTTTCAAGGACTACACAAATTAGAACTACTATTGTCAATTGCTTCATTTGTTAAACTCAACTTTCACATGTTATTAACTATACAAGCACATTATAAAATAATAACAATATAAGTTAATACAAAATTACTCTACTATATTTTACAAAATAGTTTGCTTTCTCTCATAGTTTCAACGATGTCCATATGCTCAACCACATAGAGCGAAGAGTTCTTTCCTTTATTCGTTCTTCATCTTCTTCATAATGCTAAATGAGATAATGACTAACATGTTATAATTCAATTTTGCACACACAGTACAATGAACGAGAAATAACAAAACGTAACTAATGGAGTCATATCCTACATTAAGAGATGCCCTCTCCTAAGTTACAGACATTTGTTATACATCTTATACATCAATCTTTATTACAGAAGCAAACATACAATCTCACACAAACTGCAAACGATGTGTCACCCAATATGTCTATACACATAGTATAACAAGGCACACTAAACAATTTAAAACATGCTAGTTTCAAAATGAGAATAATTATGATCTAATACTCTCAATCATGTGATCAAACGCACACAACATTAACACATTCATCACATGAAAATACTAAGAAAGATTAGAGTAGATCATACCGAAACTTCAAGTTAGAAGTGTTTTCCAAATTCGGTGGAGAAACCTGCGTACTGCAGACTTATTCAACTGTGATGCATATCCATTATCCCCAACACACAAAATTTGTAAGTAACTCTTAAAGTTTTAGAGTAGACCAATCTTGATGAGAATCAAGGAAAAGTGGAGGGTTAGATTTGAAGGAAATACACTATAGCAAATCCAGCACTTGGCCCCAAACACCAAACACCAATTTCTACCCAATGAAAAATTCAGATCATATCTGGATCTTCTCCTCCAGTTTGGAGGCACCAACGACTACGGAATATGTGGCCACGTGCTGCGACGCCTGCTAGCGACAGCAGAGGCAGTGTGATGCCGACGACGGCTAGTGGTGGATGACGACGGCCATGTCGAGATCGATAAAGATGATAGCCATTTGAGGTGCGAAGTAGACGTGTCATTGGTGGCGGTGGTGGTGTACAGTGCAGTGCGGTGGAGGATATGGTCGATGGTGGTGGCCGCGATGGCGACTTGCGGCAGCGGTACCGGCGACTAGCGGTGATGACGATGAAATCCCGATGAACGGGGATTTTAACGATCTCTCTCTCTTAGGGCTCTCCAATGTGTATTAATAGAACTAGTACTGAATCTGCAGATCATACCTACCTCAAAGGCTATATCTGTTAGTGCAGATCTTTATGTATATGAGACTTCCAATAAGTTTAGAATGATCTAACTGTCTCATAGTTGCACTATCATTAGGTTTCAACCTTCATCATAATCATAAGGTGTTTCAAAACATAATTCTAGTCACTATATCCCCACTTATGGAACACATTATACCCTGCTTATCATAATTGGAATATCACAAAGCATTACCTCTAGACCAGTATATATGGGATGAAACTGGGTTTAGGGTACTGGGCTTCATTCCAGTCAACCCGATCCAACAATCAGCATACAACACGTGCAAAGCATGTGTTGCCCCCATAGAATATTATACATAATAATATTTTATTATATTGAGAATATACCTATATATCCAACAATATCAACATGTTTACTGGATTCGTCTTTGGATAGTTTAGTGGTAGTAGCCATGGGAGTTTTGTATGCGTTTGCACTATCAAAACCAACCTTTTTGATAAGTTCTTTCGCATATTTGGATCGGTTTATGAATATGTTGTCCTTTCTTTGTTGTATTTGAAGTCCAAGAAAATAGGTTAATTCTCCCATCATACTCATTTCAAATTCATCATGCATTTGCTTAGAAAATTCCTTGCAAAGATTTTCATTAGTAGACCCAAATATAATATCATCAACATAAATCTGAGCAATTAAAATATCCTTAGAAACATGTTTGATAAAAGTGTAGTGTCAACTTTCCCTTAGAAAACCTATGTGAATAAGAAACGAGCTTAGTTGCTCATACAAAGCACGAGGAGCTTGCTTCAAACCATATAGCGTTTTATCAAGATGAAATACATGGTTTGGGTGTATTGGTCAGTGAACCTAGGTATTTGTTCAATATAAATTCTTCAGAAATAAAACCATTAAAAAACCGCTTTTGACATCCATTTGAAAAAAGAGAAAATCATGTAAGATACAAAAGTAAATAAAATACTAATGACTTCAAGCCGTACAACAGGTGCAAAAGTTTCAACAAAAACAACTCCTTCTTGTTGGTTATACTCTTGGGCAACAAGATGGGCCTTATTTCTAACAATAGTACCGGATTCGTCAAGCTTGTTTCTAAACACCCATTTTGTTCTAAGGACGGTTCTACTGTGGGGTCTAGGTACAAGTCTTCATATTTGATCCTTTCAAATTGATTAAGTTCTTCTTGTATAGCAACGATCCAGTCATTATGTTGCAGGGCCTCCTTAATATTTTTAGGTTCAAGTATGGACATAGAAGCGGAAAAACACATGAAATTTTTATCTTGAGTTCGAGTAATTACCCCCTTGGACATGTCAATTCGTATAAGATCTAAGGGATGGCTAGACATGATTTTCCAAGCAGGGCGCTTTTCACTAGTGGGAGGTTGAGTTTGTGTTGTTGGAGGATTGTGATAATCTTCCATGACATCAATTGTTGTGTGTGCATCTCGTTTATCAAGGATTTGTTACAACTTTGATTGATGGACGGGTTTTCATTTTGATGAGATGAGTTGTTTTGAGAGTCTTCATTCGGCCTTTTTTCAGTATGTACCTGTTTCTTTTCAACGCAAATATCTGTCTCATCATCATCAACAACATGTAATATCTTTCTTATGAGAGGATTAGTTTCGTCAAATTTAACATCAAAAGATTCTTGAATTGTGCGTCTTATTTTATTAAATACACGATATGTCTTGCTACTTAGAGAATATCCTAAAAATGCGCCTTCATCACTTTTACGATAAAATGTTCCCAAGTTATCTAAGGTATTTAAAATAAACACTTTGCATTCAAATACACGAAAATAACTCAAGTTTGAAATTTTTTCATAATATAGTTCAAAAGGCATTTTCTCAAAATACTTCTTAATGATTACTTGGTTAATGGTGTAACATGTTGTATTGACAATTTCTGCCCAAAACGACTTTGTTAAATTATTTTCGCTAAGCATGGTGCGGTCCATTTCTTGAAGAGATCAATTTTTTCTTTCAATAACCACATTTTGTTGGGGAGTGCGAGGACAAGCGAACTCATATTTTATTCTTTTTTCATCACAAAACGACGTAAAGAGTTTATTTTAAAATTCTCCACCATGATCACTACGAATAGTAACAATGGTTAGGCTTTTCTCATTTTCTACTCTACGACAGAATTGTTGAAAAACATACGAAGTTTCATCCTTTTGTGATAAAAAAATAACCCAAGTGCACCTGATGTAGTCATCTACAATTACGAAGGCACACCGTGCACCTCCATTACTACGTGTTCATGAGGGTCCAAAAAGATCCAAGTGCAAAAGTTCAAGATGTCTAAAAGTTGATACCATTTTCTTGGGCTTGTGAGAACTTTTAGTTTACTTACCAAACTGACATGAATCACATAGCTTAGTTTTCTCAAACTTGATTTTGGGAATTCCACGTACAAGTTTCTTATTGACAAATTTGTTGATATTATTCATAGTTGTGTGTCCAAGTCGCTGATGCCATAGCCAACCATCTTCGTTTCTAGCAACAAAGCATCTCATATTTTCTTGTGCTAATTCATTAGAATTGATGACATACACATTATTGCATCTGTTAGAAAGAGTAAACATGATTTATTATTATCTAATATAGTGTATACATTTTTGTCAAAAGTAATTGTTATAACTTTTATCACATAACTAGTTGACACCAAGTAAACTGTGTTTTAAGGCTCTTACCAAAAGTACATCATCAATGGAGCATAATGAACCAAAGTTTATTTTACCTTTACCGATAGTTTGACCAGTGTTGTTATCTCCAAAGATGATGTCATTCCCTCATTCCCTCGATAGTGATGCAAATTATTTATCGTCACCTGTCATATGGTTTGAGCATTCACTATCAAAGTACCACCGATCTTTAGATTTGATACGTTGATGCACCTACATTAAAATTAGTAAGTGTAATTTTGGGTGTCCAAGTTGGTACTGAACCTACACTTACATTCTTTTTCACCCAAAAAAAATTAGTATTCCTTTTTAATGAACAGTTATAAGATATATGTCCTGATTTATAGCAATAGTGACATGTAATGTGATTATACATTGGATCATGCACATGTGCATAGTTATGTGTTGATTTGTAACTATTTTAGTGGTTCTGCATATATGTATGACAAGATTTCTTAAAATTTTGACGTTGTATTGGCTCATTGTAACCAAGTCCTCGATTATCATGATATGACATTGAATTCTTTGTCATAAGATAATTGGGCCCTTTATATTTTTCAACCATTTTTTTGAGCTGAATTATTCTATGACAAAATCGTTTTCTAGTTTTCTCATCGTCTTTGGTATTCCAATGAGGAGTGTCTAGAGTAGCATCAAGTATCCTATTATATTCATGTGCGTTCTTACAACCATCCACTACCTCATCAAATTTTCTTTTGCATTCATTTAGATCGTCGGTGAGTGTAGCAATATAAGCATATTTCTCATTAATTTTCCTTAGGTTTTCATTATGTATTGCCAGATATTTTTGAATTTGTTGTTTTAAATATTCATTTTCTTCTACCAACAAATCATGATCCTTCCTAAATGACTCAAATTTTTCAATAATTAAAGAATTTTTATTTTTCAACTTTTGGTTTTTTGCAATGCAAGAGTCATGTGATTCATTAGATATTTGCTTATATTGTCTCAACTCACGACTTAAATTCTTTGCATAATCTCTTAAACTATTACACATGTCAACTAGATCATCATAGGTGAGTTCTTCGATTACCTCTTCTTGGAGTGATGATTGCACCTCATCATCCCCAAGAGCCATGAATCCAAAGTCGTTGTGTTCTCGCTCTTCATTGCTAGAGTCTGAATCTAGCTATGTTGCCTTTAATGCCTTCTTTCTGATTCCTGAGTTGGAGTGATGATAATCTTTGTTCCTATCTTGCGAGAGAGGACAATTTATGCGGATGTGTCCTGGCTTCTTACATTTGTAACACGTGCCCTCTTTGTCTTTTTCTCTTCTTCCTTGAGACCTGTCATACTTTTTGCATTTGAGATACTTACAAAATTATTTAGTCAGCAGTGCGATATCTTCATCTGATTTTTCATGATCTGGTTTTGATTTTGATGGTCGCGAAGTTCATGCTTTCAAGGCAATGGTCTTCTTCTCAGTTTTGGGTATAATCTCAATATTTCCGCCGGTACCTCTTGGTTTCGCATATCTCCATTTCATATGTCTTCAATTTCTCTTGAAATGTGTAGTAGTCGAAATATTTCTCTTCAAGCGTCTCCCTCATTGCAGCAGTCTAGATATCCCATTCAGGTGTGAAACAGCTTATGAGTTTTCCAACCTTTTGTCATCATCTAACCTCTTACCTATGCTCTCAAGTTCATGTGCGATAATGTTAAAGTGGGCTAGTATCTGATCTACGGTCTCTCGTGGAAGAACAAAAAAATTATCAAACTTATAAAAACATAAATTAACTTTTGTCTTTACCTCAGATGCAGTTCCTTCATGCTATTTTAGCATGTTCTTCCAGATTTCATCCGTCGTTTTACAATTTTGTCCACATCGCATCAGCTCTTCATTATTCAGACCTGCATAAAGTGTTGTCATAGCCTTGAAATTTGCAGTTTTCAATGGTAGTTCAGCTTTTGTGAAAGTCATCTTTCCAAAACTGATGGGGATATCTACTTGCTTTATACGAACATTCCATACTTCTTCTCCTAGCATCTGGAAAAAAAATGAGACATGAACTTTCCAAACATCATAGCATTTTCCATCAAAATAAGGTGAACATGTTAGACTTGTTCCATTTGAGATGAATGGCTCTGATGGATACAACTTTTAAGGAGGAGGAATTTCGGCCATTGGACCTTTTGCCCAAGCTTTTAAGCTATTAATGAGCAACTCACTCTGATACCACTATAAATCACCTTAAGGGAGGGTGAATATGGTGATTGTGTGGAAATTAAAAAATTAAATAAAATGTGTAAAGTAAGGAGATAGAGTTAGAGAAAGCAAACAAAGCAAGCACGCAAGACACAATGATATAACGTGGTTCGACCCCCAAATCTATGTCCACACCACCTACTTGTAGCAATTCTTCTCCACAAGTGTTCCACTATACTTTAAACCTTTGTACAGTGATTCTCAAAATTCAGGTCGACAGACCTATTACGCCCGTATGGCTTCTACAAGAAAGTCCCACAAAACTCACCAAAGTGAAAGAAAAAGAAAAAAAACTCTCGAGATCTATAACGATTTTGGCTGAAGAAAACAATAAAAGCTCTCACACTCGGATCAGTGATTGAATGATTAGTTCATAAGAATTATGATTGCAATGGATGAAGAATACTCAGTGAATTTGCCTATATTTATAGAGCAGGTAAATGTATCTTTCCAAAAACGAAAAGATATTTCCGAAATAGTCAAAACTGCACGCGGAAGGTCGACCGCTTTGTTGAGCAGTCGACCATTGATCTTTTAACTCGAAAGTCGAGCGATGACCGGTCGACTGACTCATCTTTTCACTATGATGAGCAGTCGACTGTTACGATGGTCGACCAATATATTGTACGGTCGACCGCCATCGTACAGACTTAACTTTAATTTGGTGAATCTACTTTATATTCTTTCCAAAACTAATTTTTTCAATTAACAATACTTTATATATTATATCCTCTCATAAATAGAAATGAACAAACTATTTTTGTTGGCTTTCTTGAGATTTAAGACATATGTTTCTTTTCTTGATGATTGCAATCTTCTTTGATACATACCTCATTTGCTTGTTTATAAATCATTTTGGATCTTTATTTTGATTTTTCTTTTCCTATAAACCATGTACATCTCAACTAAAAATATTAGTCTTAATAATATGTTTTGTGCACACCAAACTTAAGGTTAACACTATGTTTGTTATCGTCTATCTTTGTACTTGTCTTTTGTTCTATCTGTAGTACTTTGGGGTTGTGCCACCCTCCATGACGTTGTTGGAGGTTTATGTTTTATTTTCTGCATTGTAATATCTTGTACTTTCTCCCGGTACCCCAAGAATGTTTTATTAACTTCTTATTAATGAAACATGGTAGCATTATTCTACCTTTTTCCTTAAAAGATTAAAAAATTAATTTTTTTTTTAAAAAAACTTTATACTTTGGGTCAGTAATATAAATTAATAACAAACTATTTATACTTGGGTCATCTATATAAACCGTGTTTTTTCGCTGAATTTTATTAAGGGTCACCTTGGAGCGTACAAACAAGTAAAAATGAAAGGCTAGGTAGGTGTGTTCTTAGGTCCTTGTCAATCTTTTATACACATTAAAAATAAGACAAGCGTTTGATATGACAACAGTATACAACTTGCTCGTGTACATAAAACAAGCACATCATGCATCCATAGTATTAGACCAAGTGGCTAATTAGTAGATTAATCAAACACATCATGCATCCATAGTATTTAGATTAAGTGGCCAAATTAGTATATTAATCACTTAGCTTAAATTGTATCCATCCTCGTCCAGCTGCGTCTCATTTGCATATCAATTTATTTTGTCTATCAGTTCACAAGACGTTGTGCTGACGCTGACAGGGAGCTAAAATTCGATGAAAAAAAAGCCTGTATAAAAAACAAAGAAATTTTTCCCAAAACGATCCTTTTTTGCAAAGTTTTTCCAAACCATCCTATTTTTTTTTTTTTTTTTCCAAACCGCCCTACTCGGTCTTTCAAAAACCGAGTCTAGTGCTAATAGACTCGGTCTTTGAAAGACCGAGTCTTGCGCTTTGAAAAATCAAAGAGCAAGACTCGGTCTTTCAAAGACCGACTCTATTTGCACTAGACCCGGTCTTTGAAAGACCGAGTCTTGAACTCTTGCGTTTTTAACAACGCAGATCCCCTTTCTTCTTCTTCTCGACTCTTGAGTTTATTTTCTTCTTTTCTCTGTCCCTCAACGAATCCATCGCGTTGGCCAATTTTTTGTTCGATTACTCCATTAATCGATTGTTAAACTTTCCAAAACCAATTACTCTCTAATCCGATTTCGATTTTCCCCAATCCTATTCCCCAAATTAGATTATTTCTTAAAACCCTAAACCCCGAATACCCAATTTCGTAGACCTCGCCAATTTCGTCTTCGTCTTTGGAAGATTTCGCTTGTAGGATCTTGCTCTTCTCGCCAATTTCGTCTTCGTCTTTGGATTCTCCTACTTGTAAGGTATATTTCTTAAGCTTTTGCTAAGAAAAATTTGTGTTACTGTTGATGCTATTGTGAAGTTGATGAGTTGAATTTGACTTATTGTTGACAATGTAGAGTAGTTATTGTTGTTATTTTTAGTATTACTTTTGTTCAAAAAGAAAGAGTTGAAAGAGTTGAAGTTGGTGCTATCAACGTCATTGTTATATAGTATTTGTTGAATTCTATATAGTTTTTTGCTAAAATTAAGAAAGAGTTAGAAATTTTAGAATTTGTTGAAGTTGAATTTGTTATATAGAATTCCATATAGGATTTTGTACAAGATCTAGGTTATGTATAGATTTCTGTTGTTTTGAAAGACCGTGTCTAGTTTTTTAATTAGGCGTTGCACCAATAACCTTGTTGAATAGAATTTTGTTGTTGAATCAATGTTGTACTTAGGCATTTTTTAGTTTTGTATAGAGTTCCATATAGTATTTGTTGAATCTAGTTTTTTAGAATTTTAGAGAATGTTGGTTATGTATAGAATTTGTTGAATTTCTTATACTCTAGTTTTTTGCTAAAATTAGAGAATCAACAGCATTGTTATATAGAATTTATTTTCATATCTAGGTTATGTATAGTTAATAATATTTTTGTTGAAGTTGTAGGATTTGTAGTCTATTGTAAATGGTACGCACAAGGGGTAACATAGAGGTAGGAGAAAGTAGTAGACCTCCACGTGGCGATAGAGCACGTACTCGCGGTGGACGTGATCGTGGTCGTGGTCGTGGTCGTGCTCCTACCGAGGCTACTAATGTAAGTAATTAAATGTTGATTCTAATAGAATTGTATTACATTTCGGTCTATTGATGTAAATGTTATTGTTATGTAGGTTGAATTCAATTCAAATGAGGCGGGTACTTCTTCTTCAGTCCCTTCGTCGTCATATATCCCTTCTGGAGGCCCCGGACCACTCGACCCTTCACTCCTCACTCTCCAGCCGTTGCATCGATCGCAGAATGTTTGGAACGGTGAGGCTACGGACTGCCGCTTTTAGGACTGGTCATCCGCTACCTGTGCACCCACGTATACACGAGATACTAAGAGATTGTGGGTTCTACGGTATTGCTAGGATGACATCCATCAAGTGTGATCGTCCACTTTTGGACTTAGGGGTTGAAGTGGAAGCCGGTGCGATAAATGGGAAATTTATCCGTCTAAAGTGGTTGAAGGACACGTTTAAAGATAGATTGAATGACGGTTCAACTGCAGCGGAGGTGGAGTGCTACTGTAGGGCGTATATTCTAACGCTATTCGGTACGGTCTTGTTTCCAAATTCGACCGGGAATACCGTAGCACTGATGTTCTTGCCCTTAATCGCCGATCTAGGTAGGGTCAGCCGTTACAGTTGGGGCAGTGCAATACTATTTCTCAATCGACCTTGATCTGCATAAAGTGCCCATTTCTCAACCGGCTTCTCTTTCAACCAATTAGCTGCCTCGACATTGACGGTTTCAAGTTCAGCGAGTTTAGCCATGAACTTTTTGGGTTGGTTTTGACAAGCTATAATTTTGGCCTTCTTGCGCAATGCCTTGCTACCAAATTTACTAAAAAAATTTGTGGCAAAATGACGCATGCAATATCGATGAAATCCATTCGGTTCGTTCCAAGCTCCGTTTTGCAAATCCATAGCAGACAATATACCAGCATGACGATCCGAGATAACACACAACTCAGTGCGATCGGTGACATAATACCGGATGCAAGTCATAAACCATGTCCACGTATTTATACTCTCTCCATCAACCAATGCAAATGCAAAAGAAAATAAGCAACCATTCGCATCCGGGGAAATAGCAATTAGCAAACAACCCTTGTACTTACCGTACAAGTGAGTTCCATCTACACTAATAACCTGTCTGCAAGACTTGAAACCTTCAATCGAAGGACCAAATGCCCAAAATACTCCCTTGAATGTTTCCTCGCTGGGGCTAGACTCATATTTATCCCAGTGGACAACGGTCCCTGGATTTGCTGCTTGAATTGCTGTTAGTAGAAAAGGCAACTTCGTGTATGCTTCTTCGAAGGTATCGTACAACCTCTCAATTGCCTTTTGTTTTGCTTTCCAAGCTTTCTTATATGAAATCTGATAATTATATTCTATTTTCACAATCTCAATAATTGCCCCCGGTGATAAAGCAATATCCTTCTTCACCACACCCACAATCAAATTACTAACAAGGTTAGCATCAATTTTACAATGGTCTTGATTCAACGTGGGATTCGTACAAGTATGAGGACCAACTATCTTCTTCACCACAAAATTTCTCCCCCCTTTTGAAACAATAGCTCGTAATCTCCAACGGCATCCACCATCACTTACTCCTGGGGGACCTTGTACGATCTCCTCTATTGTACGTTTTCTAGGTGCCATTTTACATTTAATAGTGTATAATGACGGTGTTGTTTTCAATGTGACAAATTTACGACGTTTCTTGATAGAATACACCTTCACAGCATGCTGAATGGACTCTTTACTTACAAACTCCTGTCCAACGTAAAATTCGTCTACATTGGAAGAACCAGAAGACTCTTGTGGAAATGGGGGTACTCTAGCAGCTTGAGCCATCTCCTCCGTAACATGAGCGTTAACATTAGAATACCTATCAGTAGCTCTCACTTCATTAGAACTGTTGTTCGAAGGATTTATATTTGCTACATCATCATCTTTTTCTCCATCATCACTTTCTACACTTTCATCATCGTCTGTTTCTTCCTCTTCTTCATCATCATCTAATAAGCTGTTGTTAACCACTGCATTTTGAAAGAGTTCAAATACACTGTCATTTGGAACGTTGTCAGGAACCGGTGTAGGTTGGGGGGAACTCAACATCTGTAGAATCAGCATTTCTTGTATTTGTGAAGGTGTTTTCTTGTGAGGACAGTGAATTTGGTTGTGAAGATTGAGCGGGGTTAGACCTCGTCTGCTGTGTAGGTACTACCCTTATGAAGCTTGCACTTGGAATATCATGTGGCTGAGCATTCAAATTTTGAATTTGCTGAATATATAATTCTAATGCAGACCAAGCACAATTGGGATCAAATGTCCTAGTAATCAATGACTTCAACGCATTATCAGTAGGTACGGGCACTGTCATAAAATACTGACCATCTCCTCTTCCTGCTGCGTATCGAGCTAAAATCTTCACATTCCATTGATTCCTATCCCAATTAGTAACTTCATATATTTTCTCAACTAGTTCTTCCAATGTAATGGTACGGGGTACCCAAACTATTTCCGGATCTAACAAACTATAGCAACTACCAATATTTGGATCACGAATTATTTCACCACCAAAGTATAACCAAATAGGAATCTCAAGATCCATACCTACGTATATTTATTAAAATATGCGAGTTATTATCTAACCACAAACAAAATCTATACCAAAATTCAGAAAATTAAAGGCCAATATTCATCATACCTTCACAAGCATCAAGGATAGAGCCGTAGATATTTGGGTAAAAGAGTTGAAGTTGCTATCCGCTTCAAATTTAGTAAAAATCAAAAATATGGATCTTTCAAAAGAAGGGTTTTGGGTTTTTATAGTGGAGATGCTTAGAGGGTTAGGAAGATATTGGTAAATATATTTAGATTAAGATTAGATTTTGTGGATAGGAGGTCGTCCTAGATTTAGGAAGATGGGTTAGAGAAATAGAATAGGTTAAAGTAGAGAGAGAGAAGAAGAAGAAAGGGGATCTGCGTTGTTAAAAACGCAAGAGTCCAAGACTCGGTCTTTCAAAGACCGAGTCTAGTGCAAATAGAGTCGGTCTTTGAAAGACCGAGTCTTGCTCTTTGATTTTTCAAAGCGCAAGACTCGGTCTTTCAAAGACCGAGTCTATTAGCACTAGACTCGGTCTTCGAAAGACCGAGTAGGGCGGTTTGGGAAATAAAAAAAAGCAAGGCGGTTTGGGAAAAACTTTACAAAAAAGGGTCGTTTTGGGAAAAAATTCAAAAACAAACATGGAGGTCTGGTCATCGTCAATTTAAGACACATGAACATGACCTTCCTTGATAATTGTGGTGGATAGTGTTTCGCCCAAACGGTGAATGAGAGCAAGATTTCATTCAATCTTATCTACAAAGGAAGGAGACGCAAAGTTTGGGTTTCCGGATTGTGCCTAGTCTTCTGATTTGGGAAAGGGGTTTCCAAAGCATATGTTCCGTTTAACAGTTGTGTCACGACATTCATAAGCAATGGTCTAGCGACGAAGTTTTGCTGGACAAATGGTGTGGTGCTCACTCCCTCAGAGAATTGTTCGCAGAGCTATATGAGAAAGTGTCCCAACCCCACATCACGGTTGCCAGAACCTAAAAAATGGGATCATGGAGACCCTCCTTCAGAGCCCGCCTAAGCCAAGAACATCAATTGAGACTAGGGGATATTCAGTCCTACACTGCACAATCGGGATGCGATGGTCACAAGGCCCAGACAGAAAAGCTTGGGGGCTAAAAAATAATGGACCATTTACGGTATGCTCACTCTATAACGGCATCCACTTTAGATGGTGTAGACCAAGATGGTCGACTATACTTTGGAAGGCCAAAGCGCCCCTAAAAGTAAAAAAATCTTTCTTTGGCTAATACTCAGCGATGAAATTCTAACACAGGAGAACCTAGTTATGAGACAACCGAACATTGTAACCAATAGTGGTTTTTACAATGCACACATGGAGTCGATGAACCATATATTCATAGAGTGTCATAGGAGCAAGGCAGTCCTGGTCGAGGTCCTAAGGGTGCAAATAACTACCCCCTAACTTACGAGGACCTGTGGATAGGTCTCAAGTTCGCTAACGAGAGACATGAGATGAATGAAGCGTGATATATTGCCATCTTCGCAACGATATGGGTTTTATGGCTTGATAGAAATAATATTATTTATCTTCGAGTTATGAATCTTGCTCTACTGGGTAAATGGTGGTCGAAAGATTTCTACCCTAATGGAGAAGGGTGGCAAAATTTTGTTCAGGGATATCTGCATGGGAATGGAATAATAAATTTGGGCTTCAGGGTAGGCCCACGTGTCTCCTGGTTCTGGAAAGGCATCGCTAAGGTCTATGAACCCTTCATTAGCTGTGTGACATCAGTTATCGGTAACGACAGACTCACCAGATTCTGGTGGGATAAGTGGTGTGGTGATCATACACTTAGAGTCCTGTTCCCCGATCTATATGATCATACGTCAAAACCACACTGTACGGTGGCCACAGCCTGGAAAAGAGGCACCTGGAAACCACCCTTTAAACAACCACTCGATCTGAGCTCTCAGATTAGACTTATGGAACTTCAAACCTACATCACCAATGCTGGAATTAGTTGCTCTCAGGGTCTAGATAAGAAATCCTTGGGATTGAAAAAGAATGGCACGTTCACTGTTCACTCCCTGTATAACCACATTCACTTTAGGGGATGTACCCCAAAGTGGGTATGCATCATTTGGAGGACGAAAGCCCCGCTGAAAATCAAAATTTTCTTATGCTTGATGCTGAACGATGCGATTTTGACTAGAGAAAATCTCACTAAATGCCAACCGAATGTGGACTCTCGTTGCGGGTTCTGCCACGCTACCCTAGAAACTAGAGACCACCTCTTCCTATAGTGTTCTAGGAGAAAAGCGGTACTCGTTGAGGTACTCAGCGCCCTGGGGACGATTCACTACCCTAGTGTGTACGAGGACCTGTGGGTAGGGTCAAAATTTGCTACCGAGAAAAGAACTATGAGAGAAGCGTGGTATATCGCTATTGCCGCAACGACCTGGGTTCTTTGGCTAGACAGGAATAATTTTTATTTTTGCAGAATTTGTAATAATATTTCTGGTAATTTGATTCACATTATGCATTTTATTTCATTTTGGGCTAATGTGGCCGCATAAGGTCTCAGGGGGAGGATAGCGAGTGTATTCCAGGTTGAGGATTTTGATGATGATGAAGTCGAGATCGGTCCGACGATCGACTAGCAGCCAACTTGGCCTTTTTTGTTGATAGAGCCCACCGCCCCAGGATTTGTTGGGGGGATATGATGTATTTTGTTTAGTCGTATGTATGTTGCGGCCATTTTGGTCTTCTTTTGTCCCACCCCATGTTTGGGGTGGAGTTTATGTACTTTTGCTATGATTGTAGAATCTTGTATTTGGTCCAGTACTCTGAGTTTGTTTTATTAATCTCTTATTAATGAAACATGGTGACCATACTTCACCTTTTCTTCAAAAAACAAAAAAAAACTTTATGTTAAAAAAATTTCTTCCTCGTTGCATACAAAGAATTATGCATGAATTACTTCGGGGGTAAATATTTGAAATTTTAGGCTGCATTAGGCTAACAAATAAACTTGAACTCCCAACTAAATGACTTGTAAAATAACCATATTGTTAGATAGAAGTACAGAAAATTAGAGTATGGTTCAAACTGCTTGATCCAAATTAATATTTCCTTCATGCGACACATTTTCACTTTGCTTGTTAATGGTCCTATCAAAAATTAATATTGCTTGGCTAGTAATCTCACTATTGTTAATGGAAAGGACCTCGTCTCCTCAGTTGTTGATTCACTGCCAGCTAAGAACTTCACTTCTTCCTTCTCTCCCGATTGTGTTTCTCCTGCTTCTCTTCGACCTTCTAATATTGCTATCCTTTTGATGGATCGTAAGGTTTATCCGAAACTCGTATCCTACCCTCGCTCGGTTTCTTTCAAGGCTCATCCACGATCTATCTTAGGGGCCCCTTCGTTGAGTTGGAACTTAAGTAAATATCCTGGATTGTTTTCATCATACTTCTCTTCTCATTATTGGTCTCGTTGTGCGAGGGGGCTCACTCGGCACTGCCGATCTTCTGTTCCCCAAGTGCACCCAATCAAGACTATTGTTTCTATTGAGGTCCCCTCTTTAGTCTTTAATCCTCCTTGTGCATTAGGGATATCTTATCCCAAATGTTCTAAGTTTTCGTTTCATTTTCCAGGATGCTTATTTTCTTTGTATCAACATTTAGGAGTTCAATGGTGGCTCAATCAGCTTCTGATGGAAGTTAAACCCTTCTTGTACTCTATCCCCCCTAAGTCTCCCCCGGTCACGGATGACTCTTCTCTCCCCCGTCGTTCCTTTATTACTAGCGCCGTTCATATAGCCTCGTCGGTGGCCCCAAGTTGTTTCTTTACCCCAACTCTCCGCGTCGAAGTTAGTTCTTCTGACCTTGCGACTACATCGCCCCCTTCAGTGATGGTAGCAACTCCCCCCGTGAAGCGGAGATACAATAAGAAAGTCTATAATACTTCGCAGATTCGAGTGAGTGCCCGTATTCTTGCGCGGAATGCAGCTTCTGTGTCAGCTCATCACCTGGTGCTCAGTTGAGACTTGTATTTGCTTTGCCATCCGTGGTTTAGGCAGTCTGTTTTGGCCTCCGTTGTGCTGCTAGAGTTCCCCGAGACTGCTAGTGGAGTTGGTGGTTTTCGAGTTGGGAGGTTTGGCCTCCTGGCTCTTGGCGCTTTCCTGTCGTCCTGATCTTCCTTCGGGTTCGGGTAGTTTGGTTGGCTCCATCAGAAGCTTGGTTTTTCCCGGATGATGGCTCCGCCCCTGTCCTTTTTTTTCGGTGTGGCGCTTCGTTTTGATCTCGCACCCTCCGCTTGGCCTGCTATTCAGCCATTTTTGTATTATTTTTGTACTCTTATTTCTGTTTTACTCCTTGTAAAACTATTGATTATTGTCTGTAAATTACTGTCTTTATTAATTTATATATATTTTGATGGCTGGAGCCGTTTGGCTCTATCCGATTCATCAAAAAAAAAAAATGGTCCTCTCAAAAACAAAAGGTCCATATACAAATATACAATGCATGTGGCAAAAGCTAAAGCTGGTACATTGCATTGAACACTGCACACAAAAGTACCATCAACAACACACCGCATGGCTTGAAGCTCCTACCTAACCCTTCTTCCCTATCCTCCCTCTCTTCTCCCCGGTGCTCCATCGCCGACCAACTACCCACTGCCCTTCTTCACGTCTGAAGCCTTCACTACCTATCACTCCCTCCCACATTCTGACCAAACATTCTGCTTCCTCTTCTTCTTTTCCTGTTTACTTGCCAAACCCACCACTTCCCACGCTATTCACCATGCTTTCTTTGATCGAGATGAGTGGGTGCGGGCCCAATGAGGGGGTCCGTCACCCACCCACCCAACCTCCTACAGCTGCTCCAGTGCCAATGCTTGAGCCGACTATGCCTTATGCGATCATCGGCGCCCAACCTCCTGCTCCAACTCTGGAGGTGCAACCCCCAGCCCCCATCCTTGCTGCATCCCACGCACCCCCTTCGTTGGTCTCGATCCCGGAGGAGGGAGACTTGCGAGAGCTCAGCCGTGTTCAATCCCCGACGCATGCGCACAAGCGTGTGCCTCCGCGTCATGAGGGGAGTGACAGTGGTCATCATCGCTCGTCTGAGGGGCGGTCCAGGGTACAGGAAGCTCATCGGAGTACCGAGCACTATGAGAGGAGGGCCCATCGAGGTGGTCCTCCTACTGGCCACTTGTGGCGTAAAAGAACCCCCCCGAGGGCTCACGTCCATCCTCAGAGTGAGGGGCACTCCAGAAGTAGGTTCAGAGAACAGGAACAGAGGTACCAAGCTCATCACAATTCTTACAACATTCCCATCTACTCTTCTCACAGCCTCCGCCATCAACCATCTCATTCCAACTCCAACCCCAACACCAAACGAACGCACAGCCAACTTCAACACCCACCGTGCAACGGAGCTGCATCTGTTCACAACATTTCGCACCACAACAAAACCCCAACCGTGCATCCCTCTCATCCTCCAAACTCCACCTCCCACCATAATCCCACCACCTTCCAACTCACTGTCCAACCACCACCAGAGCCCAAGCAACCCAGTTCGCTTGCCGAGCGAGACGTCGGTGAAGCCTTGCTGGACGAACCAAAAGGGATAATGACTGTGGGGGAGGAGGACGGGGAGGGGCAGTGGATCATGGGGGGTAGAAAACAGAAAAAGAGACAGGGGAGTTCATCTAACCATGTTCCCAATCAAGCAAAGAAACAAAGGAAGGGGAAGCGCAGACCAGCTCCGTGTTTCAATTGTGGCGAGCTTGGGCATTACAAATTCGAATGCAACAAGGAAGTTCGATGCCTGAAGTGCATGAAGTGGGGCCACCTATCATACGTTTGTACCAACGTCATTGAAACCTCCAGTGATGTTGAACGGTCAGTGAGTAGAGGGAGATCGCCGGAAAACCCTTCGGTGATCCATCTCACTACTAGCCTAGACTTCATTAAGCGTGAAGAAAGTTGGTTGAGAAAATGGTGTGCCATTGCAAGAGTCAAGAAAGGGAGGCCGTCGGAGAACCACGTCATGCAGGCGCTCACCGAAAGGTGGCCCATGAGCGCTCATGGTGACTGGGTAGCCAAAAAGCTCTGTCACCTTCAATTTCTCATCGCTTTTCCATCACAGGATAAACTGGCGGACGTACTCAGCTTGGGAAGAGTGGATTTTGGCCACTTTCAGCTCGAATTCACCGCCTGGTCTCCGACATTTGGAGCTGAACTCCCACAAGGTGAGAAGTTTTGGATTTGGATCCACAACGTTCCACTACATTTTTGGAAGAAGGAAGCACTACAAGAAATTGTATCTGATTTTGGCTCGGTGGTGGAGATCGACGAGAGAACAGTGCGGCGATCAGAGTTGGTCTCGGCAAGGCTTCTGATCAGGTGCACGGACATCACACTGATGCCTAGGTTCGCCAAAATCTATTCGTTCGACGAATCCTATCTCGTCAGATTCATTCTGGACAAGAAAGTCAGTGATCCAAAGGAGCCGGTGCCAACCAAAACAATCCCCGCTCCCTCAGCATTGAGGGACGAAAGGTCCTACTGTCAGGTGGTTTCGCCTAGTAAGGAGCTCACTATCGACGGGTCCCACGAAATTGAGAGAGCGCACAGGGAGGTCATCAGGGCGGCACAGGCGGCAAGGTCGCTTGCTTCGCCGAGCAAGGTTGGTCGTGGAAGGGATCGTCCCGAGGGATCTTACGGTCAAAAGCCACGAACAGCTCTCAACTCAGTAGATCCAACGGTGATCCTTCACACCAACCCTGATTTGGAAAGCACAGAGATCGAGCGCAAGCGCAATGACAAAAGAGGAGCACAAAAAGAGGGTCAAACAAGGCCAGATTCAGAGGCGAGGTGTACAGGGGCTCAGAAGGATGGAACGGGGCAGGTGCACTCTTCTCATGGCAAAGCTTCTTTTGGTAACAACATGCAGACTTCCAGAGATGGGTTGGTGGGAGAGGTGGCTTTTTTGGGGAAGAAGACAACAGAGCGACCTATGTCGACCAAAGAGTGGGTAACCAAAAGTTGGTTCCCATCTGAAAAGGCGTTGGGTACTTCTGAGGACCATGGGGGGCTAAAGACTGCGACTCGTCTAGGGAAAGAGTCAGAGGCTATTTTAAGGAATACGACGAGAGTTGGTATGAGTACCAAGAACGATAAGCGTACGGGGGATTACGCTATCGGTGATGAAGGGGAAGGGGGCAAGCTCAGTATTTTGAGGAGAGACGAAAGTGGTAATGGAGATAAATTGGAAGAGACAGAGGTAGAAGATGAAGTGTCTCGTTGTGGTAATGGGAAATTAGAGGAGGCTTCGATTTCTGTGAAGGGTTTTTTGAACCCAGCTTCTGAAGCACCCACCGACACCCCCCCCTATGAGGAGCGGCCACGTGGCGTGCTGAGCAGCGCAGGCTCCAAGCCTGGTTCGATACACCCAGCGCTATTGGCACCCACCGAAATCCCCACCAACCACGTGCTGCCAGCTGTCCTTGGCGGTAAACTTACCGCCTTGGACAGCGCAGGGGGTGGTGTGGGTTTCGAGAGCTCGGATACATTGCGTCGCGGAGGAACGAATTCTTATCCTGTGGTTGGCTCTTCTTACGGATTGGGGGGGAGTTACGGGTAGACTATCTTGGGCCCATTGAGGGGTCCAAAGAGCAGGTTAACAGACAGACGAGTTGTCATTTTGAGAACGGGCCCAATGAGGGGTCCGTTACTGAGAACCATCTTATTACTAGTGAGTCGACTTTTTGCGGGCCCACAAACAGCTCGACATGCGGCGGGCCCAATGAGGGGTCCGAGGGAAATGCGCACACTCTTATTGATGAGTCTTCCCTCATAGACAGTGATGAGGATCCAGAAGGACGGCTTAATCTCGAGGTAGACTTCTCTCTCTCTGAGGAGGATTCAGAGGATACAGAGTTCATTGCTAACACCTAGAGGGAGATCTCGCCTGAGCGTACCCTGTCCACAATTCCAGACTCAGCGCCGGGTATTTGTTCGGGACAGTACCGTAGAGCAGGTGGATTCAGAGTTCAGCAAGCTCCTAAGAGGGCTCATGCGGAGTCCCTGGATGACTATCTGGAGGTCGCGGCTGCAGCCAAGGCTGCTAAACTCGACGATGGAGGTACGACAAGTTATTTAGCTTCTATTTTAAATTGCATGTCAGATTCTGATGTTTTATGTCTAGCTATCACGTGTGGGTTAGAAGTCTGGGACACTGAGCGTATCGCCTTACTTCTCAATAAAATTCGGGGTTGGGAAACACAAAGAATTAGGTCTTCTGACGATAGCGCTTCTGGAGTCGGCACGGGGTCGACTATCATTCTCGAGGATGTAGCAGGGCCTACACCATCCTCAACGATCTCCCTTGACAACTCCCCCCAATGAATACACTATTTTGGAATGTTAGGGGTCTGGGGGATAGGGGTAAGAGGGGTATGGTGCGGGATGTTATTAGCAATTCCAAGGCAGAAATAGTAGGGCTGCAGGAGACCAAACTCCAGCACGGGCTCAAACTCAAAAGAGTTGGTGGCAACAGGACCAAGGAGTGGTTGCTACGCCCCTCTGTCGGGGCCTCAGGGGGGATTGCTATAGGATTTAATTCGGATCTTCTCTCTTGCGAAGAGGAGTATTGTGGAACGTTCTCCTTAACTGCCCGACTTAAACGACGTTCCGATGACTGGATGCAGACGGTGACAGTTGTCTATGGGCCGAACGTGGCCACTGACAGAGAGGCCTTCTGGCATGAACTGTTCGACATCCGTCAGCGCTGGTCGGGACCTTGGATTGTGGGTGGGGATTTCAACATCACTAGATTTGCTTTTGAGCACAAGGAAAGAGGCGCTAGCGATAGGCACCGAGAGGAGTTCAATAGAGTTATCACAGATCTTGATCTGATTGACATCCCAATCAATGATAGACTCTTTACTTGGTCTAATTTGCAAGCGGATCCGGTTATGGCCAAGCTGGACAGGATCCTAGTCTCTTTGGATTGGGAAGCTTTATTTCCTCTTGCATCGGCCAGAACGATCCCTAGACCAACCTCAGACCACACTCCGATCCTCCTCGATGTGGGGAATCGGGGAGACCGCCAGCCTAGGAAATTCAGATTTGAAAAGGCCTAGCTGGAAATTCAGGGATTCCACCATATGGTCATGGAGAACTGGGCTCTCCCCATGGCTGGCAGGGACGCGGCTTCTCGATGGTGTGGGAAAATTCGCAGGCTTAGGAAGAGACTTTGTAGATGGAATCGGTCTAAATTCTCGAACATCTGGTGTGATAAAGAGTCATTCCTGGAAGCTATTGACGACCTTGAGAGGGTGGAAGAGACTAGAGTCCTCTCGCAGGTAGAGCGAAACAGGCTATTAGAACTCCGTGATAACATTGCAAATCTGTATAGACTAGAAGAGATCAAATGGCAACAGAGGTCTAGGATTTCGTGGCTCAAAGAGGGAGACGCGAATACGGCCTACTTCCATCGGATTGCTAGTGCTAGGAGGAGACCAACCTTATCCTATCTATTCAGACTGACACTGGAACATCGCAGGATGATAAGGTGATCTCCTCCACTTTCCAGTCTTTCTATAAGGGTCTCTTTGGGAAGAAGAATGACTTTAGGATCCCTATGGGTGAGGACTTCTGGCAAGAGTATCAGATTGCTTCTGGTGAAAACGCTTCCTCCCTGGAGGAACCGTTCACGGAGTCAGAAGTCAAGTCGGCCATTGAACAAATGGGAGCTGACAAGTCACCGGGGCCTGATGGCTTTCCTATGCTATTCTACCAAGTGTTCTGGGAAGAGATTAAGGGAGAATTTATGGATGTTATGACGGATTTTTTTCACAATAACCTGAGGTTGGGGATGTTCAACTTTGCAGAAGTTGTGTTGATTCCCAAACGGGAGGATTCCAAGTGCGTTGGGGACTTTAGACCAATTAGCCTGATAAACTGTTCGGCTAAGATCATCACTAAGGTCCTAGCTATCCGCTTGGGGGGCATTATGGACAGTCTTATCAGTAGAACACAGACGGGATTCATTAAGGGCAGATGTATCCTGGACTGCGTGACTACTGCTGAGCAAGTTATCCACCACTGTCACAAGAGCAATTCCAAGAACTTCCTCCTCAAGCTGGATTTTGAGAAAGCATACGACTCTGTGGACTGGGAATGTTTGCTAGAGGCTCTCAGGGGGAGAGGTTTTGGGGACAAATGGATTAGATGGATCAAACAATGTTTACTCTCTAGCAAAACGGCAATTTCAGTGAATGGGAGATCCGGCCCTTCGTTCCCGTGCAAAAAGGGACTCCGGCAGGGGGACCCGCTGTCCCCACTCCTATTCACTATTGTAGCGGACGTGCTCAGAGGAATGCTACAGAACTGCCAAAGAAAAGGGTGGATATCACCTGTGACCAGCAGCATTGCTAATCAGGGTTGCACGATCCTCCAATATGCTGACGATACCCTTCTCTTTGGAAATGGCTCTAGAGTGGAAACCATATGCTTTAAAGGGGTCCTTTACTGCTTTGAAGCCTGGTCAGGCCTCAGAATTAACTTCCACAAGAGTGCGCTGATTCCGATTTCACTCTCAGGAGCTGAAACTCGGGAGCATGCCACCATTCTCAATTGTGCGATAGAAGAATTCCCAATCAAATATTTAGGGCTTCCGCTCCGTCCAGGGAGACTCACTAAAGCTGACTGGTTACCTATCATTGACAGGGTGGAGGACAGACTGTCCGGTTGGAAAGGCAAGTCACTTTCGCTGGGGGGCAGAGTGGTACTCATCAACTCTGTGTTATCCAACTTGCCCATTTACTACATGTCCTTTTTTGAGCTCCCAAAGTGGGTGATTCAAAGGATTGACCGTATCAGGAAAAGATTCCTTTGGAAAGGTGCAGAAGCAAATAAGGGAGGCTACCACCTTATTAAATGGAATATCGCTTGCATGAAAAAGAGGCACGGAGGGTTAGGGATCATTGACCTCAGAGATATGAATTTGGCACTACTGGGAAAGTGGTGGTGGAAAGTGTTTCATCACGGTGGGGAAGGATGGCAGGACTTTATCCAACCTTACCTCTGAGGGAAAGGGACAAGAAGATTAGGCTTTCGAGTAGGAGCAAAAGTATCCCGCTTCTGGAAAGGAGTCACTAAAGCCAGCGGGCCTTTCAACTCAGCAACCTCATCTGTGATCGGCAATGGTCGAACCACCAGATTTTGGTGGGACAAGTGGTGCAGCCCTCATTCTCTCAAGGAAGATTTCCCAGAGCTGTATGCTATAACGAGTCGTCCAAATATTTCGGTGGCGGAAACTTGGAAAAGGGGGACTTAGAGACCGTCGTTCCAAGGAACTCTACCCCCAAGTTTGCTACAGCAACTGCATGAACTACAGACACGCATCATCCAATCTGGGGTGATATGTGCCCAAGGCCCAGATCACTTGCGGTGGGGTCTTGAGAACAAGGGAGTGTTCTCGGTTAGATCACTTTACCACCGGATTCACTACCGAGGCTGCAGGCCCAACTGGGCAGCGGTACTTTGGAAGACTAAAGCTCCTCTGAAAATTAGAGTCTTCCTCTGGCTTGTGCTAAACAATACCATACTCACGAGAGAGAACCTAGCCAAGAGACAACCTCACATTGCGACCAATTGTGGGTTCTGCAACGTACACGTGGAAGATTTGAATCATCTGTTTCTTCACTGCACCAGAAGCAAGGCCATCATGATTGAGGTGCTGAGAGCACTCGGAACAAATGACTTTCCAAGAGACTATGAGGAGCTGTGGGTCGGATCCAGATTCGCTTCATCCCGTAACGATATGAAAGATGCATGGTTTATTGCCATTGCGGCAACCACATGGGTGTTATGGCTAGATAGAAACAATTTTTATTTCCGTGCTTCATGTAACTCTATTTCTAGTAATCTTACTCATATCATGCATCTAATTTCCTTTTGGGCTACAGCTGCTGCCTCAGGAGCAAGAGGGAGAATTGCAAGGGTGTTCCAGGTGGAGGATTTTGACGACGAGGAGATTGAGATCGGGCCAACTCTGGACTGATGAGTGGACACCCGCCTCACTACTACATATTTTGTCTTAGGCCTTGTATTTTGTATCTGTACTTTGATTGCCTTTAGGCTGGATGATGTAACCCACCCCCCAGGACTTTGTTGGGGGATATGTTTTATTTTCTGCACTGTACTTTTGTTCCCGAGACTTCGGGGTTGTTTATTAATCACTTATTAATGAAACAGGGTGGCATTATTCCACATTTTCCTCAAAAAAAAAAAAAACACTGCACACAAAAGTCAGTAAAAATGCATAAACCAATTTGATCAAAACCAATTTTAGGAGGTAACCTTACCATCATGAGTTACAAACACCACACTGTGCCACACCATCGTTTCTCAAATCTCATTCTCAATCTCAATTTCAATCTAATCCGCTGCATAGCCACTCTCTCACCGCCGTTGACATTTTGCCACGTGTCTCTTATCGGATGCAAGCGTCATTTTGTAAAAGTTTGGTGGTAGTTTCGTCTTTACAGCTATCGCATTCCGAAGCAAAGGCTGTTGGCGATTTCTCTGGTTTCGGACCTAATTGATGGACGGCTGAAATTATGCCTCTGATGTGTTTAATTGATTAATTATTGTTATTTAAATATTAAACCCTATTTAGAGGAAATTAAGGATACAAATGTTTGAGAGTTTGAGAGTTAGGTTTTTTTTGTTTTGAAAATTGACTGACCATTGGTTTTGCAATGTAAAACTTGCTGCACATTGTGTGACCAGCCTAACCCACCACCAACCATTTCGTTTACCAAATATATTTTTCCTCCAACAATTTTTTTCCAATAACTCAACAATACTTGAAGTGCCTTTTCTCATAATTTTCTTTAGTAATACTAGTATTTAACATATGAGATATACGTTTTAATCAATATATAGTTTTTAAATTAATATAATATAGCACGTGTTAATAAATACATATTTTTTTGGATAATATAAAGAATATGATAAGAGAGTTTGAGTTATACGTATAATGCACGTAAACTGATAGATTTAAATAATTAAAGTGTATAATGGAAGAATTGGAGTTGCACTTGCAATGCACGTAAAGTGGTTGATATACAAATGACACTAAGACCTTCTCCCATTATAATATTAGAGAATTAGAGATAATAATTTTGGGTAGTTTGAATAATATATTATTGTGCTAAATTTGCTTACCTGACACAATATTCCAAATAAGGATAAAAAAGCATTTATATTTTTTAAATCTTAAAATTGTTTTTGTTAAAAAGGCTAGTAGTTATTTTATTAGGTTAGATTGTACCATAGCATGCAAATTTTGATATGTTGTAAAAGTTTGGTCGTGAAATGCATAATTGGTGAAAGATTTGGAATATCGCATTTAAGCCTTGTCTTGGACAGCAAGTTGCCAGCTTAAAAGAATGGTGTAATTTAAGAAAATATGAGGAGTACATTGTCTTTGTGTTCTAATTACTTTAGTTTATTTTATAGTATATAATTTAGTAATTAATTAATTAATTATTTATGTATAGGTAAAGCCACAAAGGTTAAAAGGAATGGGACAGCATGTTTTAGGAATGACATGGTTAGTTGATGGTCATGATTTTTGATTTTTGATTTTTTAACATTCGTAACCAGTTTCCGGTTTAGTTAGTGTCCGGTCGGTTCTTGGTTAAACCAATAATTTTAGTATAGTGACTGATAAAAGATTACGTGAATGGTGAGTGAGTGTGAAAATTCTAATAGGTTCTGTTCCTTAATACCAGAAGGCATAATTTTATATAATGTTATTAGGGGAGAATTCTTTTAAAAAAATCACTAGTTATGTCAGCATTCATGTTTATAGTATACATTTACTTTAAAAAAAATATTTTACATTTACTCATATCAGCTAATTAGATTTACTTTGAAGTTCTTTTTAAAATTGAAGTTTAGGAATAGTGAACATTACCATAATATACTGATATTTCATACCTCTATACTATCTATTTCACTCACACCTACAATATTATTCTGCTATAAACCGGCTGAATTAGATGACTGTAACCTTGAGTCAAATATTTTTTTTTTATTTTCCATAAAATGTATACTTTAATGTCTTAGTGCCAGTTAGCTATATCAATTTCCAAAAGATAATAAAGTTGAAAACAATTGTAATGAAATCATGTTTGATCCACATAGCCACAGCCTAACTTTCTAATTACTACTATGGTAAATTTTTAACAAATTAAAAGGGTATTAGCATATTCCAATATAACATATTTTTTTTCCATTTAAACAATTAATTAATTTGACTTGACTATGAATATATCCGCACAAAAATTCATCGAAAATTTAACTGAAATTCATAAATAACGTTTCCTTTTTCTTAAAATGTTTTTCCCAATCTTTGCTGTTTTTCTTGTTATTTATTTCTCCATAAATATTTTTGTACAAAAGTTGTACACAGATCATAAGTGTTAGACATATTATTTTCAGTATCACAATACAAAAATAAAAATTTGTAGAAAATAAGTACAAAAAATATAAGTATCTGCTTGACACCCAAAAAAGTAATCTAAAATCTATGCAAATGCCACATTTACATTAAAGAACTCTTTTACTAAATTTTCACTTTTTATTACAACTAGAATTAACAGACAGAGGATAATTTCCAAATTTAGCAACAAGATATAGTAGCATACCCATACGAAAATCCACCATTTTGTTTACCTTTACCGAACTGGGTTCGGTCCGGTCCTGAATCGGTTCACCTATTAATAGACCGAATATCTTTTATCTCCTATTAAAAAAAAAAAAAAACCTGAAAATGAGGATAATAAATAAACAAATCCTGGTTTTTTAACCGATGACGTTAGAGAGAGATATAAACATGGAAGAAAGAGAGAGAGAGAGAAGAAGCAGAGATGATATACATATCTTGGGTTTGGAGAAGAAGGGAAAGGTGAAGAAGAGGAAGAAGAAAGAGAGAGAATTTGCTTTAATTTCTTATTGGGTTTTGTTAAAATTTCAAATCTGTTCAATATGATATCAATTTTATAAGAATCAATTTAGAAACCCATTGGATTGTTTGTCCGATCGATTCAAAGAGGTTGGTCGATTCATCTGATCTCTTTTGATCTTCCTTTTTCATGTTTTTTAAATCATTTTATGGGTTAATTTTTTCATAGGGAATGGAATGTGTGTTGTGTAAGCCAACCTTTCGACTCGAGTGGTTTGTTGGGCCTTTGATTGCATGTTCTGATTTGGGTCCTTGATTTGTTGTTTAAATCTGTGTTTAATCTAATTTCTCTGATCTTCTAGATAAATCTTTTGGGTTGTTTTTTTGTTTTTTTTTAATATTTTTAAAAAAAAATAAATAAGTTGTTTGATGTGTAGGTTTGTTGCTGACTTTAGATTATATTTCTTTGTTTGTGGAATTTTAGGCTTGTTTGTAGTTCATACTCTTGAGATGAGCATATTTATTCTTGTTTAGTTTAATTTATGATCAGCTATGATTTTTAGTGTTGTTTTCTCTTAAGTAGCTATTAATTCTTGGAATCTAGGCTTGATAAGTTGTTATAAGTTGTTTTAATTTGTTGTTTTTTTTTGTTGTTCTTTCAGGATTGATTATTGGGTTGTTCAAAACCGGGGGAGCTCGGCATGGCAAATTCGGATGTTCTAACCTTAATATCTGTTAAGAATTTCAAGCATTGGATTGAGGTTTTGACACCGGAGTTTCGTGGGCATGGTGACTGATGATTGATAGAGCTTTTTATTATAAGGATTCGGCAGTTCACTAGTTTATAGATTGTAGGTGTCCTACAGATGGCCAAACAGTTGATTCAGATCATAGTAATTTATTGCTTAGTGTTTGAAGGATAGCTCTCTCTTTGATTGAAGTGGGCATTGTTGATTTCATTGTTGTTAGGATTGTAGACTATGCATTGATAGATTAGATCGATTAGTAGTAGGGATTAGGAACACTAGAGGGCAGAAGGAAAAGCAAAATAACAAAGTTGGTGTTGTTTGACATTCCAGATTGTGAGTATTTCGCCATGGGTTTACCTCAAGTAGCCCCTAGTGAAACTGATGGAGCGACAACAGCACTTAGCACATATGTATCGATCCCTTCTCGTTATGGTGGTATTAGTACCTGTGACTTAGATGGTCTAGATGGAGGAAGCATGATCGATAGTGAATCTGAAGATTTCCCATGCTCTTCTATTAATGATTTCCAGAGGAAAACTAGCTTAGATGTATCTGAGGTACCGAGAGAATCAGATGGGCCGTTCAAAAGTAGAAGTGCTATAGATGAAGCAGTGAACCTTCATGGGTTGAAATTTGAAGCAAAGGATAAACTAGGTTGGCTGTGTCCTAAAGTAAGGGTTGTGGGCTTTGAGTCTAGTCAGCTGGATTCTTCATCTATTTCCGATGGTATATCGGATATTTCAGCTGATCCAAATGGGTCACAAATGAGAAAACGCATGCATTCTCCACTGAATGGAATGCTTCGTAAGCAGTTCCATGGTGAAGTATTAGACCTATCTGGTCGCATTGACCCAAGTCGTGCTGGAGTTATCGCAATGCAGGATCGAAAGAAAGCAAATATTGGGAGCACTGACTGCCATGAGGCTCCAATTTGGCCAATTCCGGGTTGTGGGAATAGTTTCGCTTCTGGGTTTCTCACTGATGGCCCTTTGATTGAGAACAAGGAGACACTTCAGCGTTTTTTCCAGTCAACTTTTGTGGGGTTCAATCTGAGCAATTCCTTGTCAAAGTCAAGAACTTGTAGTGCTGCAATAAGCATATTATCCCCAAAGAAGGTTCACTCACCCCCTCTCTCCATGTCCCCTCTTGGTCCCAAATGGGCTGATAGAATGAAGACAGAAGGAGTTCGCAGAGTCATCTCAAGTGAGATTGAAAGTGACTTGACAATTCTTAAAAATTGGATCCCGACTAAATCAGAAGAGAAATATGGCTTTAAGGGAAGGAATAATACTTTTGAAACTACCGACATATTACAGGACTCAAATTTAATTACACCTATAAGTACTGATTCTGCTCCTACTCCTCGCTGTATCAAGTTTGCTAAAAGTTTAAGTATTGCTCCTGTTAGGGGATCTCTGGTTGGTTCCTTTGAAGAGTCTCTCTTATCGGGTCGGTTCTCATCTGGCAAAATTAGTCAGGTTAGCTTGCATATCTTCATTGCACCTTAAGTAAAGGATTCTGTATAATATAGAATTTGATACAATGCTTCCTTTCTTATATATGCAGAGAATTGATGGTTTTCTTGCTGTATTGAATGTAACGGGAGGCAGCTTCTCTCCGCCTTCTCAGAAACTCCCATTTGATGTAACCAGTATTGACGGGGATAGCTCCTTGTTATACTATGCATCAATTGATCTTGCTGGAAGATTGGCTTCAAGTAATGGTAAAGGGCCAAAATTGAAGAGAAGCCTTAGCAATGATGATTCTAGAGCATCCAAGAGTCGCTTGCGCATCCCAGTGAAAGGGCGCATACAGCTGGTACTAGTTCTTTTTTACTGCATTAGAAATATAATTTGGTGTTGGAGTAGGTTAGGCATAATGGATTAAGATGGATTAACGCAGTTTAATGTAGGTTTCTAGTGATGAAATAAATTTAGTTTTGATATTATTCTTTCCAGTTTTTCTGTTTATAATCAGATTGCAGAAGTTTAAATATCGGGCTTGCATTATACTATGCAAACTCAGTGAACATTTATTTCTTGGCTTGTTTAGCCGATCCCAACTAGTTGGGAAAAAGCTTTGTTGTTGTTGTTGTTTAGTTGATTGTAGATCTTGCTTCTGCTTTAATTCATGGCCGCTTCTCTTGTCGATGATAACTTTTAGGTACACATTGATCAGACTTAAAATAATAGGTGGTTTACAGTTTATATATAAAATGATGCAGAAACTGGGAATTATTTTTAGCGTCAGTTCTGTGTAATATCGACTTAAATTATGCTGACATATGAGAGTAACTTTTCTTTGGATGCAATTTTTTATCTCCCTTTACAGCATTCAAAAGGGACTATGATGACATTATTATTGTTGATATGAGTAGCTGATTAGTTGTATTCTCTTTACTGGGGTGCAATATGGTGGTGAATCTGTTACATATTCCAAGCTGTGAGGCTTCCTTAGAGCTCTAAGAACTAAATCGTGCAAAAGTTGAGGAAACAAGCCCTAGCTTGTTGGAAATGTGGGGTAACTCCTGTAAACATAACCGTCATTTCTTCTAACTTACTGAGGGAGACTCTTATTTGATGAAGAATTATGATGCTGTTGGCTCGTTCTTTTCAACATGTAAATTGATGTCGTCACTGGTTTCAACATTGTAACAGATCCCCCCCCCCCTCTTGTATATTTTGCTAGATAATAGTTTATAAAAACATTTTGATTGGATTTGTGCTATCTAGCAGATTTAAAAACTGGTCCTTTCGTATTTATTTTCAATTTTTTTTATGACTGCTGTGTGTGCTATCTATGTAATATGTATATCTGTTCAGATTTTAAAATAATTGTAGGATGTTCGTGTATTAAGATTTGTTTTTGCACGGCAAGATAATTTTCATCAATGATGAAGTTCTAAATGCTATTTGTTTGACATTTCTGACATTTTCATTAAATGAAACAACTGATTAATTTCTAAACTTAACATAACACTTGATATGCCACTCGAAAACATTATTCGTGTATAGGTGGGACGTCATCTAAGCTTTGAACTTTTTTTGTCATGTGTCTTTTGCACTCAATGAACTTACATACATCATCATTGTTTTTTTTTAGCATACTGTGTTTGTTTCTTCTTTCTTAATGACATTGCCATTTATTTATTAATTTGCATGAAATGTGGCTTTTTTAGGAACTTTTTATAATTTGGCCTTTTAGGTATATCTTGAGCTTACACATGAATATTGCATAGACACGCCTAACAAACACGAACACAGACACAGACAATATGGGCTTACCAACCCAAGAGAAAATTTTGAATAGTTTCATGGAAATAGCTACTGTTGTTGTGTTGTGTCATGTCAGATACATGTGTCCATCACAAGTGTGTGATATGTGCTGGACACGACACAGCTTACACATAGAAGTATTCGTGCTTCATAGGATACATCACATTCAACATTTCTATGATTCAGGATTGCAAATAGCATGTTTAGAATAGTTTTAATACTCTCTTTTGGATTATACCATATTTAAACTTTTAGAATAGTTTGGGTGGTGAAGATTTGCAAGAGCATAATTGATTCAAGTTAAGAATCTGTCTCTTTGCGCCTATTGACTTTAGCTGACTGCATAAATATAGGTTAACTACTGCAAAATATAAAATATAGGGCAACTTGATGATGGCACTTTCTGAGAACCGATAAATTAGGAGGGGCTTAGATTTGTATGAACGATCAGAAAAATGAGGAGCCTGTTAGAAACATGAGAAGACAACCCTCAGAAAAATCTGGACACAAGTGGCTATTGAGGACTTTTTGGATAACATTTGATTATGATATATACCCCTTTACATGTGATGGGACATCATTAAGTTGACCTGAAAGAAAATGATTTTGGTTTAAATCTTAGGAACGTGTGTGGTTTATGAATGTCTTATTTTATTTTAGTCTACTTCATATAAATATTGACTCGTTATACTTATTTGTCTGTTGTTAACAGGTACTTAGCAATCCAGAAATGACACCAGTTCATACTTTCTTTTGCAACTATGATTTGAGTGACATGCCTGCTGGAACTAAGGTAAGAGTGTAGGATGCACAATTACTTTTTACCTGAGCATATGCCTTGATTTCTGAAGGTGAACTTAGGTGTCCTTTAATGATAGGAACTAGTCCAACGAAACTACATATACATTCTTTGCACCAAGTAATTCAACAGATGAGTTCTTTAATATCATTTGCTTCAAATAATTCTTGTTACTAATGGTAATGTTCTGATTGCATTTATAAACATAATTGTCAGCTTGTATAATGGGCAGATTAAACATGACAATGATACAAATACATGGGGAAGTCTAAAATTTCAGATAGAAAATCTGACATGTAGAATACATAGGCATGTTGGCACAGAGTTTATATGAATTTTAAATTATCAGGGCATCTACACTACAGAAATTAAACTAAAATGTTTAATGATTAATTCATTAGATATTCAGAGAAAGCAATTAAAGGGAATAAAGAAACCCAAAAGCTCAATCCCAATAATCCGTCGACTGAACTAATGCAAGGTCTTGAAAATTTCTTATGAGGATTTTCTTTTTGGCATTTGAATATTAATTTAATCTGTGGATTCTTCCAACATACATACATGAACCATATTCAATTATATAACTGCCTAAAAGAATCACATTATGAGATATTTCACATGGCAATCCATGAATCCAACCATAATTATTCTTGCATGATGAAATGTTTTATTTCTCAACTTATAAAAATATAAATACTATTTTAATTTATCAAAGGCTTTTGATTGGCCAATGACTTGTGAAGCACGGATGCTTATTTTTGGTCTACGTACCGATATCGGGTGCAGGTGCGTCTAGGTGTGGTTCGGGTGTGTGTCTGATACACACCCACCTATTTTATTGATTATTGTTGAAGTATAGTATAGAGGCAAAAAAGAATACTTTATTGGATGCATATAACTGAATGCACTGGTTCCTATATATATGAGAGTACAGAAAGTAATATAAATCTACTTCAGATTTAGGACTAAACTAAGACTATTTTAACACTTTTCCTCAAACTGACTGATGCGTAGATATTGTCGAAGCCAAACTTGCTCAAGAATATTTGAAAAAGCTTAGGAGGTAGTGCTTTAATTAGGATATCAGTAAGTTGTTCACCGGATCGGACATATGAAAATGAAATCACCTTCTCCTACTCATCTTGAACGAAGTGACAACAAACTTCGAAATATTTTGTGCGCTCATGAAACACATGATTTTCAGAAATATGCATAGCATCCTTGTTGTCACAGTAGAGAGGAACTGGAGATAACAACAAGCCAGATCTCAAAGAAGAGATTTGAGCCATAAAACTTCAGAAATCAAATGCCCAATGGCTCGGTATTTAGACTGCACATGATTTAGTTGCCACGAGTTGTTTCTTACTTTTCCAAGTACAGGATTTTCTCCAAAGAATATAAAGTATCCACTAGTTGAGCGCCTATCATTAACCGATCCTCTCCAGTCAGCATCAGAATATCCTCATAAAGAAAGAGAATCGCCATGCCTGAAGAGAAGTCCTTGTCCTGAGGCTTTTTGAAGATAGCAAAGAATGTGAACCACTGCTTTTCAATGAGTGATGGTCGGTGCATGCATAAACTGACTAACTCGACTAACTGCAAAGATAAATTTGGCCTAATTACTGAGAGATATATGAGATTGCCAACCAGCTTGCGATATCGTCATGGATTAGAGAACAATGCATCATTAGAGAAGGAGGGCAACTTAATATTGGGATCCATAGGTGTGTCACTGGGGCAACATCCTAATATTTCTGTCTCCGTAAGAATATCAAGGACTTTTTTTGAGAAAGAAAGATATCATCCTTTGTACATGCAATCTCAATGCCAAGTAAATATCGAAGCGGACCAAGATTCTTTGTTTAAAAGGTTTGAGCTAATCGTTGCTTGATTTCTGTAATACCTTGCAAATCACTGCTTGTGATAATGATGTCAACATGACTAATATAATAACAATGCCTTTATTTTATTTCTTTGTGAAGAGAGAATGGTCTGTCTTACTTCTTGAGAACCCATAAGAACACAGCTTTGCCGAACTTTTCAAACTAAGCTTGAAGAGACTGTATGAGGTCATAAAGAGATTTTTTAGTGAACATACAAAATTCTTCCCTTGTCGCTCAAAATCAGGAGGCTACAACTTATATACCACCTCTTTCAAGTCTCCATTGAGAAATACATTCTTGACATGATGCTGATAAAGGGACCAATAACAATTGGATGCAAGAGAGATAAGAACACGAACAGACATATGTTTCGCAACTGGAGAAAAAACCTCTGCATAGTTGACCCCAATTTTTTTTGTATATCCTTTATCGACGATGCGAACTTTGAGTCGTTCAACTGTACCATTGGGATTGTGTTTGACTGTGAATACCCACTTACAACCGTCTTACCACATATAGGGAGGCGAACAAACTACCAAATACTATTCTACTGAAGAGCATGCATTTTCTCTTTCATGGTTGTAGAGTGCTTGAGTGCTTCATGATCATTTTTATGAATAGAGATGGAATCCAAAGAAGAGGTAACAAACATGGTAAGAAGACAACGAGCACAAGAATGCTTAGCCTTACGTTGAGCAATAGGTAAATCATCTATTAGGAATATTACCGATAGGAGTGGTTGACACTGGTTGAACAACAGAGAGTACCGATTGAATGGTCGAGTCGGAACAAGTATTACGTCTTCTGACATAAAACTGAAGTGGTGGCGGTGTTGGCGGTGGTGGTGATGGTGGTTGTGTTTATGTTGGTGGCGGTGATGGTGGTTGTGTTGGGAAATCAAGACTATAATATCCCTTGGTTAATCAGGATTGTGTGAAGAAATTTGTTCAAAAAAAGATTTGTGTTCAAAAAATGGAACATCTGTTGAGGTAAATATTTTCTTTTCCGTAAAAAGCCATAACAAAGATAAGCTTTTGAAAAATGTGAATATTCAAAAAATACACATTTAGTAGCACGCGAGTCAAGTTTATCAGTGTCTGGGTGGAGATTTTGAACAAAACAAGTGCAACAAAAAACACGAGGTAGTATTGGAAATGGATTGTTAGATGGAAATACCAGTTTGAATGGAGATTGATTTTGAAGAATAGTAGGTATATGGTTAATAAGAAAACATGCCGCGAAAGCCGTAAAACTCCAATAATACTTGGGGTCGGGGACTTTCATTTCAAACATCAGAGAACTAGTACTGCTAAGTAAATGTTGATTTTTGCTTTCTTCCACTCTATTTTGTTGAAGAGTGTAGGCGCAAGAAGTTTAGTGTATGATTTCATGTTGCGAAAAAAATTGTTGAAAAAAAAAGCTAATGTATTCTTTAGCATTATCAGAACGAAAATATTTAAGAGTTGTGCCAAATTATGTTTGTATCTTGAAGAAAATTTTTTGAAAAATTTTAAATACTTCAGAATGATCTTTCAAAAGAAACAACCATGTCATTCGAGAGAAATCATCAATAAAAGTAACAAAATAACGATAGTTATTTAACCTGGAAAAACCAATAGGGCCCCAAACATTATAATGCACTAAATCAAACAAATGTTCACTACGTTTATTGATGTGTCCTGGGTTGAAAATTCTATGATGTTTACCTAACTTACATGACTCAAAAGATACCTCGAAGGAAGGCTCGGAACCTGAAATTATGTGTTTAAAGGTCGTAGAGGAAGGATATCCCAGTCGTCGGTGCCACAATTCAGGATCAGCAGAAGAATTAGAAGTCACGACTGGAGAATCCAAGATATATAACTCATGTTGTTCACGACCGGTGCCACTCGTTGTAGTATCCTGAAACACACAATGAGAAGAAAAAAAAATCATTGAACAATTTAAATCTTTGTAAAGTTTAGGAACTGATAATAAGCTATTAGGAATGTTAGGAGTACACAACTGATTTGAGATGAAGGTCTGGAAAAAGAAAGATATATCCCACCTCTTCAACATAGACAAATGAGCCATCATCAATACACACATGTTAATTTGGAATCAAATAATATGAAGTGATAAAGGTGACATATGCTTAGAAGCACCTGAATCAATTATCCATTGATGTGAGGAAACATGACAAACATTACCCGAGTGAATAGTTACCAGAAGAAGGGGGCAGCATGTTGCGGATGTTTTGATACTTTTAAGCAGAAATGATAGATTGGGAGGAGGTTGACTCATCCGTAGGAGCAGCAGTGGAAGGAGAAGGCTCCATAGTTGGAGGAGAGGAGGTCACCATTGGAGCAGATCTTAGATTAGATCTAAAGTAGAAGATGAGTATGAAGGAGAGATGGTGATTGGAAAGGAAATCAAACACTATCACGCATTACAGAACAACGCGCAACACAAGATATATTTCATCTTTTTTGTTGCTACAGTGTGGGGGCTGTGGGTTTCAGGTCAGGAAGCGGGTGTGGATCTGGAGATGGAGTGAAGAATCAGGGTAGGGTTTTGAGGGGATGAGGGTTGGCAGGTGTGGATCGGGAGGTGGATTGGAAAGGATGAAGGAGGGTTTGGGTTGCGGGAGTAGTTAGAGGTTGGGGATGTTGGCTGATTGGGTGTGGGGTGCAGTGGTGGCGTAGGATAGGGCAGCAAGGGGCTGCTGTTGGGTTTGGAGTGGCGCATAGGAAAGGGACGGATGATGGGTTGCAGTGGAGAGGAGTATGGTGGCGGTTGTAGAAGGAAATGAAGGAGAGATTAGAGTTGTGGGTTTAGAGGAAGAGGAGAAGAAGAAGAGTTGCAGTAGGTAGGATTTGGGCTTGGAGGAAGAAGAGAAGAAGAAGCTTCTCCTTTTTTTTAAAAATGTTTGTGGATACTTTTTATGGAAAATGTTTGTGTATACTTTTCAGGCTCTCATACCATGTTGAATTAGAGTATACACACATAAAAGAATACCTTATTGGATGTATATAACTGAATACACTTGTTCCTATTTATAGAAGAGTACAGAGAGATAAATCTACTTCAGATATGGGACTAAACTAAGACTACTTTAACAATTCTAAAAAAAAAAATGTTTGGGTGCGTTTCTGGTGTGCTTTTGGTACGTACGGGGTGCGATTGGGGTGCGTTTTTTAGTTCATAAAAAAGAAAATATTTATTTTAAAGTTAAGAGTTGTTGGGTTACATATCCAATAAGCCGATACAAATTATTATAAAACAAATAGATAGTGATACCCAATACCCTGTTGGTTTTTCTTTTATGACAGAGAAGTTTGTAGTCGCTATGACGGTGTGATGCTACATTTTTGTGTTGGGAGTTGGCTTGCATATGAATGATCAATTTTGTGATGTGTTTGTGTTTGCTTTTGTTAATCGTATTAAATTATTTATTGACCTGTAATAATGTTAAATTGTAATTTAGTGGTAATTTATATTATTTTGAAGTTATTATTATATTTTTGAATTTGTTATTTTTTAACATTTACATTTTTATTAAATGCACCCAAAAACACACCAGTATTCTACTTTTCCGAGAAATTGCTTATCCTGAACTCATGTCGTGTCGTGTCATACCCGTATCTCGTATTCGTGCCTGTGCTATAGCCAATAACATTTTATCTCTCTTACTTTTGTCATTCAATTCAACAAGATTTTATAGTAATTGTAGCCCGTTATTGCACGATGAAATGAAACAGACTTTCATGCGTCAAAGGGTAACACTAGCCGCGCCTTCCTCCGACCAAGCTAAGGGACACAAAGCTCGAGATCCGAAGCAGGAGCCTTCAACTACAGTAGTACCTAAGAAGAGCGACCATGTTAACTTTGCAGGTGAGCCTAATAAACGCGTTTTCTTTTTTTTGATATAACATATGCATGTAACTGTGTGAGAGCTTGTTATCCAAGTCACTAAGGTCAAATCTTTTTGTATGATAGGTTATGAGCATACAGGAGACATGCCAAATGAGGCACAAGGTGTAGAAGAATTAGACTCACTGTTTTTATCTAGGAAAAATAGCTCTAAATTAAACAGTGGTGACTGCCGAAATTTCAAAGAGGATGGTTATGGTCAGTTGAATGCATTGCGAACTAGTGATAAATCAAACCAAAGCTCTCCAAGGGCTGGCTCTGGTGCCCTTCGGTATGCTCTCCATCTCCGATTTCTTTGCCCCTCTTTAAAAAAGTGCTTGAAGACTGTACAGAGATGCATATCTGATCCCTTTTCGGTACCCCAAAAAAGCAATTTGGAAAATGAAGGGGAGAGGCGGTTTTACCTCTACAATGATTTTAGAGTTGTGTTTCCTCAGCGTCATTCTGATTCAGATGAGGGGAAGGTATGGTACTGAATATTTTCTAAGAAATCTTTTTAAATATTGCTCAAGACAAACCTTAATATTTATTTCCTTACAGTGTGAGGTTGTCATAAGTTGACTGTTTTGATTTAATTACTCAATTCCCAACTCATGTTCTTAAAATAAAGGGTTTGCACCATGGATGCAAGTTGTTGACTGCTGAAGTCTGTTTAGTGTAGATTATTTAACATGTTTAAATGCTAAGGTGGTTTCCACTGGCCGAAATTTCGTTTCAGACGATACGGCCGAAATTTCGTCAGTTAGCCTGTCGATATGAAATCACAATACTCCATATTGTTTTGGACCGAAATGTATAGATTTTGGCTAAAATTGCAGAAATATTGCTGAAATTGCCAAAGTATCGGCCGAAATAGACACTAATGTTTTTGTTTTACTATTTGTATATAAGCATTTCAATATAGGACCTTAAGGTATGATAATGTGAGGACATTCTCTCTATTGTTTGTGTATATGCAAACTCAAGTAAGTCTATTAACTTATACATTTTTTCTAATCGGTGCAAATTTAATTTAGTTATATACTTGTATTATATTCTCTTTTATATTGTTGTTAAATTCTGCGAATATTTACCGTGATTCATGTCATTAGTCACATTATACAATATTTTATATGATAAATGATGACAAAAAGATATGTTTATTGAGTATTCAAAATGAACATCCGAGATGATCACATTTTCTTGAGATCTCCACGATATCTCCGATCTGAGACGAAACACTCCATGCTGAGATGAGTGTGAAATCCGAGATTTAAAACCTTGGTGGTTTCACATGCTTATATGATAGATAGTTGATCATGTTTGTTCTTTCAAATCATCTTTTCTATCAAACAGTATTTCGTTAGCATCCTTAATATCAATTTTTTTGAACTAAATGTTGACATCGTACCTAACCATACTACGAAGTAGAGTTTGCCAGAACTAATCTTTAGGGCATACAGTTTGTAGTTTTGCACTTTGTTGATCAATTCCGTATACAGTGAATCAAACTTCAAAATCTGTCAATGCTTTAGTTGAAATTTCTCACAATAAGTTTCTGTTCGCCTTGTTTTTCAAATTATGGATTGATATGAACACACCTACTACCTGTAGACCGACCAGACCATATCTGCTTATCGTATAATTTATATTTTCTTTTCTTTTATTTTTTTGAGAATAATTTTGATGGAATAATCTTTGTTGTTGTTTGTGGACAGTTGCAAGTGGAGCATCACTTCCCAGCAGATCCAAAGTACTTCGACATAAGCAATTGAAGGAATTGGCCTATTTGGTGCCAGTCCAGGAGTCCGAGTCACAGATTCTCCCCTGGCCTCAAATTGTAAATATGCATAATACATCCTGATATATAACTAAATCAGTGATCCCATCAACATAACCCATGTTGCTGTCACTTGTACAAACTCAATCAATCAATCTGTAAATAATGCTGTTTATTTCTCGTGTTTTTCTAATGTTCTCTCTTGATCTTTTGCCTGAGCCGGCCTTGTTTATTTTCTCTCTTCTTTTTTTTTTTCTGGATAGTTCATGCATTTCGTTGATATCCTGTTTCTTTGACTGATAGTATCATATAGAGGTCATGTTCTGATATGATATGGAGGATGTTTTTTTTTTCTCCCATCTTACTAAGCCTCACTCAAAAGTTTTTGCATGCGATACTTTTGTCATAGATACCAATTCGCAACTGAGACTTAACTACAAATGAAACTTCCAATTCCGAACTGTGGCCGAGAAATTGTGAGAAAATAAATTGATACTGCAACTTATTTACCGAATTATTTGTATTTGGAGGCTTAGTTTGGGAAAAAAAGATAGTTTGCTGTTGGTGTGAATATAAAAGCATGAAATATTGAAGTGTATGAAATGGTTCCTCCAAAAATTTATTGGGAGAAAAAGATATGTTTTTCGTACAAGCTAAGTCCCCTATCTGTACTACTTATTTATGACCAAAAAAGTTGTCGTAAAAGACTTTATTTTCTTCATTGTTATGCATTTTGTATGTATCTTGCACTTAAACCAAAACAGAGATATTTCTTTCAGCGTTAAGATTTTTTAGCCATGTATATATGATCTCTGCTGTAATGTAATCAGAAAGCTACTCAATGATTGAAAAGTATTCATGCCGACAGTTCCATATATTTCACTTTGTTAAGCAACATAAGAGGAAAATGTCGTGTACATGTATAACAAATGCCCTCAGAAAAGAGAGAAGAAAAAGCCAATGTAGGTATCCCCTTTATCAACACTAAGAACTTGGTTAACGCCCTCGAATTCAAATATTCTGGAATAAAGATATTATTGTAGAAACATATTAAGACTTAAAAGATAGAGTAACTCAAGGAGGGGGAATTCCCTCCTCCGCCCCACTCCCCTCCCCTTCAATGTTATGGGAATGGCTCTTGTTACATAAGATAGGATCTTGGGAAGAGAGGCCTTGTACCTAAGAGGAACTCAGGGAGGGAAAGAGTGTAGTGCCCAACAATGCCCATAAAGACCTTCATGCATCAATGATAAGATTCATCACAAACGCAGGATCTCACAAGCATAAGAACAAAGCGATGTGCAGTGATAACTATTACTTCTTACTCAACAAATACAAAGATACAATGAGATCTCTCTCACCCCTTTGGTAGCACTTAGTACAAGAAATTTTCTCAGTTATGCACTACTCAAATCCTAGGATTTACACCTATATTTATAGCCCCAAGTAAATGTTAGGTTTCGAGGGTAATCTCAGATTAAATACACAGCGCGGAAAAATTACAAAAAAAATATCGAAACTTAGCCATGGATCCATGAGAAAAACCATAAATCGTGTTTAGAAGTTTACCTGAAAGATGGATCTGCTGTCTTCACAGTATACCGATCACAGCACTGCAATATTGCGGTGTCTCTACAGTATCCACACGAACAAATCAAATCAAGCTTTCCCTCACGCCTCGGTGCTAGTTGCGGGAAGGGGATGCTTCTCACGATATCTCTCTTTCTCTCAATTTCTATGACGGCTAGGATTTTTCTCAACTATCTCTTTTCTGCAGATAATCAACGCTAAGAGAGTAATGGGGCTGTTGGGCTCACAATCTGACCTGAGTCAGATTCATGTGCGGGCATTTGAACTTTATGGTGCCCATTTAATCTAATTAATTACACAACCATGTCAGGAGTCCAAGTCTTACTAGGATTCCCAATTATTCATCTTATGAATTTAAATCCAATTTCGATCCATTCTAAGTGTGTGACCCTGTAGGTTCCCATTACGTTAACAGTAATACTAAAATCATATTCGAGTATTACAAACAGTGAGCGGTACTAGCAATATATCACTGCTACTCACGTAATGGAAATGTCAGTGATTTGACATAACCTATCCGTGACCAATGTTATCATGTAGTCTAGTCCCTTTATCTAGATATCTTAATTGACCACAAGGCATAGAGCGTGTCACTGTGAGAACCGCTTATGACACTCACGTAACGATCCATGCAGCGTTCTCATGGTGGGTCAGTCCAGTACATTATTACTCTAATATGTTCCCATGTGAAGACATGATATCTCATATCCATGACCCGTGAGATATGGTCATCAGTCTATGCACATACCAGTCTATGTATTATTGTTGTCCTAATTCACAATAATGCTTGACTAGGGACATTTAAGAATAGTGTTCTGATTACAACCAATAGAATCTCACAATCAAGTCATGCACTTGATATCCCATGGTATTGAACCTACAATTCCAAGGCCTTTATTATGTTCATTTAATCACAATAAATAACACGATGAATGAAATGCTTCATATATGAAATAAATGTCATGATACAATATAAACTAGTAATGTCAATACACAACTGGCCTCTAGGGCATACGCCAACAAAGATAAACACAATTCGGCCCAAAACAGATCTAAACCCGTGACCCAATTTTGTACCCGATGCGGTCGACTGCAATGTAGCTTACCAAGTCAGAAGGGAAACACTGTCGACTGTCCTCTTGGTGGTCGACTATCAAGTCCAAGGAAGAGTGCTACTAGTAGTTGCTGTCGACTACAATCTAATGCAATCGACTGCCATGCTACTGCTGTCTTCATGCTGCACTGTTGCTGCTGTCTTCATCCTCTTGCTGCTGTTGTCTTCATGTTGCATTTGCTGCTTCGTGGCTTCTCTTTCTTCTAACTCTTGTGCTGGTGCATTAGATCCTAACAATCTCTTACTTGGACCAAATACACAAAACTTCAAATAATTTTATATTTTTATCGCATTATCTCTACTAGCCTCCCACTCCTTGTGAAATACCGAATACCCCTCACTCATAAAGAGCACCCCCTACCCTCCACCACGTGGAGGGCACAAACACCCGTCATAGCCTCATGAAGGACGCACTCCACCATCTCTCGCATAAGGCATAAATAACGGAGAAACACTCCTCTTTCCACCATGTCAGATCCTATGTCACAAGACTCCCTAATTCGTAGAATGTCTGCTAATATCAGACATGGTTCAGAACCTCTCAATGCCAAGACACCCTCTGCACTCGAAGCCTCCGTGGATGGCACCTCCATATTTGTAGACTGCAAAACACCACTTATAGCCCTACGATGACCAACTCGGCCATACACTTTGCCATCACCCAACATATCCATACCAATGCTCTCAACATCACAAGAGCGGCTTGAAATTTCTACCATATCACAAAGAACCCTCCGTAGTAAACTCTTGCTCACTTCTTGGATCTTTCTTACAATGGCCATCAACTCTCACTAAATGTGCAACCTCTACATCCACCCCAAAACTCTAAGATCTCGGCCGTAACCCTCAAAGCCTACGTCTCGATGCCGGCTGAGAGCCAACTATAGGAGAAAGGCACCCATTGTCTCTGAGCAAATACAATGATTCCTCATACTTCCCACTTGCTACAACCCTTGAACCTGCGGTTATACAACACTTCCCACTACTAAATGTAGTCAGAAAACCCTCTTTTGTCTAGCGTTCCTGTTGAGATAATATTTTCTCTCAAGTCAGGGACATGCCTTATTTCCAGCAAGACAACCTCTTTCCTATCATTGGCTTTCATGCAAAAATGTCCAGTTCCAATCACCGGGCACCGCTGATCGTTACCCAAGACCACATCTCCGAAAGAAACATTTCTGTAGACCTCAAACACCTCTTTCCTTGAAGTGCAATGAAAATAAGTACCCGAATCAATGCACCAATTTCATGTGTCCAATTCCACCCTTGCTGATAAGCATAACTCTTCAAACTTTGTTTCCTTGGCTACCATATTAGCTTGCACATACTGTTCCTGCTTTTTCTTCATAAGACCCTTACAATTATGCATCATGTGACATCGTTTGAGGCAATACCAATACTCAGGTCCACTACCATTGTCGCTGTCTTCAAACCCATTATCAGACATACTTATCTGATCATTTCTCTTTCGAATTCCTTTTGATCTCCCATGCCTCTCAACTGAAAGTGTGGAATAGCTAGAAGATGATGAAAACTCTCTGTTTCTCTGCCTTCTCACCTTTTCGCTCATGATGCTCCTCACAACATCCTGCAGAGTTGTCGAACCTGTCATAGTTCCTATAATAGTATGTTCCACTGTACCATAATTTTTGGGCAGACTAGATAGAAATAGCAATGCTGCCCTTTGTCTAAAAACTTCAATCCTGCAGCTTCTTTGTGGTTGTATACTATGCAGTAATTATTCACATGTTCTGCTACTGAACTTTTTTCTCCCAACTTCATGTCAACAAATTTCTTCAAGTGAAGAATATAATTTGATGCCGACAGTTTCTCATCCTTATCCGTGAGAATCTCCATTGCCTCCTTCATAGTCTTTGCCTTTGAGATATGAAATAATACTTTCTTACTAAGTGCTAAATGAATATGCCCAAGCGTCTTTTGATCCAAAAAATTCTATTCCAGCATGAACTGCCCATCCTTGTTTGCACCTTTTGGTTTCTCATCAAACAACAGATTATCTAGATATTTCTGGTGGAGATACACTATCATCTGGATCTTCTACATTGTGAAATCACTTTCATCGAATCTTTCAACTTTTGACTTGCTATCAACCATCACGAAACCCTAAGCTCTGATACCACTTTGTAGTGCCCAACAATGCCCATAAAGACCTTGATGCACCAATAACAAGATTCACCACAAACGCAATATCTCACAAACATAAGAATAAAATGATATGCATAGATTACCAATACTTTCTACTCAAGAAATACATAGATACAATGAGATATCTCTCTAATCTCTCTCTCACCTTTGGTAGCACTTGTCACAAGAAGTTCTCTCAGTTATGTACTACTCCAATCCTAGGATTTACATCTATATATATAGTCTCCAAGTGAACCGTAAAAGATATACATAAATCGGCTCAAAACAGACCAAACCCGTGACCCAATTCTGTATCCTGTGCTCGATTCATTCGACTGCACAAGAGGTGTGGTCGACTGGAATGTAGCTCACCAAGTCAGAGAGAAAATACAGTTGACCGCCCTCATGGAGGTCGACTGCCAAGTCTAAGGAAGAGAGCAGCCAACAGTTGCGGTCAACTACGATTTAATGCAGTCGAGTTCCATGCTCATGATGTCTTCATGCTACAATGCTACTGCTATCTTTACTCTCTTGCTTCTGCTATCTTCGTGTTGCTCTTGCCGCTTCGTGTCTTCTCTTTCTTCAAACTCTTGTGCTAGTGTATTAAGTCCGTAGATCCTAACATAGAGTTCCTCTTCCTCCCCTGCAATGTTATGGTTGAGAGTTGAGAATGGTGATGAGTAGAGTGGATCGCAAAAAGTGAGTTTTTGAAGAGAGGAGAGGTAGTGGGAGAAGAAGTGAAACAAAGAAGGGATTTGTGCACCAGACAGTGATTCTATTGAGAAGTTGATGACTCCGACGTACATTACCGGGAAGTGTGGGTTAATTATCACCGATGCTAGTAGAGGAGAAAATAGAGAGAGAGGAACTTTAGACTGACTAATCGTGAGTTGTCGCTGAAATTATTGGAGGGGAGAGAAAGAGAGAGGGTACATTGAATTCTGGTAGCGGGTGGTGTACAATGAAGTATGGGGTGGTTCGATGATGTGCTGGCATGGTATCAGGGCGATGATGGTCGGTGATGCTTGCTGTTGACAAAGAGTTGATGTTTGTATGAAGGGAAAAATGATGGCCCATCTGTGGTCCTCAATGATTTAGTGTGGTTTCAGAGATGGCATGGTTGCTCTCTGGTAGTTGTTTTCAGAGAATATCATCTATAGTGGACTTGTGGGAATGGGTTAAGTACCTTCTTTTCCTTTACTAGCATTGGTATCGGGTCGAGTCGGGTCGGGTCCTTCACTACCCGAACCTGGATCCGGTCTCTTACGGGTCCAAAAAATGGACCCGGACCTAGACCTGGACCCGTGAGGACCGGATCCAGTTCTGGGTTCGGGTCCTATTAAAATATTTCTACCAATTCGGGTAGGAGCGGGAGTATGAGCGGCGAGCGGAGGCGGCGAGTTGAGGATTTAGAATAGAGGAGAGAAGAAAAAAGCATGAGTTTTTAGTTTGGAAGAAGAAGACTTAGAATTGAGAAGGAGGGGAGGAATGAGGATAGAATATTTATTTTTATGTTGATTTTTTGGATTTTTTTCAACGGGTTCGGGTCCGAGACCGGGTCGGGTCTCTTTTGAGAAGTCGATCTCGACTTGAACGGGCGCGCCTGAGAAGTCGTGAAGTGTATAACTGACTGGCTTGCGTCGATCTCGTGAGAGCTTTAGAGCATCGAATGCGGCCATGAGGAGGATGTTTTCGGAGCTGCCATTGTCTACGACGATACGTCACACCTCATGATTTGCCATGCATAAATTGATAACCAGTGTGTTGCAATGAGGCATTTTGATGTACTCAAGATCTTTATCTGAGAAGGACACAGAGGCCCCAACCCTTTACGGGTGGAGCATTATGTACTGAATTAACTTCCCTTACGAAGGCTTTACGGGAAGAGTTGGAACCTCCTACCAAGGGAACTCCATGAATGACATATATAATGGCCATGTGTTCAGAGTATCGTGATTCGGAGGGTCTCTCTGGACGCTTATCAGCCCCCCGTGGCAGAAGGGTTTCGGCGTTGTTGTTTCGTTGGACAAATTGAGAGAGATAGCCCCGGTAAATTAGGTATTCAATTTCTTCTTTGAGGGCTCAGCAGTTGTCAGTAGTGTGTCCATGGCCTCTATGAAAAGCACACCATAGGTTCATGTCTTTTCTCTTGCTGGCCATTGTCATCTTGGGAGGAGGACAGACTATCCCATCATTTTCAGCTGCCATGAGGATGGCAAATTCACTCACATTCAGAGGAGTGAACTTGTCGAAGCAGGGTGTTAAAGGAGGACGGCATTAACCTGCACCGTTTTTCTAGAACTTCTTGGGTGGTTCCTCGCTTGCATTATTCCGTTTATTCCCGAAAGGTGACTCTTTCTTGGTTCGAAGATTGAGAGCTTCCTCGACCCTGATGTATTCGTCACTCCTTTCTAGGAGCTCAATGAAATCTCTAGGAGGCTTCTTCGCGAGAGAAACTTTTAGTTTTGTATGCATGACATTGTGGGAGAAAGCTATAGCCGCCACTGAAGAGTCTAAGGAGGAAATTGACCTTGCTTCGGCCATGAAGCGTTTGACAAAGTCCTTCACCAATTCTCCTTACATTTTCTTTAGTTCCAGAAGGGAGGCACTTGTTTTTTCTATTTTACGGCTTGTAACGAAGTGCGCTATGAAGAGCTCCTCGCGCTGGTCGAAGGAGAATATTGACTTTGGGGTTAGGTGTGAATATCATTCCCTTGTTGATCCTTTCTGTGTTAGGACATGAGCACATCGGTGGCATTGTAGACCATCATGAGGGTCTTGAAACTCTCGATATTGTCAGTTGGGTTTGATTCTCCATCGTATGATTCGAATTGAGGAGCTTTGAAGTCCTTCGGGATGGGTGCATCGAGGATGGTTTTGCTGAAAGGAGGTCGTTTGGGGTGGTAGGCCATACTGGAGCGGTTTCCTTCATTCTTGATCTGCTCTAAATGATCGTCTACCTCTCGGATACGATGAAGGACTTGATTGTCCTTCCCTTTTGATCCAGTTGAGTCGGAGGATCCTTCGTTGGGGGGTTGGCCCAGATCTTGACTGCCTTGGATAGCCCGAAGGATGTCGAACTTGAACTTATCCAATTCGGCCCTAGTGACTGGGGCATCTTTCCTTCTGTTCCGCTCTTCGACTCTCATGAGTCTGGCTTCTTATTGCGGTGTGCCCCTTATGAGAGGAGGATTGCCTTGATCTCTGTCTAGGAGAGTTACTTCTTAAGTTTTCTTAACGTTCTGAGCGGGAGGCCTCAGTTCGCGGGCGCCTCTCATCCAAGCAGATCCGTAGATCAGTTCCTTGTTGTCTGACACTGATGATTTGGCGGAGATCTCTAGATCCCTGAGGGCCTCGTTAGGCCATAGAATCGATTGATGCATTATGGACTGAAATGAGGTCGTACTGAGGATGTTGGTCATGATGGTTTTGTCGGGAGCCCCCCGATGCCTCTCCATTGAAAGGAGATTGACTATGCTATCAGGGCGACTATTGAGGAGGAATCAGATCTTCCACAGGAGGAGCTAGTTGACGAAGAGTGTTGGTGCGATGACTTGAAGCCGCCGCTCTGCCTTTTAGTCTTGGTGGCATGACGATAAGTCTAATTTTGTAGTTTTTTACATACGGCGCCAATCTATTGCTGCTTATTTTGGTGTGGGAGCAAACATATAGTGAGTTAATATTTGATGAAAACTACTAAAAACTGACCTTTGATTTTTGTCGTGAAATGCAGCTAGATCTCCTGAGATTGAATCTAGATCGTTGATTCAACACTGTGATCTAGATCCAACGGTTGGTGATGTGGCCGATGGACCTGCAAAAAGTCTGAAACAGAGGGGGTTGGCCTTGGCGACAGACCCTCCGTCGCTCAAGTCAGAAGCAAAGAGAGAAAGAGAGTTTTTGAAAGAAACTGTTGATTACCTTTTGACTGAAGAGGAAGAGGAGGGGGGGGGGGGAGTTATTTATAGACCTGGGAAATATATCTAGAGATCGACATGAATCCATTGGATCGATATGAATTCCTTATCTTCTGTTTGAGTCTCCCCTTCAAGAGATAAGCTCTCCTGTTTGGGGATAAGAGATTTGACTAACAGAGATTTGATAAGAGATAAGCTCTCCTGTCTCTCCTAGTGGGCGTTATCTGTCACTTTTTATGGGCTTAAAAGACGTCCATGTCTTGTAGAGGAGCCTGGATATGGCCCGAACCTGTTAAAGAGGCCCGTTATGGTTAATCTTCCTATAGAAGCGTCGAGATCTGTGCTGGAATCGTATGACCCTGATTTGCTGCAATTTTTTCCATTATCAATGCTACTTAGAATCAAATAGACAGTTGAAACAAATAATTTGGAATGATTTCAACTGTTTCTTCAGCTAATGATGTCTTTTGCTGGTGAGCTTAGGGCTTGTGATGGCATCAGCTCTAGCAGCAAGCGCAATAGCGTATGTGGGGGAAGAAAGGGAATGATAAGATTGGGTGGTTCGAGGTGTGCCCTTATATATGTTGACAAGTTCTGCGATGGGGTGGCATATCACTCGGATTCTCGTTTCTAGGGTTTCTCCTATTCCTTGTCAGTTGTTCCATCTCTTCTTGTGGCTAATCACCCAGGGCAAAAGTTGATGCTGGTCTTATCTGCTATCCATACTTTTAATAATTAAACCTTAGTTTCTCATATTGTTGTATGGGTAAATTTCAGATAACCCTACTGAGTTTTACCCCTTTGGCAGAAAACCATACCCAGTTTTTATTTTGGCATATATCCGTTAGACATTAAGCTTTACTCCGTTAATTTTGGGCTTTTATCTGGAAAAAGTGCTGACATGTCAATTTTCCAATGACGAAAACCCCCTTATGCAGTATTTATAAATACCCTTATGCCATTATTGGGGTGTTTCTTGGAAAATGGGGAGATTAGGAAGGAAGTTTAGGGAAATTTCATCGGCTTTTTTTAATTCCTTAATAATTTTTTTAAAATTCTTTAATTTCTAAAAATATTGAACAAAAAATCGTTCAAAATTGTGAAATTACTTTATAAATAGAGTTCATAATGCTCATAAACATATTAAACAGAGCTCAAGATGCCTAGAAACAACATAAATAGAGGTTATAATGCTCATAAACAACATAAACATAGCTTAAGATGCATGAGAATAACATATACAAAGCTCCTAATTCTCATAAACAACATAAACAACATAAACAAAGCTCATTATGCCTGGGAACAACATAAACAAAGTTCATAATGCTCACAAACAACATAAATAGAGCTCAAGATGCCTGGAAACAATATAAACAGAGCTCATAATGCTCACAAACAATATAAACAGAGCTCAAGATGCCTGAAAACAACATAAACAGAGCTCATAATGATCAAAAAATCCCAAATTCCACTCTCTCACTCACTCTAAATTTGTAATTAACCGTTAGCATTGTTACTAGTATAAACTAAAAAAGATAAAACACTTCCACTAAAAGTTAGTCAGAATTCCCTAGCAGAAACTAAAGCTAGAAAATGTAGTCATACATCACAAGTGTACATTAGGAATAGTTAATGACTAAAAACAAGTATAGATATAGAAGATAACATAAAGAAGAGTAAAATTGAACTAATAGGAATATAGTTTGATCCACAAATCCATAAAACAAGACCTTGATTGTCCTCATTTTTCTAACTACATAAACATAAGTCAGAATTGAACAACAATTATCTGGATAGTTGTAATGTGAAAAGCATCACCACCAATACATGATATGGTTATTTTGTACAACACAAAGTTTCAACCAAATGAAATTTGTAATATGAGCCAACACTATATGCATTCCTCTCCAATTACAAGTGAAAGGTACAAAGTACAATACATTCCACAACTGAAATTAAAGTAGTTAGATATATTGTTACTAACATATACAACTCTAGAGTTTTCTCTTTCCTATTGGTAAAACAAATTAGTCATACTGCTCATGGTAACATTCCATCAAGATACTAATCAAAATTTTCATCTTCTTCATTTTTTTGCACCACTCGTTGATGAAGCATTCCAACCTGCATACAAAATAAACAAAGTTAATATTCCACATGAAAATCATTAGAACCACAAATCTACTGGCAACCATGAGGTTACCTTCTTATTATGTATATCATCATCACCACTAACATCAAAACCATGTTTGTTTGTTTATTAATTTGTAATTGTAATTCGTCATGCTGGATTTTGAGAATGGACATGAATTTTCAAGTAATGGTCGCATTGTCTGGCAAATTCACTATAAAATGCAATAACGAGATACACCATAGTTAGGTAAATGATGAAAAGAAGATTGTGAAGTTGATTTGCTTATAAGTTTCATGACATTAAGTTTCAGATGTTCCAACATATATATAGTTTGATATGATCACTCCCATATTGGTGGTGGAGTGTGACCTATTCCAAGTGAAATTACACATTCGTCAGCATTGTGATTTCTGATGCAAGATCCGGGTATCGATCCTTTTGTTTATGTCATTAATAACCCGTAGAAGTCTTGTTAAATAGTCAAGTGATTTGATCATTGCTAAAATGCTAACAAACACTCATGCACATATTTGAGTAAACACAAGGGTTCTAAAGCATTCTGAGTTTCTATGGTCAATTTACTTGTACATATATAGACCAGTATAATGTGAAGTTATTCATTTTCCCTTTTTTTAGGAGCATTCACACTTCATGTGCATTAATAAATCCTGCAGCCTGTTATCTTTCTCTTTTCTTATGGTGTCACTATGTAGTTTCCTATCACATATTCATAAGTGACCTTTTATAGTGATAATTCTTTAAGTCATTTCGACTTCAATTCTATGAAATGACATCAACTCAAAAAAGATTAAATCAGGGTTTTGAAACCGATTCTTTTGATATGTTCGTCGTTGCTATTAAATCATAGGCGAATACATTTGCTAATACCAAGTTTCCATACCATGCATGTATATTATGCCCTCCTGATCATGTTTTTGAATATTCCTAGTGAAACAGTTTCTTCAGTTGATTAAATTGTTTTAAGCTTGATGCAAGTTATCTATCAATAGTATAACAACATTACCATAAAAGTGAGAAGTTATTTGTCAACAATTTTCATTGTATGTCTGGTGGAATCAAAAGATGAAGAAGAGTGTAAACTCTTCAAGGACAAGAGAGTGTGTTATGAGTTCAAAAAGCCAAAAAATAAAAAGGAATTAGATTGGAATCTGGAAATACATGAAAATTGCTTGCTTTTGTTCCAGTATTTTGATTTGCATGTACTTAGAGAGTTTGCTTTCATTCTTCGTACCGAATCCTAATCTAAAAATATATTGTGTAGCTTATCAAGCTTACATTTATGGGTTGATTTATCCAGCAGCATAATTTCTATTGAGTTGATCTGGTATGAACGAAACAAAACTAATCCAAACAAAAGATTTGATTTTGAGCATCCTCTACAATTTAACCTCTGCCTATATTTTCTAGAGTATAGCCTATACAAAATAAAGATAAGATTTCTGTAACCCCGATTCCCGATTTTTTGAATTTTCCTCTGTAACCTTTCCGTTCTCATATGTATAATTTGTTCTTTGTATTTATTTTTATGATGAATTTTGTTATTCATCTGCAACCCGATTGTATTTCTTCAATCTATTTTTTTTAAAATTTATCATGCTGAACCCTGAGATTTTTTTTGTGTGCACTATACTCTCATTTTATCCTTGTGTTCTGAGTATCCTAATTAGCCCATTAATGAACTTATTTATTTATCTATTTGGAGCCCAAACCCAAGTCCATCTCTTATTGGATCCTAAACCAAACTTGCTAACCCACATACCTTAATTCTAACTAACAGCCACTTCCTAGATTACCTCCCCATGATCCCCAATATCTGCTAACTACCCCCTGTATCTCCTGATTCTTCTCTCACGCTCATTCTTATTCTCTTCTTCTTCCTCCCCCACTCACCAAAACTCCAAACTCTAATTAATTAAGCCTAACTCTAATTACCCCACTCTCTCTCTCTCTCTCTCTTGACTTCCTTTCTCTCCTCGTCTCCTCCATCCCGCCGCTCTCTATCCCGAGCGCACCCTCGTCGATAGCCTCCGCCATTGCCAACCACCATTGTCGACTAGTCACCACCACCGCAACTCCCGTCGCCCTCTCCAGCCTTCACCGTTTGACCCCCGAACCGATCGTCCTCGACCTACACCCATTGACCACCGGAGCTCCACTACCATCGACCGTCAAAGCCCCTCATCTCCACCATCGACTGCACCCCTACACCCCCTGCCATCCTCGTCAGCTCCACCCCGTCGACTGCTGCCCGTCATTGCCTGCCTCCACTGCAGCACAACGAACACCACCCCAACAGCCGTCGATGCTGTCGCCCTTGCTGTCATCGTCACTTGTGTTTTCGCAGTCTCCTTACTTACTGTTACTACTGTTGCCACTTGCTGTTGTTGCTGTGTTCTTGTTGTTGTTCGTGTCACTACGTGCGTTTCTCGTCGGGACTCTCATCCCGTTATTCTATCATATTCAGAATAATCGTCGTAAAGGCAAGTCTCCTTGAACACTATTGTTATTCTAGTTCAAGAACCGTTGATCTCCGCAAGTAGTTTGTATTTCTATTATCGTAATGAATTGCTTTGATACCCTTCAAAGGGACTACTACGAATTCATCGGCAAAACCAAGTAGTAGTTCCCTTTTCGTGCCATACCATTACATCAATCCCAAGCTTTGTTATCCCCATATGCATGCACTAGATGCACACAAACTAGAAATGCTCATATATAGGTGATACAGTGATTAGATGTATATTGATTGAATGTGTGGTTGCGACTTGATTTATAGTAGTGTTGATTTGTCGGGTGGACTGTAGGAATCCACCTTAGTTGCTAATATCGATGGTAGTTTAATTCATGCCATAGATTTATGCGGGTTGGGTATTTTGTTGATCACATATGAATTGGGTTTCTACTGTTCTGCCGGTTGTTCCATGTTACATTAAGTTTTTGGCCCTGTTGCTGCTAAAATCAATTAAATCTATATAAAAAGAAATTTTAGCCTTACGAGTCTAGTTTCCAGAACATTCGGCAGACTTAAATTCTGACTTATAACCTGTAAGTTATCGCACTTGTAGTATTGCTGACTTTTGATTTCCAGACCTGCAGTTTAATGCTACACCAACATGATTTCTAATTAATATATAATGTTAATAGTAGAATTTATATACGATTTTTCCCTGGGAGTTTCTCGACATGTTTAGGTTTCCTCTTAAGATTTTTATCAGATTTTATATTAAATTTACCGTCCCGTTATGCATGTAAAATTTTAACACTAGGTTGTTGCCAGAACGCTTAACCTGTAAAGAATATGCTAATTAACCTAGTTGTGGTTAGAATCACTTAGAACTTGCTGAATATAAGTTGCTCTTTGAATCTGGGATCTAGATCATCTGAAGATTTTGTGATCCGACTCTCGGATTGCAAGATACTCAGATTTTACTAATGTACTGTCATAATTTCAGGTTCACTATTTTTGTAAGGACGTCATCATGTTTAACTAATTGAAACAGTAAGATAAATTATGAACTAGAGTCCAATAAATTCAAGAATACTAATGAACAACTCCAAGGAATAGAATGTAATTTTTGTAAGAATTTTGGCCTAGTTTTAATCAATTTACACCTATAATAATTCTTGCTTTGAGTTGTTTCCTGAACAGCAGACCCGTAAAGAATTGGCCGGTATACCAAATTTTTTGGAGTTACAATATGTCGTGTAAATATGCGTTGGAACCGACAGGGAGTCTAGTTTCTAGAAACCTTGACGGAACCTGATTTGCTTTCCTGTAGCAACGGGAAACTTGATTTTTGTACAACAATGTCTTGCTGTCCAGAATGCATGTTTTGTGTTTTTTAAAGCATATTCATGTTTGATTTTTGCATCTAGTGGATAGAACTAGTTATACTATGTATTGCATTGTCTTGACATCTTTTGACATCGCTTCATTGCTCCTATACGCATTGCATGTTCACATTGAATATAATAAAATAATTACAAGCCGGGGTAATAAGGGTCGACTTAGTAGTGGACATCATCAGAGACTGTATTCGGAGAAGGGCTCGTTATGTTTATCATTATAGATTGTGGGTTATTGATTGTGGATCGTGCAATATTGATTATTAATTATTATTTATTGTGCCGAGTACACAATCTGTATAGTTCACCACTATAGTTTAAACGATCATTGTTGTGTGTACCAAACCTGTGGTATGCGACACAATATTACGTGCATTAGATAGGATAATAAAAGACTAAAACACATAGAATTGATACTTTCATTTTCTGATCATGATTATTGTCATTGGCATTGATTATTGCTCGTAATCATTGATTATTGTTGCAACTATTGGTTATTGCTCGATAACTCTAGACCCTTGAGCTAATCATTTAACCTTTGTTATTGCTTTTGACTTATTTCTAGTTCATTTTCTTGATGTACCATGCTTTCTTTGTTCCTTACTTTTTACTACTTGCTGTCGTGACTTGCTCTCACGGACAATTTTCCCCCCTTTTTAGTTGACGAGTTCAGAGGAACCCGAGGTGAGCTTAACGAAGGATTGGGTGAGCAAACGTTCTAGTGGATGAAGCCGCTTAGTTGTAACGCCCCGAATTTCAAATAAGACCGAATTCGAGAATTCACAGGATCTTTACTTCACTTTGTACAATTTTAAAAGGAAATTAAAACTTTTCAATAATACATCAGAGTTCATTCACATCTTTGATTGCACAGCGGAAGACGAAATAAATTACAACAATATAATTACAACATTTTTTTAACTTAAATCAGCATCAGCACATCCACTTTGAAATCCAATACCTGCATATAAGGCTGTGGGCACGTCAGTTGCTTACAACCAACGAAATGTTATACACGGCTATCCTCTCTATGCCAGAAACAGTATAACGATCTCCATACTTTAACAAACCACAAACTTGAATGAAATATAAAGTGTCAAAAAGTGATTATTCTAAACATGTAAGTGTATGTCATGCCTTAATGCCTAATGCACACAATTTTATACTAGGATGACACTAATGCATACTTGTTCGGATTCTATGCATCCCATGCTACATAGGTCCGAGGGCAAGTGCCTACGTACTCCACAAAAAAAGAGTTCGATGCCTCGCCATGACAACTACCCAGTAATAAGACAAAGTTGAGATATTCCATGAGTACGGATCCCAGCCCCGGAGAATCGCCGCAGCCAATCCCCCGCCTGACTGTTATACAGACTCCTCGTCGTGTGAACCTCCCGCTAGTGCCCCTCTAGCTCCGGTATACGCATATACATGGAGTACGACAAACTATCCGCTCGACTTCGCCAAGTCCCAGATTTCAAAATAAAACTCGTCTCCCACAGAGCAACCTCAGTCTGCCGACTGGGTCTATAGTCCTGATGAATCGCCGCGGCCAACCCTCCGCCCGACTATATAGAGTGCCCCACTTACGTTTGCCTAGGTCTTACTACAACTTCACCTAAGTGCCTAATTATTTTAGTTCAAGACATGAATGTGCTATCAATCCTAGAATCAGTTTCACCTTCTACCGGATTTGTTCACAACAAAATACGAGATCGCCTGACGGCAATATCTCGAAATAAAAACTCAAAAATCTTTCTTTCAATATTGCAGGTAACCGATGTCTTACTAATTCTTAATCATAAACTTTCATGTACAAGAATCATGGGTACACATACCCTTTAATAATCATGTCTTAAACTTAGATTATTCTTACCTTCACAAATGATCAATTTCTCATTTAATACTACTCATGAATTCTTAAATCATAATCTTTCAAAAGTAATAATCATCTTTAAGAACATAAATTCATTAAGTCTCATTAGCAACATATCTCAATTCCATCAAATATTTCTATAATCAAATAATAGTACTCTACAAAAGAACTTAATTATTCTTACTTCACAACTTAATTAAGGTCTCATTTTAGCACTAGTCAATGTCTCATTTAGCATTATTCAATAACACTATTTCCTTTCAATCAATGGTTCTACTCATACATTCATCTAATTTAAAACTCATTATCAATTTAAGCACCAGTAGAATTCTAGAATTTCATCTTCAACATAAATTGCATATTCTCGACAAGAGAACTAATCAAAATCTTTACTTTTCTTCAAAAAAATAAAATCATGATCTAAAAATAATTAACTTGAGAACAAAACCTCATTTTATCTCAAATGTCTCTTTTACTACTCAAATATACATAGAAAATCTTTAAAACTATTTTAATAAATTCTTATTTACTTTATATGAGCACTAGAATTTTTCCCAAATTTTTAACTTTCGTTAGAACCCATTAACCAAATTAAAGGAGAGTAAAAAAAAGAAATGCCGACCATGGGCTTCGAACCCGAGCCAACCCCATCAGTGCCCAGACCCTCCACCAAAAGCCACACAGTCCATATGGACTTAGTGTTCTGAAGAACAAATAAGATCCCCTTATACCAATTTTCTCGGGTTTGAAATAATTAAAACAAAATAGAAAAATGTTTGAGACTACCAGGTTTCGAACTTGGGTCAAGAAGGAGAATAGCGCACGCCCGACCACTAGGCCAGGTGTGACCAACGGTATACAGTCTCTCTATCGACTTTTGTTCAAACTCCCGTTATCCCAATATTTCATAAAACTCGGTTATTTCGATTTGTTCAAATCTTTTATTTGACTGAAATAAAATCATAAAAAAAAATGAAATTACTCTCTAACAGTAACTCATATGTTTCTAATCCATATTTTAGACGATTAATCAAACTTTCACAATTTCTACTTATTGATAAACCTAAAGTTGCATCTATTCATTTTAATCAAAGAAACATATTGTATTTTTTATAACCAATAAAATGAATTCATTGGTACCCAATTAACTTTACAAAAATACATTTGCTTATCGAAAGAAATGTTCCCAACATTTTCATACAATCTGTTATTTCTCCCTTTATGCATATTAATTCATGACAAAACTAATTACCAATTAACATAATGTGAATTTATTTACTAAGCATGGCATCTTTCATTTCATCTAATGCATAGAATTGTTCTACTTTATCAAATCAAAATCCATACTACTCATTTACTTTCATTAGCATGCACATTCTAAAATTAGAAAGCAAGAGAACACCCACCTTAAAATGAAGCTTGACTAATGAAGGGAAGAGCACCACTTCTAGCTCCAAAATGTCCTCCTAGATCTTCTCCTCCTAGCAATGGCCACCAAATACAAACTCTCTTCTCACTTTCTTTTCTTTCTCTCTTATTTCTTGATTTGCTTTTTGGGGTGAAGAATGAGAAGAGAGTGGGTGCTATTTATAGGCCTAGGCTAGGGTCTCATTTGCAAAATTTCACACCTAATAAATCATTCAAATTAATTTTTCATCTTTTCAATTTCTCAACTCATCCTTCAACCTTTCCAGTTTCCCTAACTCCCAAAACTCCCAACCCCTCATCTCCCCACCCCTACAAGCCTTAACTCTCTCATTCACTCTCTCACTCAAAAAAAAGAAAAACCGGTCCATCTCCTGGTGTCCACGCCAAGCAACAACAAGCTTTGCTGTACAACATTTTCGTGGGCCCCTATCTCCACTACACATTTATTCTTCGTATTCCAACTCATTTTATCACATTGCTAACCGATTAAGACCAATAGCTACCACATACACTCAGCCATATACTATGCCATCACCTACTGCATTACTCACTTTTATTATATTTATCCATAAGCCATACACTATATATATATATATATATATATATATATATATATATATATATATATATATATATATATATATATATATATATATATATATATATATACATACATGCACACAAAATTAAATACAAATTCTATAATTCTAATATGTGTTTGTCATGTATTAGTGTATGCTAACTTAAATTAGGTTAGAATTGATGGGCTTGATCCATGGGCTCTATTTTAATTTATTAACTTAATTATTCTAGTGGGCTCTTCTCCTAATGGGCTAGATTTTATTCTATAGGTCCATGGATCAAAAGAAGACTAATTAAAACTTATGCATGCTAAAAATTAGTAAAATGAGAGTAACAAAATGAGGATAAAAATTTGCACGTGCATCATGCGTGCAAAAATTAAAAAATGCATTTTTAATCAAAATAGGGGGAAATAAATTTTCATTTTATAAAACGAGTTCGGACGCGTAAAATAAACAGTGAATATAGAAATATCACACTTAGTGATGGAAAAATACGTAATTGATACAACACGTAAAATACAGAGATTGAAATATTATATTTTTGTTGACTCAAAATAGGGTAAAATCAACATGGAAAATGCATAAATAGTCGGTAATCACAATGCGTAGAGAAAACACGTTGCGTAACACACAAGGGCAAAACTGTCATTTTCAATTTTGCAAGGTGTTACATTAGTAGTCTACAATAACTATTTGAATCATGTTTCTTTGTTTCCTGCATTGTTATTTCCCGTATTTTGTATTCCGAGCTTTGTTGACCCGAAGTTTGTTTTTTCCAGATGTTGGATGTTATTTTGGTTGATTATTTCATGTTATTGAAATTTACTCATTGTCCATGTGATTGTTTATCCATGCGTGAATGTGTTATTTTCTCATATTGTTGAGTTAAACTGGTACAACTTATGGATGATGTTTACATCATTCGCTGGGCCTCGGTTACGTGCTCACGTTCCCGTACTTTGGGAAGCGGGGCGTGATAATTTCTATTTCCTCTCTCAGTTTCATTAAATACAACACTATTTATGGCACCAAAACACCCCAACTTAAACTACTTTGATATGAAGATTTCAACTGTTACTCAATTTGAGCAACATATAAGATAAAGATGATCGTATGTTCCACATTGACCTCTATTTGTGTTCATTGTATCATTATCTCATCCACGATGATAGCATCTTTCATTTTGTTTTTATGTATCTCCCTACTTAATCACCTCTTGAAAGCATAATATATGACCAGGGCAGATCCACTCATAGGATAAAAACATGCACAAAAAGAAATGTAAAAAGTAAGCAGGTAGTGTTTGAGGATCATTCAACAAATTGGCATACTAAACAACAGCTTGCCTGACATAGTGATTTTCTGTAAAGAATGTTTGCTCCACTAAAAAAAGTGATACTTCCTACTAGACAGCCATTATTCCAACTAGATATAGGACAACAATGATAGAGAAAAATGCGAAGCGGAAAACACTTCAATATTAAACAACATATAACTTGTTACTGCAAACGTGCGTTGAAAATTTATTATGTTATCTAAACATAAATATATTTGAAAACGAACTGGTTATCTTTCATTTTGTATTACAGAAAATGAATGCTTGAGTGATAGTTAGGGTGTCATAGAGATCACCCAATGTATCAAACTTCCACTTTTCTCTCTCAACAGCAACAAGGAACTGTTTAATACCATGTATATAAAATGGATAGAAACAGACAAGGATGTGAATTACAGTATTACAGAAAATGACTGCTTGAGTGATAGTTAGGGTGTCATAGAGATCACACAATGTATCAAACTTCCACTCTTCTCCCTCAACAGAAACAAGGAACTGTTTAATACCATGTATATAAAATGGATAGAAATAGATAGGGATATGAATTAAACAAAAAATTGCAAACAAATAACATGAAAGTAGATGCCAGCCAATAATTTACTTCTAGTGTCAATTCATCACGCTTCACAAGTATCCTCACATGATCAGTCATGAATTTGCTATTCATCTCCAATATTTCATGAGGAAGTGTAGCGGAGATCAGAACCACCTAAAGAAATGGTAGATTATTCCGTTATCGATGCAAGTCGATTGCGACTATTATCGAAGAATTTTTATTTCTTTTCAACTCCTGGGTTTCTAGCCCGGCTTTCAAAGAGCATGCCTCCTCGGCTTCACATAAATTGCTGCAGTCTGTTAATTGTCTCTATAATCTTCAAGCTATTTAGTTATCTTCTAAATTTCATTCTTTCATGTTCACTATTACTATTTCTTTCTTACTGGCTTTCTATGTCTTTATCTTTGTGCTTGCAGGGCTAATTCTGGGTTATTCTCTGTTTCTTGACTATCTTTTGTGAAGCTTTGGTGGGCTGATCTGCAGTTGTTTTCCTTTTTGTTCTGCCCCTACGGGCTCTGGAGTTCATGGTGGTTTAGGGTTTGTTTGGCTGACTTAGTTTTAGCTTGTTCTTTGTATTATCTGCACCCTATTTTGATACTGGTTTGTACTACTATTTAGTGATACTATTGCTCTCTCCTGCTTTTTCTTCCTCTGTTGTTGTCTTCAGCTTAATAGTTTCATTCTGTAGTGATGGTTTCCTTTGTGCTGTGTTCGTTGCCTTTACTGCCTGCTATTGTAGTCTGTTGGCGGATGGATCCTTTTCTATGGATGAGCTTCGGATTGTTTGAGTTATTTCATCATGTATGCCTCACCTTTTTGAGTTTCGACCTAGCTTAATTCTTGCTGGGTTTGTTCCCTTGCATAGTGCTGTACTGGTTATGGGTTCTTTTTTCCATCGCAGCTGGGGTCTTAATGTCCCGCTTCGTGACTTTGCGGCCCCACTACCTGGGGGTTTGGCTTATTGATTTGAGGATTATTTAGCTTTTCTTTTCTCTTTTCTGGTGGCTTCAGAGCCTTTTGGCCCAGTTTATAACTATTTTTATAGGATGGTTAGCAGCCTTGGCGTCTCGATTGATTCGCTGTTGTCAGCTCTGGTGGCATTCTGAGCGTTGATCTTTACCTTGCCTCCGTTTGCTTCCCCCCCGTCCGAGCTCTCTAGCGTGCTCCTCGCGTCGCCAGGGGTCCTCGTAGCTGTCGCGTTCGATCCTCTGTTGCCGGAGCCGCTTCTCCCTAGACATTATTATTGTATTTAGTGCTTGCCTTTCATGCTGTATTTGTTTCGCTGTACATAGATTTCTTTTTTTGACTCTCTTTGTTATTCGTTTTACCTCTGGTAAAGCCTTTTTGTAAACTACTGATTATTTATTTGATTGTCTGGCTGGAGTCTTCGGGCTCTATCCGTTTCATCAAAGAACCACCTACCAAAAAAGTAAACAAATAATACAGTGATACAGGTGATGAACACGAGAAATTACTGCACGAAAAAGTAGTTAATCATCAATTACAACTTTCTGTCAAATGACCATTACCACAAAAGTTATCAGTCAACAGTATAATAACATTACAATAAAAGTGAGAATTTATTTGTCAACAATTTTCATTGTATGTCTGGTGGCATCAAAAGATGAAGAAGAGTGTACACTCTTCAAGGATAGTTCCTCACAAGTTGTTTTTGTTCAGATCCTGCGCATATATGTAAAAAAATTATCAGAAACTTCTGATTCTTCTGTAAATTTCATCTTCTACATACTAATCAGGATATTAACTATAAAATAGATATCAATCATACTATAATTTCACAAATAGGAAATTTAAAAAATTAAAGAAAAAATTCAGTGGCATTTCATCAAACAAGTCATGCGCATCTACTAATTCGAAAACCCAAAAAAACAAACATATCAAGAAATTGGTGGTAGATAGATCAGTACCTGGATCTCATCGAATCTCTACACGATCTGAACCCTAGAAATTCTTTCGACGGTGCCGGAGATTAGGGGTTTCGGCGACCATAATTTGGCGGATTGAAGCGAGCGAAAGGAGGGATAAAAGAGGGTTTATAAAAGGGGGGTTTTTCAAAGTTTTTTTGGGTTTGAGGTCGACCCAAAAAATCACCGCGAGATTTGGAGATAGAGGGGATGGTGTTTTGGCTGGCAGTGAGGAGAGGAAGAGGACAAAGGTGGAGTAGGATAAGTTTATTATTATTTTTATTTTTTATGACAGTTAAGTAGGGTTATTTTGTGCATTTCATGCTAAATATAACAACCTCTGAGGCTCCTAACGAAAAACAAAGTTCAGTAGGGTTAAATGTCAAAAAAGAAACTAGGTAGGGTTTTTTGTCAAAGGAGTAAAACTCAGTAGGGTTATCTGAAATTTACCCTTGTTATATTGTGGATATATTGATGGAAAGAAGACAATGAATGAAAAAACTGCATATATATCAAATTCCCTTATCAGGGCCGACCCTGAGTTCACGGATGCCCGAGGCAAACTCCCGAAATGAGGCCCCCATACATATTTTTTATAAAAATTTTGGAAAAATAATATTTTGGTGAAATTTTAAAAAAAGTTTGCTATTTTTTTGCTACAATTCTGACAGAACCAATATATAATCTATATGGGTATAAAACACACACACACACACAAAATTGCACATGAGTAAATGAGTAATGTGGAGGATGGAGATTGGAGTCGGGAGTCGGAGTGACTGTTGGGCGGGGCTGTCATCGGAGATGGAGGCATCAGAGAGTGGATTGGGGGATTAGATTTAGGGATTGGGGATTTAGGTTTGAGGATTAGAAAAAGAATTGGGGAGAAAATGAATATAATGGAGTTGAGATTGGTATTAGGATCAGGTTTGGGTTGGAGCTGGAGGAAGAGTATTCAGGTTCGGGTGTCGGGTTGAGTATTCGGGTGTGGGTGTTCACGTGGGCCGATGAGAATAAATAAATGAAAATTTTGGGAATAGATAAATAGATAAGTAAACTAAGCCATACAAATAAATCAATCAAAAGTCCCAAAAGCCCAAATAAATAAGTCTCCCGACCTAAGAACTATTTTTTTAAAAAATAAAGACCCAAAAGTTTAAATTTGAGCCCCCTACACATATTGTAATTTAACTTCACGCACAAAATACGTATATATATTTATAAGGGAAACAAAATTTGAAAGCCCCTAAAATTACGAAAAAATTGGGAGTCCGAGATGGTCGCCTCTCCGGCCTCTACATTGGGGCCGGCCCTGTCCCTTATCAGGAGAAGCAAACGCTAGAAAATTCACACCTGTCCCTTTATAAGGAGAAGCAAACACTAGAAAATTCACACTAAACCAAGGGAATTAGATATGCAGTTTCTTCTAGTAAGACAAATCTAATAGGGAGGATGGGCCTGTTTTGGGAAAATTGGAAATACATTTTCTTATACATAGGCTCACTTAAATTCCACAAAACAAAGTAATATTCAGCAAGTGTTACAAGCTGAGAGTCATGGAAGGGATTGACAAACTTAAAGTACTGTCAACCGATACCAATTCTCTATGATAGCTAGGGTGTCGAATTCTTCTGCCAAACAACCATGCATGATCTACAAAGGGGCTTGACTCTGGTATAATTGTAAGTGGGAAGCAATCTTCCATAACTGTGCAAAATGGGAACAGCTCTGGCGGAATAACATTAGGTTTGTGCTTGACTAAATAATAGTAATACCATATAGCTCTAGTTTTTAATGAGAAGAACTAGAAACAAATAAAAATAAGATAACGTCTTTAATTCTGAGATGACAAGTGATGGATATCTTACAATATTCTGAGATAAGTGATGGATGTTACTAGACAGAACATCATCATTTGCCATGGCAGTTGGTGTCGTATATGTCTTCTAAGAGCTTCCACAGTCCCGTTCTTGCCAAATTTTGGGTAAATAGCAATTAAGAGCATCCACAGTCGTTTGCTATATACCCAAAATCTGGAAAATATAGAAAAAATCGAGCTGCAGTCGTTGTCTAAAAACCCAAAATTTGGGTGTACGATGAACAGTTGCGTGCCAAATATAGCAGACGGTTTGGCTATTTCCAAAATATAGAGGACGCAAGATTATCAACCGTCCGTCCTAATTGACGGAAGATAATCCTCCGTTTCGTACGAAAAGTACGTTCGTCAATGATTAACCATTTTTCTCTAAAAAAAAAACAAAAAAAAAAAAAATCAACAGACGGGTGATAATCAACCGTCCGATCAAAATGACAGTGCATATTTAACCGTCTGTGCGTTTTTTTTAAAAAAAAAAAAATTTAAACAGGGACGGTATATAAAACACCGTCCGTCCTAATTAACGGTTCATTATGAACCGTCCCAGGCCTTTTTTTTTTTTTTGTTTTTTTTTTGGCGTTTAGTGCATTAAAAAATAAAAATAAAAAAAAATTGCGTCCTTTTGGGCTTCAGGGTAAAACGATAGCTCAATACTGTCTTTTTTTTATGAAAACGATGGGAAGCTCAATACTGTAATTACTTTATAACAAAACTTGACATTTTATTTTTTTTTTGGTTTTTTTTAAAAAAAAAAAAAAAATCAAACAAAGTATACGGACGGCAGATTATATGGCGTGCGATGACTTTGACGGTGAAGTATAACCCGTCTATAGGTTTTTTTTTTTTTTTTAAAATAAAAAAATCAAACAAAGTCGACGGACGCTCGATGATACGCCGTGTGATGAGTTTGACGGAGTATTATAACCCGTCTTTTGGGTTTTTAAAAAAAAAAAATTCAAACAAAGTCAACGGACGCCATATGATACTCCGTGCGATCAGATTGACGGGATATTATAACCCGTCTATAGGTTTTTTTTCGCTCAGGGAAAGAAAAAAAAAAGTCGACGGACGGCATATGATACAACGTACGATGAGATTGACGGGATATTATAACCCGTCTTTGGTTTTTTTTTTAAAAAAAAAATTAAAAATAAAACAAAGTCGACGGACGGCGTATTATACACCGTGCGATGAGATTGACGGAATGTTATCTCCCGTCCGGCTATATTTTAGCTTTCAACGACTGCAGCAACATTCTTTTTTTCCTATTTTTAAAGCATCCACAGTCGTTCTAATTGCTATTTACCCAAAATTTGACAAGAACGACTGTGGATGCTTTAAAAATAGGAAAAAAAGAATGTTGCTGCAGTCGTCCAAAGCTATTTTCGATTGGTTGTTTGTTTTTCTTTAAACGACGGAAAATATTCCGCCGTCAATCTCCTCACACGGTATATTATACACCGTCGGTTGACTGTTTATTTTTTATTTTTTTTTTAAAAAAAAAAAAAACCCAACGACGGCATATAATGGACCGTTAATCTCTTCACACGATAATTAATCCACCGTCGGTTGACTTTTTTTTTTTTTTTTTTTAAGAAAACCCAGCGACGGATTATAATGTACTGTTAATCTCCTCACACGGTTTATAATCAACCGTTGGTTGACTGTGTTTTTTTTTTTTTATTTATTTTTTAAAAAACCCAACAACGGCTAATAATGCATCGTTAATTTCATGCCACGGATTATAATACACCGTTGGTTGTCAATTTTGAAAAAAAAATTTTTTTTAAAAATAAAAATCCAACAACGAGAAATATTCCACCGTCAATCTCAAGCCACGGGTTATATTACACCGTCGGTTGATTTTTTAAGAACTGGTTAATCACACGGTTTTTTTTTCTTTTTCAAAAACTGGTTAATCATTGGGCTAGCGTACTTTTGTACGAAACGGAGGATTATCTTCCGTCAATTAGGACGGACGGGGTATAATCTTGCGTTAGCTATATTTTCGAAATAGCCAAATCGTCTGCTATATTTGGCAAGCAACTGTTCATCGTATACCCAAAATTTGGGTATTTGGACGACGACTGCAGCTCGTTTTTTAGATATTTTTCCAAATTTTGGGTATTTAGCCCACGACTGTGGATGCTCTAAGAGCATCCACAATCGTTTTTCCCATTTGCTAAAAAATGGCAGCTACAGTAATAGCAAATATACTCGATCGCTGCAGTCGTCGTTTGCTATATTGTTTCTCATTTTTTAGAAATAAGCGAGCGACGGTATATGATATACCGTCTCATCGTTTCAAATAAATTAAAAAAAGTTAATTACTTATTAACTATTAAACTATATTAATTAACTAAATTAAATAATATAATAATAACTAAACCTAATTAATTAACTAACTAAACCTAATTATTACCTAAAACCTACCACTCAGCATTAATGGCAATCCACTTAGCCTTATATCACGGACGGTACATCATGTACCGTCTGGTGATTTTTTTTTTCTAATCACCCAATCCTGACTGTTCATTTATTTAAAAAAAAAAACAAATTAAAAAAAAAAGGAGAGACGGGATTTGATACCCCGGCCGGGGTATCATTCCCCGTCTGAGGGAATATAAAAAAAAATTATTTTTTATTTGGAGAGACGGGGTATCATACCCCGTCCGACCAATTTTTTTTTAAAAAAAATTGAAAATTATTGAGACGAGATATGATCTTCCGTCTGAATCGATTAAAAAATTATTAAATCGGAGGGACGGGATATGATATTCCGTCCTTTATAATTTGAGAAAGCGCATTTCGTTTCTCATATTTGAGAAATGAGAATAGAAAGTTTGCCAAAAAATGGCAAAATGAGAAACGATTGCAGCGCATCGTTTGCTATAATATGGCAAAATGGCAGATATAGAAAACGACTGTGGATGCTCTGAGACCTTTGTAGACCAGGGATGGCAATCGGGTCGAGCGGGTCGGGCCGGATCCTAATCTGCCGGGTTTACCCAGAGAGGGGGTAGGCTTGGGTCAAAACCTGGTCCGGACCGGATTGAATGTGTAAAAACTCCACCCGACCGACCCACCGACCCCTTGGGGTTGAACCCGAATTGGGCCGGGCCGGGTCGTGGGTTGGAGCTGGTTTTTTTTTTTTAGCTCAAAAAATTTAAAAAAATGTACAACAAGTACAAGAGTAAAAAAAATTGTATATATTGTTTATTTCAACTTGTAATAACATGTTTTTACAATATTTTTACATACAAATACGTGAAATAAAAACTAATAAATCATGCAAATTTATTGAATTACATGTTTACGAGGATAATCTAGAGTTCAAGATAGCCTAGAGTTAAATTGAAGAGAGGACATTGGACTACTGTCGTGCACCTCTACTTAACCTAAACCTAGGATCTCATCGCCCTAAATTTCTTACTAAGCTTGTTGATCTCCAGATGAGTTGCTTCCACTTGTTGAAGTGTCTATTGCTTGTCCTTGAGTCCCATCTTCAGCTTTCATCCAATCTTCGGTGCACTCTAGCATCTCTAATGAATCCGGCTTCAAGCAATTCCTATAATCTGTTAAAATTCTGCCACTTGTAGAAAAAAATACTTTCTGAAGCAACTATAGACATAAGAGAGGTTATTAGATCTCTAGTTATATATGAAAGAATTGGAAAAATAGTTTCATATTATTTCCACCATTGTAACACTTCAATCTTAGAATTATAACTCTTACTATCTGTTGCCGCTAAATTTGGTGTGGGGGCAAACAGATAGTATTTGTGGATTCTTAGGGAAACTGAATAGTAAACCTGTATACCTGTTCCATCGGAGTTTGACGCTGACTCCCGCCGTACACCTGCAAAAAGTACGAGACACCGGGGTTGTTCCCAGCGACGCACCCTCCGACGCTCAAGTCAGTAATCAGGAAAGTTATGAAAGAGCGCAAAAACTGGAGAAAGATTGATTACCTCTCAATGGAGATGGATGGGGGGTATTTATAGGCGTCGCTGGGACCAGATTAGGAATGTAATCCCCCTGTGGTTAGATAAGGAATGTAATCCCTAATCCCCAGTGAAGGGATAGATATGAATCAAGGCCGTTGATTAGGATTTAACCAGAAACCCTAATTCTATCCCTTCTGGACCGGGTTTGCTACGGGTTGAAACCCGCACCCAGTTGAGGTGGATCCGTTTGCGGGTAAGTGGGTCTTCGGGGAAGATAACCAGTACCCGCTTCAGACTCATTGGTAGGTGAAATTACCGTTTTACCCCCGGAGCTTCAAGATTCGTGCCCAATTTGGACGGTTCCGATTTAACCCCACTCCTAAAGACTGAGTTTGATCAGCCTTTGAGGAGTAGTTTAGCTGTTTTTAATGGCTAGTGGAGTTGTATCAGAGTCTAAATGGAGGGTTTTGAATCTCGAAGGGGCTAGTGAGGTGATTTTTCAAGCCGTAAGCTGTTCTTAAGCTCCTCTGGATGTTTGGTGGTTCCTATTTATTTTTCTCGGATTATTTATTTAATTTTGCGATGTGTTAACTAGTCGTTCGGGGGTCTTAACAATGCATTCTAGGTAATAATTGTTCGTTCAGGGGCTCAAAAACGTTCTCCTGAATTTGTAATTATTTTCTAGAATTTTTAGTTAATTTTTCCGAATTTTCAGTAATTTTTTCGCAATTTTTAAATAAATAAAGCGATTAAAATAAATAAAAATTAATTTTTAATACCGATTTATGGCGTGGCGCAATCTGGGCCCTTGATCAGCGGCGAGCGCGATTTTCTGGGCGATCAAACGATCCACGCTCCTCGGCAGATAGTTTCTTCAGATACGAGGGTCGGTTCCTCGTCTCCTCGGCTCGGCTGTTCGGCGCCAAGCTCGGAATCAGCCGAACTACGTGGCATGATCCTGAGCGTCCATCTCAGCGCGGATCCCCAAAAAATGCTATCTTGTCGTTTAGTGGACGTGGCAAGATCTGAGCCGTCCATCATGACGAACGCACTTTTTGACAAGATCCAACGGCTGAGGATGGTCGGCAGGTTTTTTCTCCATATTCGAGGGTCGGTTCCTCGTCCCCTCGGCTCGACAGGTCGGCATATAGCTTGGGATCAGCCGAACTACGTGGCGTGATCCTGAGCATCCATCTCAGTGCGGATCCCCGAAAAATACTATCTTGTCGTTTAGTGGACGTGGCAAGATCTGAGCCGTCCATCATGACGAGCGCGCTTTTTGACAAGATCCAACGGCTGAGGATGGTCGGCAGGTTTTTTCTCCATATTCGAGGGTCGGTTCCTCGTCCCCTTGGCTCGGCAGGTCGGCATATAGCTTGGAATCAGCCGAACTACGTGGCGTGATCCTGAGCGTCCATTTCAGCGCGAATCCCCAAAAAATACTATCTTGTCGTTTAGTGGACGTGGCAAGATCTGAGCCGTCCATCATGACGAGCGCGCTTTTAGACAAGATCCAACGGCTGAGGATGGTCGGCAGGTTTTTTCTCCATATACGAGGGTCGGTTCCTCGTCCCCTCGGTTCGGATGCTCGGTGCCTTTAGCCGAGGTATGGAGTTAGACGTTTTGAAGAGTCTTGGCTTTGAAGCGTCGCCACCCTCCGACCTAGTGGCTCGGCTGCTTAGCCAAGCTGTTCAGTAGCTCGGCTAGGCAGACTGGTGGCAGGCAGCTCGGAAGGTACACGTGGTCTGATCTGGAGCGTCCATCATTGCATGAATCTCGAGGGTTGGGTTCAGATTACGAGAAAACGTTATCTTGTCATTTTGTGAGCGTGGCGCAATCTGAACCGTCCATCGTGTCTTGACACGAATTTTGGAGAGATCCGACGGTGATTTGTCCTCAGAAGGATTTTTCTCTATATGTGAGGGTCGGTTCCTCGTCCCCTCCATTCGGATGCTCGGTGCCTTTAGCCGAGGTATGGAGTTAGACGTTTTGAAGAGTCTTGGCTTTGAAGCGTCGCCACCCTCTGACCCGTGGCTCGGCTGCTTAGCCAAGCTGTTCAGTAGCTCGGCTAGGCAGACCGGTGGCAGGCGGCTCGGAAGGTACACGTGGTCTGATCTGGAGCGTCCATCATTGCATGAATCTCGAGGGTTGGGTTCAGATTACGAGAAAACGTTATCTTGTCATTTTGTGAGCGTGGCGCAATCTGAACCGTCCATCGTGTCTTGACACGAATTTTGGAGAGATCCGACGGTGATCTGTCCTCGGAAGGATTTTTCTCCATATGTGAGGGTCGGTTCCTCGTCCCCTCCATTCGGATGCTCGGTGCCTTTAACCGAGGTATGAAGTTAGACGTTTTGAAGAGTCTTGGCTTTGAAGCGTCGCCACCCTCCGACCCAGTGGCTCGGCTGCTTAGCTAAGCTGTTCAGTAACTCGGCTAGGCAGACCGGTGGCAGGCGGCTCGGAAGGTACACGTGGTCAGATCTGGAGCGTCCATCATTGCATGAATCTCGAGGGTTGGGTTCAGAACACAAGAAAACATTATCTTGTCGTTTTGTGAGCGTGGCGCAATCTGAGCCGTCCATCGTGTCTTGACACGAATTTTGGAGAGATTCGACGGTGATCTGTCCTTGGAAGGATTTTTCTCCATATGTGAGGGTCGGTTCCTCGTCCCCTCGGTTCGGATGCTCGGTGCCTTTAACTGAGGTATGGAGTTAGACATTTTGAAGGGACTCAGAAGCTCGGTTGCTCAGCCAGGCTATTTGATAGCTCGGCTTGGCAGACCGGTGGCCGAGTCATGGACTTAAGTGATTTGAGGTGTTTTTGCTTTTCGAAACGTCGCAACTCTCTGCTTGACGCTTTGGCCTTTTAGTGGGCCTTTTAGATTCCCAAGGAGGCCCAACATCATACTGGGGTTATAAGCTCTCACTCCCCCACCCCCAAGTTCATTTCACCTTTTTACTCCAAACTTTTACTTTCACTCTTTGCGCTCTCTGCTAGCGGCGACTTTTGCTCCAAGGCGGTGAAGTTAGCTGTCGCTAGGCCAGGCGATTTCCGACGAGCTTATTCCGACCGTAAACGTCACTTCAAGGTCAGTCTCTTGCCTTAGCATTTTTATAGAGATGTCAAGGGTGAACTCGGGGAGTGAGGCCTCGTCCTCAGGCGATAGTGGTGCCGAGGAGAGGAGGCAGTCGGAGATCCGAAGGAAGGGGAAGCAAGTAACCGAGCCGTCTGTGGCCGAGGTGAGGAAGGAGAAGAAGAAGAGGAGGGTAGTGGCCCAATCTCCCATGGTCGAGGTGATTGTGGAGAATCCGAGGCAAGCCCCTGAGACGGGCCGATACCCTTGTGTACTGTCCGAGCACGCTGGGGTTAGGCAGTACGAGGGCGACCTCATGAAGAAGGCGATCATCGGCCAGTCGGAAGTTTACAAAGAGAATAACCCGGTTCTGACTACCGAGGCAGATGAGATTGGATAGGTGCTACCGAGAGGGACCTCCTTCGGATCAGAAAGGGGTTCGCCATCCCTCCGGAGTACAAGCTAATTCTCCCCGGCACTGGGATGCGGGCGAACTCCAAGCTGTCGTCGTCGGATATGTGCATGTTCGACTACGACTCTCTGAACGCCGGACTGCATTTTCCGCTGCATCCCTTCATTCGCCAGGTCCTCGGATGGTACTACCTCGCGCCGACCCAATTTATGCCGAACACATGGCGTCATGTGAACGCCTTCCTGCTCCAGTGTTGCAATGCCGAAGTCGAGCCGGACCTGACGGTCTTCCGAAGCATGTATCGGATAAACCGGATGCACAAGATCGAGCATCGATACTACCTGGTGCCGAGGAAGGGTGTTCGGATCATAGAAAACCCGGACTCGATCAAAGGCTGGAAGGAAAAGTTCTTCATATTGAGGGAGGCATCGATGCTGCAAATTCCGAGCCGGTGGAAGCCAGAGGTGCCCAAATTTGCGAGGGCCGACCCGAAACTGAATGTGGCCGAGGAGGAAGTGGCGAGGAAGATCGTAGCCCTCCCGATGTTGAGTTAGAGGGAGATGACCGAGGAGGTGCTGTTCGGGTCAGGCCTCAGTCCGATCGACCCGAGTACGCTCCTGACATCTTGTATTATCATTTTTTTTTCTAAGTCTTTAGCTCGGTTTACTGACTCAACTTGTTTTTTGTTTGGTACAGAAGCGCCGAAGATGGACATCAACGCCATGATGAACGAGAAGGGCAAGGTGGCTGGTGGTAGGAAGAGGAAAAGGCCGAGCACGACCGCCTCGTCAGGTCGGCAGCCCAAAGTTGCTTCGACTACCACTCTGCCTCCCCCGGTTACTGAGGTCCCCTCGTCGACGGTGGTCGTTGTCGAAGAGCCCTCAGCTCCCGTTGCTTCTGCCCCGGTCGGTGGGGCCTTCGACGTCTCGGCGGTGTTATCGCTTGAGGCTCCGCCGTTGACTGCTCAGGCCGAGGTGATCTTGACCGAGCAGCACAAGCAGCTGTTCGTTCCGAACTGGCAAGTGAAGAATCATGACGGATTCCTCGGCAACTCGCAGATGTCGATGCAGGCCATCAAACACTTGGCGACCCCGAAGGATCGAGCCGCGCTGTAGGCGGGGACGGTCGGTGACGACACTTATGAGGTCGCCCGGTCGCTTGTATCGGTAAGTCTCGTGTACCTTTTTTATGGAATTTCTTTAAGTATGCCGCTCGGCTCTTACCCTGTTCTCACCATCGTCTTGTTTTGGCAGGCCACTTGTCACTTCAACCATCTCCTCGAAGCGTTCGCCGAACAGGAGAAGGAGTTGAAGGCCGCCAGTGATAAGGACAGGGCGGACAAGGTGAAGGCGGTTCGGCAGCTCGAGGCCGAGCAGAGGCGAGCCGAGGACTTGGAAGTCCAGGTTGCCGATCTTGTGGCCGACCTGGAGTGAGTCAAGGGGCGGCTCGCTGAGGAGTCTGCCAAAGCCGCCAAGGCTGCCGAGGAGTTGGCTGCGTCAGCGAAGGCTCTGGCCGAGGTGAAGGCGGAGAAAGAGGCCTTGGCAACGAAGATCAAGGCCGAGGTCGAGGCCAAAGCGAAGAAGCACATGGCCTCGAACATGGAGAAGTCCTACCAGAGGGCGCTCGACCATGTTCAGGACCGCGTCCCCGGCTTCGAGCGGGTCGGCTACAGACTGTGGCCCGAATCCCCATCGGACGGTGAGGAGGAAGGAGGCGAAGGTGACGAGGTGGAGGGCGACGAGGAGGAGGAGGTTGTCGCCGACGCTTTGGAGACAAACCCCCAGGGCGAGGCGAGAAATGAGGGGCCATCTGGCGAGGCGCCTGTGGTCGAACCGGCGACGCAGGTGGACCCCTGATCTTCTCGTCTCTTTGTAGTCTTTGTTTTCTTTTTTCAAAAATGTAATGCCTTTTTTGCGGACTGGCCACCACTTCTTTCCATGAATGAAAATCTTTGTTTCAAATTTGTGCAAGTGTTTGGGTCGGTGTGTAGTTTTCCAATTGCGATGTTCTTGTATTTCAGATCCTCGATCACACCCCAAATACCGCAGCGGCTCGGCGACGTGCCGAGCTGTTCAAGCAATCTCGCGAGGCTCGACTCGTGGGTGAGATCGAGCTCACAAGAAGGTTGATGTTCAACGTGGAGAAGAAGAACAACGAGCTTCTGGCCGAGGTGCACCATCTCCGGATAGTTGAGGAGGAGCTTTCGACGAAAGAGGCAGAGCTAGCCTCGGTGTTGGCCGAGCGAGATGAGCTCGAGAAGAAGGTCGAGCAGCTGTAGAGGGTCATAGTCAACAAGAGCATCGAGGTGACCAACTTACGTCGTATTATATCCGACAGCGCTGAGTACCCCGGTTCGGCAAAGCTCCCTCGGTTCAAGATAATGGTTAAGGACGACACTCTGAAGGATAGGATCGTCGAGCTCGAGGAGGAGGTGGCTCGACTGAAGCCTCAGCCTGTGAGAGCTAATGTTCGCAGCACTTCTTGCACTCGCGAGGACAGAGAACGGGGGATCACCTTCTACGAGCTAGCGACTTGTGGCCAAGTTATTGGTCGGACTGCGGCTGACACACAAAGCGGAGTAGCTGTCAGATCGAGTGGAGCCTCGGTCGGAGCAACCGTTAGGGTTAGTGGCGAGGCAGCATCCCAGTTCGTCGGCCTAGAGACAAGCTCGGGGGTGAAAAGACGGAAACCGCGATTGTCTCTGAATCGAAACGTCCCTGTTCCGAGGAGGCACTGAACGGATGGCGTCGAGCCTTTTACTTGCATCGTCTCTGTTGTTGTAATAACATGCCTTGTAATTTATTTAGTTGCTTTCCCGCTGTAACTGTCTGCCTTGTAAATTTACCAAGTATCTTAATAAAATCGAGGTTGTTTTGTTTGTCGTTGTGCCATGGTCGCCTTATTCTTGACGCCGAACCATAAGGACCCATAGTTGTCTCCTTTGTAGGTTTTTGCCGCAGCACTTTGGTTTTTCGCTCGGAGTATACCGAGGTGACTGCGGGCTTCCGAGGTGTGCTAGCTCGGACATCAGATTCTGGCCACGTGGCAACATCCAGACGGTCGATCATGATCATGGTACGTATCACGAGGTAGGAGGCACGAGTTCCAAGAAAACACTATCTTGTCGTTTTGTGGACGCGTGGCACGATCAGATCCGTTCATCACATTCTACCATGCATTTTGAGATGATCCAACGGCAAAATCGGTTTGGCAGAATTTTTCTCCATATACGAGGGTCAGTTCCTCGTCCGCTCGGCTCGGGGTTTTGAGTGAGCGCAGTTCAGCTGAACGATGGATTCCGAACCACCATTAGAGTTGCTCGACGGTTATGGGAGCAGTTCCGGACGGCAACCTACTTCTAGCTCGCTTACGAGTGAGCTGGCAAAGTAGGGTCGAGCCGAGTGTTGGACTCCGAACCATCGGTAGAGTTGTTCAACGGTTGTGGGAGCAGTTCCGAACAGCGACCTACTTCTAGCTCGCTTACGAGCGAGCTGGCGAAGTAGGGTCGAGCCGAGTGTTGGACTCCGAACCTTCGGTAGTGTTGTTCAACGGTTGTGGGAACAGTTCCGAACGGTGACCTACTTCTAGCTCGCTTACAAGCGAGCTGGCGAAGTAGGGTCGAGCCGAGTGTTGGACTCCGAACCATCGGTAGAGTTGTTCAACGGTTGTGGGAGCAGTTCCGAACGGCGACCTACTTCTAGCTCGCTTACGAGTGAGCTGGCGAAGTAGGGTCGAGCCGAGTGTTGGACTCCGAACCATCGGTAGAGTTGTTCAACGGTTGTGGGAGCAGTTCCGAATGACGACCTACTTCTAGCTCGCTTACGAGCGAGCTGGCAAAGTAGGGTGAGCCGAGTGTTGGACTCCGAACCATCGGTAGAGTTGTTCAACGGTTGTGGGAGCAGTTCCGAACGGCGACCTTCTTCTAGCTCGCCGAGGAGCGAACTTGCGAAGTAGGGTCAAGCCGAGTGTTGGGCTCCGAACCATCGGTAGAGTTGTTCAACGGTTGTGGGAGCAGTTCCGAACGGTGACCTACTTCTAGCTCGCTTATAAGCGAGCTGGCGAAGTAGGGTCGAGCCGAGTGTTGGACTCCGAACCATCGGTAGAGTGAAGAGTAAAGGCAGAGAGTTGTAAGCATTTTTTACAAGTAACATATGAAAAAACTCTTTATTGATGACTAATGGCCGACTGCTTCTAAAGTTGCAAGCCGTTATTACAAGAGAAAAATAAAGAAAATCATTACAAGTAATAGGAGAGGAACGGTTCGGCATCTCCAAGTGCTTAGAGAGGCGTTGGTGCTCTCTTGGTACTTTAAGAGATGATCGGCATTCCATGTCCTAGGGATCTCCCTTCCTTCTGGATCTTCTAGTCTGTACGTACCGGGCCGAACTTCTTTGACGATCTTGTAAGGTCCCTCCCAGTTCGGAGCGAGTTTACTCTTCTGACCGGGGAAAGAGATGGCTAACTTCCTGAGGACCAGGTCTCCTTCTTTGAGGTCGGTAGGACGGACTTTCTTGTTGTATGCCATCTCGATCCTTCTTCGGTAGCTTTGTTGACGAATGGCAGCTCTTTCTCGGATCTCATCTATCAGGTCTAGACTTGCTCGGAGCTCTCTGGCATTTTGCTCTTCTTCATAAGCTATTAGACGAGAAGGTATTCTGACTTCCAGGGGGATGATGGCCTCAGACCCATAGGTGTGATTAAATGGGCTCTCTCCTGTGGGGGTCCGTTTTGTGGTGCGGTAGTTCCACAGCACATTGGGAAGCTGATCGGCCCATAAGCCTTTGGAACACTTATCTAACCTCTTCTTAATGCCGGAGAGGATCTGTTGGTTAGCATTTTCGGCTTGGCCATTCGACTGAGGATGAGAGACGGAGGAGAACCGGTGTTGGATGGCAAGGTCTTCGCATAGAGCTCGGAAGGCAGCCCCGGTGAACTGGGTTCCGTTGTCTGTTATTAGGACCCTAGGGATGCAGAATCGGCAGATCATGCTCTTCCAAAAGAACTGGACGACCTTGTTCTCGGTGATCGTGGCCAAGGGCTCGGCTTCTATCCATTTCAAGAAGTAGTCGATCGCCACGACTAAGAATTTGAACTGTCCGGGAGCTGGCAGAAATGGCCCTAGTAAATCCATCCCCCACATTGCGAAGGGGATCGGACTTGATAGGGAAGTGAGTGGAGCTTGTGGGAGGCGTCGGATGTCGGAGTACTTCTGACAGGAGCTGCATTGCCGAACGTGTCGTTTGGCGTCTAATAGGAGAGTGGGCCAGAAATATCCGTAGTTCAACACCTTGCGTGCTAGAGCTCTGGAACCCGAATGTGCTCCGCCGATGCCCTCATAAAGTTCTTGCAGGGCGTATTCGGCTTGCCTGGGGGAGAGGCATCTCAGGTACGGCCTGCCGTCGACCTGTGTGAAGGAGCGTTTGTATAGGATGCCTCCGATCAGTGTGTAATGCTCGGCCCGGGTTCTTACTCTTTGAGCTTCCTTGGGATCCTCGGGGAGGAGTCCGTCCCTTAAAAGTTCGATGAGGGGTTTCATCCAGTTATCTTCAAGTAGGATAGGCAGCGACTCTATGGAGTCGGAGGTTTTGTCCTTTATACTCGGCTTCAGAAGAACCTCTATCAAGACGGTCTGCTCGAGACCTTGAAGGGAGGAGGAGGCTAGTTTGGAGAGGGCGTCGGCCTGAGCATTTTCTTCTCGGGGGATTCTTTGGATGAGGGCTTCTTCAAATAGTGCCATGAGGCTCTTGACTTTGGCTAAGTATTTAACCATCCTGTCATCGCGTGCTTCATACTCGCCGAGGACCTGATTGACGACTAGCTGAGAGTCGCTAAAGATCCGGAGGCGTTGGGCCCCTGCATTTCGAGCCATTCCAAGGCCGGCTATGAGTGCCTCGTATTCTGCTTCGTTGTTCGAGACCTTGAAGTTGATACGGAGGGAGTATTGGAGGATGAAGTCATCTGGGCCTGCCAGAATGACCCCTGTCCCGCTTCCTTCATTGCAGGAGGATCCGTCCACATAAACCGACCAGACGGGTGGTCTTTTCACTGTTTGGCTGGACTTGGGGATGATACTTTCAACTATGAAATCTGCTAAGGCCTGAGCCTTGATCGCGGTCCGAGGCTAATAAGTTATATCGTGCTGGCTCAGCTCGATAGACCACTTCATAAGGCGACCCGATGTCTCCGGCTTGTGGCTGGTCAGTAAGAACGACCACCGAATGGGACTGAAAGTACGGACGAAGCTTTCTTGCGGCCATCACCAGGGCATAAGCCATCTTTTCTATCTTCGGGTATCGGAGCTCGGCGTCCCGAAGCACCTTGCTCACATAGTAGATGGGCTTCTGAGCCCGGTCTGCTTCCCTTACTAAAACGGCGCTAAGAGTCTGCTCGAAGGCTGCCAGGTAGAGGTAGAGGGGTTCGCCAGGAATTGGTTTGCTGAGGAGGGGAGGATTGACGTGGTAAGCCTTGAGCTGGTCGAAGGACTCCTGTTGCTGTTGTCCCCATTCGAAACCTTTAGCCCCTTTGAGGGCCTTGAAGAAAGGGAGACATTTCTCCCCTGACTTCGAGAGAAAATGCCCTACGGCGGCCAAGTGGCCTGTCAACCTCTGAACTTCCTTAACATTCTTGGGGGGTGCCATGTCTAATATGGCCTTGATTTTCTCTGGGTTTGCTTCAATTCCTCGCTGGCTAACCATGAAGCCGAGAAACTTTCCTGACGAGACACCGAACGCACACTTGTTCGGATTGAGTCTCATGTTGTGCTTTCTCAGAACATCAAACTCCTCTTGGAGGTCGATTACATGGTCAGGACCTCGGATGCTTTTTACAAGCATGTCGTCAACATACACTTCTATATTACGGCCGATTTGAGCTTGGAAAACCTTGTTGACGAGGCGTTGGTATGTGGCTCCGGCATTCTTCAGACCGAAGGGCATGACCCTGTAGCAATAGAGGCCCTGGTCGGTTACGAATGAGGTCTTCGGGATATCCGGAGGGAACATCCGGATCTGGTTGTAGCCTGAGAAGGCATCCATGAAGCCGAGGAGTTCATGTTCCGAGGTGGCATCGATCAGAGTGTCAATACTCGGAAGAGGAAAGGGATCCTTGGGGCAGGCCTTGTTGAGATCAGTAAAATCAATACAAATCCTCCAAGTCCCATTGGACTTCTTCACCATTACTACATTTGACAACCACTCGGGATAGTTCACCTCTTGTATAAACCGGGCCTTCAAGAGCTTGTCCACCTCCTCTTTTATAGCTAGCTGGCGTTCGGGGGCGAACTTGCGCCTCTTCTGTTGAACCGGTTTGGATCCCGGAACAACGCTGAGGTGGTGGACTAAGAGCTCTTCGGAAATTCCGGGCATGTCGGCAGCTGACCAAGCAAAGAGGTCTCGGTTCCTTCGAATGCACTGTACAATGTCCGAGCATAGGGCGGACGGGAGAGTCTTGCTAACAAAGAACTTACGAGTTGGATCCTGCTCAGAAAAGAGCACTTCCTCCAATTCATCCACCGGCTCGGACGTTGGTCGGGCAGCATCTTGGGGGATTTCCAGAGTTTCTAAGGAGAGGATTGGACCGAGGGTAGAGGTCATGTAGCACCTGCGTGCTGTTTCCTGATTGCCTTTCACCTCCCTGACTCCGGCCCGAGTTGGAAACTTCATTTTGAGGTGATAGGCAGAGGGGACAGCTTCGAGGGCGGCTAGGCCGGGCCGAACCAGTATGACGTTGTAGGCAGCAGGGACATCTACAACCATGAAGTCCATCGGCTCCGTTCGGGTGGTAGGAGTTTGGCCAGCGGTTACATCGAGGGTGATCACCCCTTCGATTGTCACTGGTACTCCCGTGAACCCATGGAACGTGTAGCTGGCGGGCTTGAGTCTATCTCGGGAAAGTCTGAGGCCTTTGAAAGTGGCGAGGAAGAGGATGTTAACGGAGCTACCATTGTCCACTAGGATCCTCTCCACTTTGAAGTTCGCCATGTGGAGACTGATGACGAGTGCGTCACAATGGGGCGTTATGACACCCTCAAGGTTTTCATCTGAGAAGGTGACGGGCACTCCGAGGCCTTTAGGAGGAGGGTTGGTTCGAACCGAGTTGACTTCTCTTATAAATGCCTTACGAGAGGAGTTTGAGGAGCCCCCCATTGGACCCCCATGAATGAGGTGGAGGACACGTTCTTCCTCGAGGTCGGGCGTTTCATCGTGTTCCGGACGCTTATTAGCCCCCCGAGGCGGGGGAGGAAGTTCGGCTCGGTCCTTTCTCACGAATCTGGTCAGCTGCCCCCTCTGGATAAGGGCTTCTATCTCGTTCTTCAAGGCCCGACAATCATTGGTGTCGTGCCCGTGGTCCCGGTGATAATGGCACCACTTCTCTTTATCTCTTTTCTTGGCAGGGGTGTTCATCCTCGGAGCAGGAGGTATGATCCCTTCCTTCTCAACTTCCATCAGAATGGTAGAAACATTAGTGGTGAGGGGAGTGAACTTCTCGAATCTGGGGGGAGGTCGGCGCTGGCCGGCATTATCCTTCTAGAGCTTCTTGGCTCCTTCCTCTTCTGTTCCTTTTCTCTTAACCCCGGAGGAAGACCCCTCCAAGTTGGGGCGGTGCTCGGCTTCTTCGGCCCGAATATACTTTTCACTTCGGAGGAGGAGGTCGGAGAAATTCTGAGGAGGCTTCTTGGCGAGGGAGGAGCGGAGGTTGGGATTGAGGACATTGGACTGAAATGCTGCCGCAGCGACCGACTGGTCGAGGGATGCTATGGACCTGGCTTCAGCTGTGAACCTCTTCACATAGTCTCTCAACTTTTCACCCTTCTTCTGGTGGAGGTACAGTAGCGAGATGCTGGTCTTCTCGGTTCTACAGCTACTTACAAAATGTGTGACGAAGAGGGTCTCGAATTGCTCGAAGGAGAATATGGAGGATGGGGCAAGGCGAGAGTACCATTCTCGAGCTGGGACCTTAAGAGTTGCGGGGAAGGTTTTGCAGAAGAGAGCATCGGAATCTTGATGAATGAGCATTAGGGTCTTGAAGCTTTCGATGTGATCGACGGGGTCAGTCTCCCCAGAGTAGGTCTCAAATTGAGGAGGCTTGAAGCCGATTGGTACAGGTGCATCCATTATGGTTCGGGAAAAAGGAGGTCTGCTAGGACGAAGGGTCCTTCCTCTAAGCTCCTCTTCTCGGTCTAACTGACCCAAGCGCCTCTCCATCTCATGGAGACGGCGGTATACAGCGTCGTCCCTTCGACGGTAATCAGCCGAGCCTCTAGACTAGTCTTCGTACGAGGGAGAGTGGGGGCTACGACGTCGGTAGCTCCTGGAGCGACGAGGACTTGGAGTACGTCGGGAGTTGCTAGGAGCGGGAGGAGGAGTTGGGGATCGTCGGCGAGGACTTCGAACCGAAGGAGGAGAGGGAATCTTTGGAGCATTAGTGTTAGGACGGAGATTGAGAGCTTGCAGGACGGTCGCTTGGAACTGCTGGAACTCGGCACGAGTGATGGGTGCCTCATCGTTCCTCGGCTGTTGCCGACCTGCAGGGGAGTGTGGTCTTCTTTTGTGATGCTCGGGGGACTCTCTCCGCCCCCTTCGGATAGGGGACCTTCTGTATTCTCGGCGGCGAGGAGATTGCTCATCCGGACGGTGTTGGCGGGAGGTTCCCTCTCGGGCCCGCTTTTCATCCAGATGGCGGCGAAGATCCTCGTCCTTCTGCCGGTTGAGGACGGTGTTGTAGAGACCGGAAGCTCGGGGATGATGGGAGGCCATAGAGTCCGAAGAGGCATTGTGGATGGAAACGTGGTCCGGATGGAGTGGTTGTTTCTGCGGATTGGGACCCCTAGGAGGTTGCTGGTTCTGCGGAGGAGGCAGGTCCTGCTGGAGTGGGTCTTCCGCTGGAGGAGAAAGTTGCCCTTGCTGTTGAGCCGGCTGAGGAGGAACTTTCTGTTGCTGATCGGGGTTGGGTCCTCGATTGGACCCTCTAGATCTGACTTTCCTAGGAGGCTTGGCTGGAAGAGATCTGACAACGGGAAGAGGAGAGGTTGCTATTCGTTAGTTCCCCACAGACGGCTCCAATCTGTTGCCGCTAAATTTGGTGTGGGGGCAAACAGATAGTATTTGTGGATTCTTAGGGAAACTGAATAGTAAACCTGTATACCTGTTTCGTCGGAGTTTGGCGCCGACTCCCGCCGTACACCTGCAAAAAGTGCGAGACACCGGGGTTGTTCTCGGCGACGCACCCTCCGACGCTCAAGTCAGTAATCAGGGAAGATTATAAAAGAGCGCAAAAACTGGAGAAAGATTGATTACCTCTCAATGGAGATGGATGGGGGGTATTTATAGGCGCCGCTGGGACCAGATTAGGAATGTAATCCCCCTATGGTTAGATAAGGAATGTAATCCCTAATCCCCAGTGAAGGGATAGATATGAATCAAGGCCGTTGATTAGGATTTAACCAGAAACCCTAATTCTATCCCTTCTGGACCGGGTTTGCTACGGGTTGAAACCCGCACCCAGTTGAGGTGGATCCATTTGTGGGTAAGTGGGTCTTCGGGGAAGATAAACAGTACCCGCTTCAGACCCGTTGGTAGGTGAAATTACCGTTTTACCCCCGGAGCTTTAAGATTCGTGCCCAATTTGGACGGTTCCGATTTAACCCCATTTTTGGCCATATCACTATCTTATTGATTATACCAGTTTAATTCATTAGGTGCATTAGGCCTAGGTTTTTTTAGATTGAATACGAGCAAGTAAATTAGCAGTGGTATCTGTACTCTTAGTCTTACCTCTAGAAGAAGAATAAGAAGTTGATATATTAGTTTGGCATGTTGTCCTAGTAAATGCATAAGTTCATTCGTAAAAATCATACAAGTTATTCAATGTCGATTCAAATGTAACTAAATATTCATTACATTCATATTTAGAGTCTTCTTGAAGTAAACTATAAAATATTTTAATCAAACTCTTCGTACTTGCTAATTTGATATGATGATCCATAACAATAGCAATTCAATACAACATAGGAGGAGGATTAAATACTTTTAAAATTTATCATAAGCGGGAATTCGAATAACAATATGGCTAATGTAAGGGTCCGAAATCATGTCCTGAAAAGTTTGCATCATAGTAATTATTAAAATATCAATACTACTAGAAGTGAAATCATAAAATTTTGAAAACTTCACAGTTGCGGTTTTAGAAGGTTCCAAGATTCTTAACAAAAATTTGACAAAAAATCGTGATTCGGGAGTCTTTTGAAAATTTTCATGTTTTTAGCAAACAAAAATCATTTATAACCTCTTTGTATTAAGTAAAAACATTTAATAAGTCGAAAGTAGAGTTCCATCGGTGTTTAACATCTTTAGGAATCTAAAATGTACTCCCTTAAGATTACACCATTCTTTAAATTATTGAAGCATAGTATCACTCAAAGCGATAAAATATACACAATTTCTGATTGCATTCACATATGGATTGGCTACTTTCAAAGTATCTCTGTACACATAAATTTAGAATATGACATGCACATCTAACATGATTTTTTTTCGTTTACATGGAGCTAATTGTTGTTTTAATGTACTAATCGAACTATTGTTGTTAGATGCATTATCAAAACTAATTGAAAAAATTATATTACGAATTTGAAATAAATCACAAACTTCTAAAATATGTGTTACGATAACCGGACCACTATGGGGGTACGACAAAGCAGCAAGTAATATGATTCTCTTTTGAATGAGCCAATCACTATCAATCCAATGAAAAATTATGCCCATCATCAGAATATCGTTACAACCTTTCAATAATCGGAAGTTAACGATACTCTAAAAGTTAAAGAATACAAAAGTGCAATTAAAGCGTCTCTCATTTTGAAATAAAGTTTAAAACAATCGGCCTTGAGTATGTTTCTAGGAATTCTTTTGAAATTTAGATTTAGTACATTTTGGTTAAGAACCTCTAGATTCTTACTCTCGGAATAGGAAAAATGTAACTATTCCTTAATAACTGTTTGACCATTTCCCGCTGAACAATTTCAGGATCATAGCTATGGCTATCTATTTGCCCAGTCCTAGGATTGATCTTTTGTTGTGTTTGTTGGTCATTAACTAGTTCGGGGTGTATAACCATAATGTGTCGTCTAATTGTACCCATCCCCTCACCTAACTTTTGTTACATATTTTACAAATCTTATGTCCTATACTAGGATTCTTCTCGTCCGGGATATAGTCAGAATATTTATGCTAATCACTAGTTTCCTCTTTATGTTTTCCACAAGAAGTGGGTTGAGCGGATTCAGTTTCATGTGTTTGTGTGTCACTAGTATGCGTTTATGCATTTCTTGTTGTGTGTCGAGATCATAATCGTGTGGAGGAATATCTTCATAACCTATGTTAAGGTTATGGTTATATTCGGTCTCTAATTGTTGGATTATTGGTGGTCGACGAGATGAACTAGTTGAATCTTATTCACTTTGGCTACGACCGCTACCTCGTGATTGTGACATGATAAATGTAATATAATAGTAATGTATGTAAAAAATAATTTATAGTGTTTTTGTAGTGTATGTGAAAAAAAGAAAACAATATATATAGGAGGGTTGAGAGAGTTAAGGTAGTAGTATATGTGGTGAAAAAAACGATAGAAGGGTTGAGAGATAGAGAGAGTAGCGAAAACCAATAAACAAGTTTAATAAAAATGAATTAAAGATACAAAAATACTAAGAGCATCTCCAATTGTTTGCTATTTTGCCATTTTGGCAAAAAAATGGCAAAATAGCGCTGCAATCGTTTTCTATTTTGCCAAATTTTAGAAAATGAGGAACAATAACTTGTCAAATTTGAGAAAAAAATTTGGCAATTGTCAAATATAGCAGATGGAACAAGATGTTTTGTCTCTATATTTTTTAATTTTTTAAACGCATCGGACGAAACAACTTGTTTCGTCCAAAAAGAATTTAATTTTTTTTTACTGTATGAACGATCGGACGGAATAACATGTTCCGTCCTAATTTAAAAAAAAATAAAAAAAACATCGGACCAATGGCAAATAAAAACAAAAGAAATGGTCAGACGGAACAACATGTTCCGTCTTTCCATTTATTTGTTTTGGAAAATTTACTCCACGTCCCTATTAATCCATTTATTTTCATATATTGCAAAATTCATTTCAAACTAAGTTAAAAATAAATTACATCAAAGTCCAAGAGTCTCAAATTATTTTTTAAAGTTATTTTGATTGGTTGGACGGAACAACATGTTCCATCCGTCAATTTGTTTTTCCCATTTGCTATATTATGGCAAACTACGACTGTAGCAAAACGCTCGATTTGCCATTTTCTATTTTGCCAAATTATCAAAATAGCAAAAACGATTGGAGATGATCTAAAGAGTTGAGAAAGTTGAGAAATTGTGATACAGTATGTAACCCCTATTGCTCACTTTTGTATTTTTATTATATTTTAATAAAATTCCGAATTATTTATTTTATTTTTGGATTGTGTTTATTGCTTGTTGTTGTTGTTTTCTTGAGATTCGTTCCGTTGGTTTCAGCCTTTATTTTCTCTTTTGTTTGATCTACAACTTGTTCTTGACTTTGTCTATTTTTTAAACCTATTTTTGGCCTAATTGCCTCTTATTGGATCCCTTTCACCCTATTGGATACTACCCAGTTCATCCAAACCCATTTTGTCCCTATTTATACATCCTAATTGAACCCTAACCCTAATTACAAAACCCTAATGCATCTTCTCTCTCTCCTAGCCATCACCCCCTCTCTCTCTCTCCCTACTCCCGACCTACCCCGACTACCCCCGCTCCATCGTTGTCTCCGATCGTAGGCGACACACTCCCCCACCGCTCTCCTTTCCTTCTTCCTCCTTGCATTGCAAACCAACACCCCAGGCCGACCCATGCCGTGCTCCCTGTGCTTGGCCGTCGCCTGCAGTCGAGTGCCGAACCGCGACCCCCTGTTACCGTCGCTGCCTTCCCCCTGGGCGGTCGTCGCCTTTGCTGGTGGTGCTGCTGTCTGCCCTTGCATTCGGTGGCTGCTGTCTCTTTGTGCTTGGTTGAGTGCATGCGCTTTTGTGTGCGCGTGTGTTCGTTCGTTGGAGTTCTCTTCTCTCGTTTCTTATTCGTATTCATGTGTTCGTTGTATAGGATCAGTTCCCGTTATTCTATTCTTTGCTTTCGTCGTCTTCATAATCAAGCAAGTAGCTTGTATGTATTTTTTTTGTCATACAAGTTAAATACCGTAAGTAATCTAGTATGATAATAATTGTACTCTCATGATGATCCTAAATTGTTAGTTTAACCATTGACATCATCACTTGATCATGAGTAGTTACAACAATTGACACCCGTTGCATGAAAACAATTAGGTTAGTGAACATCTTGATTGTATGTTGTTTGTGACACCCTGCATATTGTAGTTGACTATTGTTTGGATGTTTGTTGGATGTATTACCTCATCATAGACTATTTGTACACATGCCATGCTGATTTTGTACAGTAATTTCGCCCCTGTTAGCAACAGTAAAATAAATAAGTTTGTTAACATGAATTGTAGCCTATGTTTTCTAGTTTCCAAAACTTTTGATGGATCTGAATTCCAATTTTTGATGCATGAGTTATTGCTGTTTTACTGCAGACATATCGTATTTTCCAGATTTTAAACTATATGTATTCTGTTTAAAATATTATTTTAAAACTGATATTAAAAGTTGAATTTGAACCCTATATTTTGCTGAGTATGTTTAGACATGATTGGGATCAGTCCCTAATTTTTGTGAAATTATTTACTGATATTTATATCTCTTTTCATATTGATGAAACAATCAATTTATTTTCCAAACTACATGCTGTTCAGTATAGAACTAAGTTTTCAACCTGATTCTATTTTTTTTGATAAAAACCTTGTAAATATGAACTTTAGCCTTATCTGTCTATTTTATCACCCTTTTTACGGATCTAGATTTCGATTTATATTTTATGAATTATCTCTGTTTTGGTACTGCTGTGTTTGAGCTTTCAGAATTAAGATTTTGTTGCATGACTCTGTTTTCCCAATTTTATTAACTATATCATTTGTAATAAATCCATGATATTTTATATTTTAAAACTAGATATACTAGAGAATCTTCCAGATTTTTCTCAAATTTAATTATGATGATTTTGGACTCTTTTCATGCTTATAAACTAGATTTTGCATTTTCTGGCTGAACCTAATTTATGTATTAATTGCTTTTTTCGACCCTGATTTTTTGGCTAATATGTGACTTATATATATGTGCTGAAATCGACAGAGAGTCTAGTTTCTAGATTTTCTAATGGATTTGGATTTTTCTATTCTGTAGTAACGAGAATCTCAAATTTGGTACATTAGTGTCTTGCTGTCCAGAACTGAATGTTTCGTTATTTTGACCGTTATAAGTTGTTTTTATCAACCATTTGTATTCCTACTTCATCTTAGACTTGTCCCTGTTCATGCTATGTTCTTATACTATTTGTATTTGTTCACACCTGTTGTTAATAATGAAAATAATTAAGCCGAGGTTCTATGGGACAAAATCGAGTAGTGGACAATATAGAAATGCATATTCGGAGGGAACTCGTTTTCCCCACTGTTTACCGTGGTACCTACTGTTTATCTCTGGATGTATGAGGGCATGATCCATGACACCGTTTTCTATTACTGTTACTGTTACTGTTTGTCTGAATATACTGCTCTCTAGAAGTTTCACTACAAAATTTTAAAGCGAAACTGTTTGTTGGAGCAACCATCTGTTAAAATCTAGGATGCATGAAGTTTTGAGCTGCGCTAATGGAAAATTACTATTTATTGTTTTGCATTGAACTATTTATTTCATGGATTGTATTGAGACTTGTATTTGAGCTTATTGTCCGAGGATTGTTGTTTTGATTTCAGATCTTGTATTGTTGGAATATTATTATTATTGCAATAAATACTGTTGAGTTATGTTTATTTTTGCATGCTTGGTTGGAGTATATTGTTATATATACTATTATGATGAGTCAGGCAGGTCCGTACAGCTTATGGATGGTGAAAACTATTCGCTGGGCTTAGTCACATACTGTATTCTGTATTCTTTGGAAAGCGGCCCGTGACAAGGTTTTCTGTGGACCGTCCTGATCCTCCACGGAGGGATGTTGTTTGCGACTTTTGCAAGACCCCTGGGCATTTGGGCAAGGATTGCTGGAAGGCCAATCGCCGTTGTCCCGGCTGTGGTGCTATTGACCACTTAATTTGAGATTGTCCTCAGAGGAGGCACGACCAGGCCACAGTTGCGACAGTCCGTAGTTAGGCTAGATCGCCACTTCCCCCTCAGCATCAGGTTGTCGGTCAGAGGACATCTGGTACAGGGAGAGGTCAGGCTTTCAACTTGATCGCGAAGGAAGCTCAGACCGTGGAGGAAGTCGTTGCAGGTATTTCTTTTGTGTTTTCTTTTGTTGTTCTGTTATTTGTTCCTTGTTTCATATATTTCCTTTTGCATCTTTATTTCATGTTGTTTTCCTTGTATCTTTTCCATATCCCTTGTTTACCTTTCACCTGTTCATCTTTTCCCTTGTTCGGCTCTATCTTAGGTGTGATTCTTATCCCTTCTGTTCCTGCTCGTGTTCTTTTTGATCCTGGGGCAACCCATTCCTTTGTCTCCTCATACTTTGTGGATCAGCATCAGTTGGTATGTAGTGAGTTTTCGGTTGCTTGGTATATCACTACAGGTGGCGGTATTTTCGTTTGTTCCCGGGAGTGCAACCAGAGTCCCGTGGTTGTTGGAAGTGCTGGTTTCAGTGCAGATCTGATTGTGATTGGCAGTTCAGGGTTTGATGTAATTCTCGGCATGGATTGGCTGGGTGAGACCCATGCTATGATCGATTTTCATGCAAAGAAGGTTGTTTTCAGAATGCCAGGCCGTCCAGATTTTGAGTTCCATGATGGGGAGTTACCCTTTGGGCGTGGTCAGGAAGTTGTTGTCGATGCTGGTTGTGCAATGGAGTTGCATTCAGGCTGTGAGGTTGCGCCTCTTGTTGTGCAGGAATTTTTGGATGTGTTTCCTGAGGAGTTGCCTGGGCTATCCCTGGTAGGGATGTTGAATTCCATATTGATGTTCAGCCTAGTACTACGCTGATATTGAAGAGTCCTTACTGGATGGCACCTGTTGAGCTAGCAGTGCTGAAGGTGCATGTTCAGGGTTTGCTAGATTTGGGTTTCATCAGGCCCAGTGTGTCCCCGTGGGACGCTCCTATCTTGTTTGTCAGGAAGAAGGACGGGAGTCGTCTTCTGTGCGTGGATTACTGTGAGCTGAATAGTGTTACAGTGAAGAACCGGTATCCGCTACCCAGGATTGATGATTTGATTGATTAGTTGGGTGGAGCTGCTATCTTTTCGAAGTTGGACATTCGCTCTAGTTATCATCAAGTGAAGGTGAAGGTAGCTGATGTGTAGAAGACTGCGTTCAGGACAAGATACGGGCACTATGAGTTCCTTGTGATGCCTTTTGGAGTCACGAATGCGCCAGCAGTGTTCATGAGTCTGATGAACAGGGTTTTCTCTCCATTTTTGGACAGATTTGTCGTGGTCTTCATAGACGACATTTTGGTGTATTCTCAAAATTGGAGGGATCATGCTGATCATTAGAGGTTGGTTCTGCAGACCTTGAGGGAGAATCAGCTCTATGGAAAACTCAGCAAGTGTGAGTTCTGGTTGGATCGAGTTACCTTTTTGGGGCACATTATCTCAGGCGATGGTATTTCTGTTGATCCATCCAAGATTTTTGTAGTCAAGGATTGGCCAGTTCCTAAGTCAGTTTCGGAAGTGAGAAGTTTCTTTGGTTTGGCCATGTATTATCGAAAGTCCGTCCAAGACTTTTCGAAGATAGCTGGCACGTTGGCTAAGCTGACTGGGAAAGATAAGAAGTTTGTTTGGGATGGATCTTGTGGTGGAGCTTTTGCTGAGTTGAAGATCCGGTTGATGTCAGCACCTGTGTTGACTATTCCGGATGGTATGGGTGGTTTTGTGGTTCATTATGATGCTTTTGGCAAGGGCCTAGGTGCAGTGGGGTTGCAGAAGGGTCGAGTTGTTACTTATGCGTCCAGACAGTTGAGGCCGCACGAGAAGAATTACCCTACCCATGATTTGGAACTTTCTGCCGTGATTTTTGCGTTAAAGTTATGGAGGCACTATCTGCTTGGAGACCGAGTGGAGATCTTTACTAACCACAAAAGTCTCAAGTATGTGTTCACTCAGAAGGAGCTGAACATGAGTCAGAGGCGCTGGTTGGAGTTGAAGGCTGACTTTGACATCAGTTTGCAATACCATACTGGTAGAGTGAACTTGGTGCCAGATGCTTTGAGTAGGAGACCAGCTGCCATGTTCCTAACTCAGCAGAGAGAGCTTGTTGAGCAGATGTGGAGGTTGGATTCAGATGTGATCTTGCCAGGTTCTGTTCAGTGTTGCTTGATGCTTCGGTTGCAGTCATCTCTTGGTGAGCAGATTAAGGAGGCTCAGGCAGGTAATAAGCAATTACAAGGTTTCCGAGCCGAGGTTGAAGCAGGTACGAGGACCGATATGGTTGTTCACTCAGATGGATCTCTTCTTTTTGGTTCCAAGTTGTGTGTTCCGAAGGGTGAAGTTCGTCAGAAGTTGCTTGAGGAAGCCCACCAATCGTCGTACTCTATTCATCCTGGTGATACGAAGATGTACCGGGACTTGAAGCTTCATTTTTGGTGGCATGGTATGAAGAGGGACATAGCGAGATTTGTATCGCAGTGCTTGATCTGCCAGCAGGTGAAGGCAGAGCATTAGAGGTTCGTCGGACTTCTTCAGCCTCTTCTCATTCCGGAGTGGAAGTGGGAGCATATCACCATGGATTTTGTGACCGCTTTGCCAAGGAGTCCTAAGGGTAACAAAGCCATATGGGTGATTGTGGACAGGTTGACCAAGAGCGCTCACTTCATTCCCTTCAGAGTTGGACAGTCTACTGAGAGCTTAGCTGAGAATTACATGCAAGAGATTGTTAGACTTCATGGGGTTCTAGTCAGTATTGTATCAGACAAGGATACGAGGTTCAGGTCGTAGTTTTTGGAGAGTCTTCATAGTAGTCTGGGGAGTAAGTTGAAGTACAATACAACTTTTCACCCTCAGACTGATGGACAGTCAGAGAGGACCATCCAACTCTAGAGGACATGTTGAGGTCCTGTGTGCTGCAATTTGGAGATTCTTGGGAGGACCACTTACATCTTGTAGAGTTCTCGTACAATAACAGCTTTCAAGCTAGTCTTAAGGCTGCTCCGTTCGAGGCACTCTATGGTCATAAGTGTCGGTCATCAGTGTGCTGGGATGACATTGGTGAGAGAAAATTGTTGGGCCCGAAGTTGATCACCAGAATGGTGGATGTGGTGAGTTCGACCAGGAAGCATCTTCAAGCTGCGCAAGCAGTCAGAAGCGATGGGCTGATGTTCAATGTAGAGCCTTGGAGTTTGACGTGGGAGACCATGTGTTCCTTAAGGTATCACCGTGGCGAGGTGTCATTCGTTTCGGTGGTGGAGGCAAGTTGAGCCCCAGGTTCATCGGACCATTTGACATTGTGGAACGAGTAGGCAAGGTGGCATATCGTCTTGCATTGCCCCCGGCTTTATCCGGAGTTCACGATGTCTTCCATGTCTCGCAACTGAGGAAGTATATACGTGATGAGAGCCACATGATTGACTACTTGGAATTATCCGTGAGGCCAGATTTGTCTTGTAGAATACCGCATGTTGCTATTATGGATCGGCGGGAGAAGGTTTTGAAGAACAAAGTGATCCAGCTTGTTCGTGTTTTTGGAATCCCCACTCGCCGGGTGAGTCAACTTGGGAGCTGGAGGAGGATATCCAGCTGAGGTTTCCTTATTTGTTTGTGTAGCTCTTGTTTTGGTTGTTTTGCTGTTGTATTTTCTTTTTCTTTTCTTTTGGGTTTACCCTATGTGCTTCTGGTTGAATTTCAAGGACGAAATTCTTCTTGTTAGGTGGGTAGGATTTGTAACCCATATTGCTCACTTTTGTATTTTTATTATATTTTAATAAAATTCTGAATTATTTATTTTATTTTTGGATTGTGTTTATTGCTTGTTATTGTTGTTTTCTTGAGATTCGTTCCATTGGTTTCAGCCTTTATTTTCTCTTTTGTTTGATCTACAACTTGTTCTTGACCTTGTCTATTGTTTAAACATAATTTTGGCCTAATTGTCTCTTATTGGATCCCTTTCACCCTATTGGATACTACCCAGTTCATCCAAACCCATTTTGTCCCTATTTATACATCCTAATTGAACCCTAACCCCTAACTACAAAACACTAATACATCTTCTCTCTCTCCTAGCCGTCACCCTCTCTTTCCCTACTCCCGACCTACTCCGACTGCTCCCACTCCATTGTCGTCTCCAATCACTGGCGACACACTCCCCTACTGCATCTCCTTTCCTTCTTCCTCCTTGCATCGCGATCCAACACCCCAGGCCGACCCTTGCCATGCTCCCTGTGCTCGGCCATTGCCTGCAGTCGAGTGCCACACTGCGACCCCCCATCACCGTCCCTGCCATTCCCCTGGGCCGTTGTCGCCTTCGCAGGTGGTGCTACTGTCCGCCCTTGCTTTCGGTGGCTACTATCTCTTTGTTCTTGGTTGAGTGCACGCACTTTTGTGTGTGCGTGTGTTCGTTCGTTGGAGTTCTCGTCTCTCGTTTCTTGTTTGTGTTCGTGTGTTCATTGTTCGGGATCCGTTCATGTTATTCTATTCTTCGCTTTCGTCATCTTCATAATCAGGCAAGTAGCTTGTATGTGTTCTTTTTGTCATACAAGTTAAATACCGTAAGTAATCTAGTATGAAAATAATTGTACTCTCATAATGATCCTAAATTGTTAGTTTAACCGTTGACATCATCACTTGATCATGAGTAGTTACAACAATTGACACCCATTGCATGAGAACAATTAGGTTAGTGGACATCTTGATTGTATATTGTAGTTGACTGTTGTTTAGATGTTTGTTGGATGTATTACCTCATCATAGACTATTTGTACACATGCCACGCTGATTTGAGTAACCCACATAGTAGTTGTTTTTAATAAAGAGCAGTTCTCTCTCGCTCAGAAAAACTATTGTCTTAATATTCTTTCATCAATCACATACTCTCTAAATGACATGTTCGGAGTCCAAGACTTGGTTCGATGCAACTTTTGCTACTTGCGAACAAGCGAGTACAAAGTAGCTCACCATTCGGAATTGTTCCTACAACTGTTGATACTCTCTAAACGACAAGTTCGGAGTCCAACACTTGGTTCGATGCCGCTTTAGTTACTTGCGAACGAGTGAATACTAAGTAGATCACCATTCGGAATCGCTCCTACAACTGTTGAAAACCCTTCTAACTGCATGTTCGAAGTCCAACACTTGGTTCGATGCAACTTTTGTTACTTGCGAACGAGCGAGTACAAAGTAGCTCACCATTGGGAATTGCTCCTACAATTGTTGATACTCTCTAAACGAAAAATTCGGAGTCCAACACTTGGTTCGATGCCGCTTTAGCTACTTGCGAACGAGCGAGTACTAAGTAGCTCACCATTCGGAATTGCTCCTGTAACTGTTGAAAACCCTTCTAACGACAAGTTCGGAGTCCAAAACTTGGTTCGATGGCGCTTTAGCTACTTCTGAACGAGCGAGTAAAAAGTAGCTCACCATTCGGAATTGCTCCCAAAATTGTTGATACTCTTGCAAACATTAGCGAGAAACAAATTCTCACAAGAAGTTCGAGAAATGGGTATATTATTTCATCAAAATTTAAGGTACAAGTCTAATTCTAGACCAAAAACTCACATTATTTCATCAAGATTTGATATGCAAGACCCATATGAAACGAAGACTACAAGATTACAAAATTTCACCCTAGCCCCTCCTAGGGAACGAGATGCTTCTATTAAGCAATACTCGAGGTCGGCGAGCGCTGTGTGCCAGTCCCCTCCTTTCCATAGAAGTCTCCAAGCCGGCAAGCCGAGTAGCATCGTCAACACCTAGGAGTCTAACAGTCACCCCGACAGATGCTCCGCTCGATGAGTCGGCCACCCCGCTTTGCGCGTCCCCAGGGTGTCTCAAGACGGGGGGCGAACAAAGAGCTAACTCTTGGAACGATCTTCCTTGGGCATACTCACCCCGAGGGAAGGAAATGCTTCTGACGTTACTCCCCTCAGAAAGCCATCACAGACGAAGGTTCTCCGCCTCTAGCTCCACGATCTGCTCCTTCAGCGAGTCATCCATCACTTTGACCTTCAGGCGAGGCATTCGGCTTGAGCTGCCCCCACGAGAAGCCTCAGAGATAGTCCTCCGAAGGTGCGCCGCCTCTATACTCTTTTCAAGCACCATGTTCTTCAACTCATCTCTCTCAGACCTCGCGTCGAACAGAGAGTGATGAAGGAACTTGAGTCTCAAGCTTTGGCTGACGGCCATCGAGGGACATGTCTCCTCACCTTCAGGGGGCACTTCATGAAACCTCTCCTCAAGGCGCCTCATCTCGATTTTTCGATGAGCCAAGGTCAGCTTCAGATGACCCAACTTCCGCTCGGCTCTATCGAGCATCTCTTGAGACCGAACTAGCCCCAACTTGGAGACACCCAGATTAGACCGGAGACGAGACACCTCGCTGATCTGTGAAGGTCAAAAAAAAAGGAGTGTGAATTTTTAAGTCCGAAGAACCAACATGACCATACTACGCCTAAACAAAGCTACCGAGTCAGCTTGGAAGTAGAGCAAACTCATAAAAGTTTCGAAGCCTCACAACACTTGTCAAAAAAAAGGGCGGAGAAGAAAAGCTTTTAATTAAAATTCAACGAGTACAAGAAGCGGCGGCCAGTCCGCAATTAGGCTACAATTCATTACATTCAAAGCAGAAGTATGAAGTACAACAAGGTCATGGGCGGACCTCTTTAGAGTGATCCCCGGTCACCGAGGGCTCCGACCCTTGTGTGGCGGCAACGATCGCTAGGGACATGGCCTCCGCATCAGCCTCTACCTCTGCTTCGTTGACCCCTACATCGACCACCTCAACTTCGTCATCTTTTTCATCCTCCTCGGAGGCATTGTTGAACCCAGGGATAGGGTCGGGGAACAGGCACCATCCGGCACAGTGTACTTCCGGGTAGGCCTTCTTTACTTGCTCGATTGCGCGAGCATAGGCCTTCCCCATGTTGACCCTATCCCTTTCACCCTCTCCATCGCTTCAGCCTCGGCCTCCTTAGCCGCGACGAACCTAGCGGTGGCAACGACGTCCTCCTTGTCCTTCGCCGCCAGCTCTTTTTGTTGGAGCAACAGAGCATTGTCAGCCTCGAGCTTCGCCACAACTTTCTCGAGGTGCTCCAACCTTGAAGCCTTCACCTCGGTTTCAACTCTCAACAGCTCGAGGTCCTTGGCAATCCGAGCCTTTTCTGCCCGAGCACGGTCGGTCTCCTACTTCAGGTCTTTCTCTAGTTCGATTATCTTCTCCATCAGATGACCGAAGTGGCAAGTTATCTGTGAAAAGAAAGACGGAGCACCATGACAAACTTGGAAAGAGTAGTTTATAAAAGGTGAAAACTACAAGTCAATACTAGACTTACCAACATCGCCGCTCGTGCGATCTCGAGCACGTCGTCACAAACACCGCTCGCCTCCATTGCGGCCTTGTCCTTTGGTGTGGCAAGGTGACGAACAGCCTGCATGCAGGACGATGAGTCACCAAGAAACCCGTCGAGCTTGCGCACTTGCCAGTCCGGGACGAACATCTTCTTGTGTTCCTCAGTCAGGAACACCTCAGCCTCAGTCGTCAATGGGGGGGCCTCCAAACCCAAGGTCGCTGCTAAGGGGAAGGCCCCAATCTCAGCCAAAGCCAACGTCGCTGCGGGGGTCGGCGGCCGCTGAACAACTGCGACCTGCACCGCCGCCTGCTCCACGGAAGCGGGGACATTCCTCACCTTTGGCGAGGATACCTTGGAGACCACCCTCTTCCTCTTCCTCGGGGCCTTGCTGCCTAAGACCCCATGCTATGCCAACATGTCGTCGAAGTCCATAGCTTCTGCAAAAAAAAAAGAGCTAAGCACAAGCAAAGCCAGACTTAAGAGGAAGGGGAACACGAAGCTAAAAATAAACTGCATACTAGGGTTTATAAGGCTAAGACCCCCCTGAAGAGCACCTCCTCGGTCAGATCCCTCCAATCAAACTTCGGCCGATCGAGGAGCATCCGAACTACCTCATCTTCTTCAGGGATAAGCACCAGACTCTCTTTCACCCTCTTCGAGACTTCTTCGACCCAAGTTGTCGGGATGACCCACGACTCTCGACTCCGAACAAGGAAGTACTTGTCTCTCCAATGCTTTATCAAATCGGGGCAGCTAACGAGCTTGGCGCCATGCCTCGGAGCCAGGTAAAACCTAAACTCCGACTTCTGTTGTTGATGAATCCGATATACGGTCCGCAACACCCTCGACTCTGGCTTGAGCCCCGCCATCTGGAAGTGAAGGATGAACCCGTTGACTAGCATCCACACGTTCGGCATGTACTGGACTGGGCTGATCTGAAACCATCGCAATACTTCGACGATGAAGGGATGAAGAGGGAGCCGCGCACCGGCTATGAAGGCATCGACGGGCCAGAAGCACATGTCCACTGGCATCGGAGAATTGGCCCTCACTCCGGGCCCAGGAAACATCAGGTCGTACTCTTTCAGGATCTGAAAATATTCCCGAATCGATGCCAGATCCGCCTCGTTAAGGATGAAGATCGTCTCGTCGACCTCTGAGGTCTCTCTGGCAGCATTCTCCTCGAAGCTACGCACAGCCGTACATAATATGCTCGGCCTGTTCGTCTGGAAGGTCCCGAACCCTCTGAAGTGCGGTTAGCTCCCTTGGCAGTCTGTCGAACTCCCCCATCCTCCGTTGGCTCTCAACCACGGTCTCCACCACGATAAAAGAGGACCTTACCACGACCTTGCCTTTGTCGATTGGAGGAACTTGGCACGAGGTCGGCTCATGGGCAAGAGTAGGGGAGGTCTCATGCCTCAAAGGAATGCTAGACATTCTCTAAAAATAAACTAAGTATGAAATTACCTTGATTTCATAATGACTGCCGGAAAAGATCGCCGGAAGAAGATTCTCGCCTGAAGCACCAGTAAGAGAAAGAAATTACCTGAGTAAAAACTAGAGAGTGAGCAAATGAGAAGGGGGGTGATTTTTTATAGAGACGGGCACAATAACCGAGTCTAAAAGGCCCTTAAAAGCGCGAAGGCCCGACCCATTTACCGCAAAACGATAGAAAATATGGAAAACTCAGTAGACCTTTGACTGGTCTACGGTCAACGTGCCACATGTCGCTCTCTTGGACTTCGGCAACCTGTGCCGAGCACTTTTGCCACCGACTTCCAAATGCGAGAAAAAAACTTTTCCTTGACTTCGGCAACCTATGCCGAGCACTCTTGCCACCGATGTCCAAATGTGAGAAAAAATTCTCCTGGACTTTGGCAACCTGTGCCGAGCAGTCTTGCCATCGACGTCCAAATGCAAGAAATTTTTATCCTAGACTTCGGCAACCTGTGCCGAGAACTCTTGCCACCGACGTCCAAATGCGAGAAAAAATTCTCTTGGACTTCGGCAACCTGTGCTGAGCACTCTTGACACCAACGTCCAAATGCGAGAAAAAAATCTCCTGGTCTTCGAAAATGTGTGCTGAGCACTCTTGCCACCGATGTCCAAATACGTGAAAAAATTCTCTTGGACTTCGGCAACTTGTGCCGAGCACTCTTGCCACCGACGTCCAAATGCGAGAAAATGCGTTGATCGGTCAACAGTCAACTGTCAACACACCACGTGTCGCTCTCCTGGACTTCGGCAACGTGTGCCGAGCACTCTTGCCGCTGACATCCAAATGCGAGAAAATGCGTTGACCGGTCAACGGTCAATGCACCACGTGTCGCTCTCCTAGACTTCGGCAATGTGTGCTGACCACTCTTGCCACCAACGTCCAAATGCGAGAAAATGTGTTGACTGGTCAACGGTCAATGGTCAACGTGCCACGTGTTGCTCTCCTGGACTTCTGCAACAGGTGCCGAGCGCTCTTGCTATCGACCCCCAATGGCCGAAAAATGCTTGTCGCCTGATGCGCGCTCGTGATCGGAGCGCTCAGATTGCGCCACGTCATCAGGCGGTGGATCTACCGTTTGATCGCCCAGAAAATCGCGCCAGAGCTCTGATGGATGCTCCAGATCGCGCCACATCGATAATAGCTAATTAATGCTTTTTTTTATTTATTAATTCGAATTAATTATTTAAAAAATTGCAAAAAATAATTAAAAATTCAAAAAATTAATTAAAATTTTAAAAAATAATTAAAAATTTCGGAAAATATTTTGAGCTCCTAGAAAAATAATTATTGATTAGAATAGTTAATTGGTGCTTTTTGAAACTAGAATGTTACTTCGCAAAATTAAATAAATAATTCGAAAATAGTTAAAAAATCTGGAGAAATCACAAAAAATCCAGAAAAATCTAAGAATAATTTTGGGCATTTTGATAGCTCAGAAAAACACCGTTACACCTCGAGCAAGATCCAAACTCCCTTAAAGAACTCCGATAAAGTCACGTACGCCATTGAAATAGTAAAACTACTCCCCAAAGACTATAAAACACAGTCTTTAGGAGTGGGGGGCTCGTGATATGGCTAAAAATAGGATTAAATCGGGATCGTTCAAATTGGGCACGAATCTTAAAGCTCTCAGGGGTAAAACGGTAATTTTACCTACAAACGGGTCCAAAATGGGAAATGAGTATCTTCTTCAAAGCCCAATAACCCATAAACGGATCTGTCCTATTGGATATGGATACCAACCCGTTACAAACCAATTCAGAAGGATAAATAGTAATTTAAATTTGTGATTATCCCTAAGAGGCGGTTTTAACCACTTCTTATCATGAAGCGAGTTTAAACTCCCCAGTTTATCCATCAACACCGGGAAGTAGATTTGTCCTTATCTCGAAATGGATCCCTAAGGCGGCTATAAATACCCCTCTCTCCCCACCGTAACAAGGTAATGAATCTTTTTCTACCTAACGCTCTTTCTTAATCTTTGAGATTACTGACAAGAGCGTCGGAGGGTTCGTCGCCGGGATCCATCCCGGTGTATCGAACTTTGTGCAGGTTTGCGGCAGCGGCAAGAAACAAGTCGACACATAGGTGAAGGTCATCAGGTTCGTTTTACTGTTTTTCTCAACGAACTCACAAATTTATCTGTTTGCTTCCACACCCAAAATCAGCAGCAGCACTATGCTTTGTATGACATCTTAGATTGGACTGTTTTTAGTTAACTTGTTTGATAAAATGCCTAAAAGAACTTTTGTCTACTGCTGCCCTATTTTGTACAGTAATTTTGTCCCTGTTAATAACAGTAAAATAAATAAGTTTGTGAACATGAATTGTAGCCTATGTTTTCTAGTTTCCAGAACTTTTGACGGATCTGAACTTCGATTTTGGATGCATGAGTTATTGCTATTTTACTGCAGACATATCGTATTTTTCAGATTCTGAACTATATGTATTCTGTTTGAAATATTATTTTAAAACTGATATTAAAAGTAGAATTTGAACCCTATATTTTTCTGAGTATGTTTAGACATGATTGGGATCAGTCCCTAATTTTTGTGGAGTTATTTACTGATATTTATATCTCTTTTAATACTGATGAAACAATCGATATATTTTCCAAACTACATGCTGTTCAGTATAGAATTAAGTTTTCAACCTGATTCTATTTGTTTTTGATAAAAACTTTGTAAATATGAACTGTAGCCTTATCTGTCAATTTTATCATTCTTTTGACGGATGTAGACTTCGATTTATATTTTATGAATTATCTCTGTTTTGGTACTGCTGTGTTTGAGCTTTCAGAATTGAGATTTTGTTGCATGACTCTGTTTTCCCAATTTTATTGACTATACTATTTGTAATATAAATCCATGATATTTTATATTTTGAAACTAGATATACTAGAGAATCTTCCAGATTTTGCTCAGATTTAATTATGATGATTTTGGACTCTTTTCATGCTTATAAATAAGATTTTGCATTTTCTGGCTGAACCTAATTCCTGTATTAATTGCTGTTTTCGACCCTGATTCTGTGGCTGATATGTGACTTATATATATGTGCTAGAATTAGAAGAGAGTCTAGTTTCTATATTTTCTGGCGTATTTGGATTTTTTACTCTGTAGTAATGGGAATCTCAGATTTGGTACAATAGTGTCTTTCTGTTCAGAACTGAAAGTTTCATTGTTTTGACCATTATAAGTTATTTTTATCAACCATTTGTATTCCTTCCTCATCTTAGACTTGTCCCTGTTCATGCTATGTTCTTAGAATGTTTATATTCGTTCACACCTGTTGTTAATAATGAAAATAATCAAGCCGGGGTTCTAATGGATAAAATCGAGTAGTGGGCAATATAGAAATGCATATTCGGAGGGAACTCGTTTTCCCTACTGTTAATCGTGGTACCTACTGTTTATCTCTGGATGCATGAGGGCATGATCCATGACACCGTTTATTATTAATGTTACTATTTGTCTGAATATACTGCCCTATTGAAGTTCCATTACAAAATCTTAAAGCAAAACTGTTTGTTGTAACAACCATGTGGTAAAATCTAGGATGCATGAAGTGCTACCTAGTTAGTAATGAACATTAGACATAAGAATAACTGTTTCACTATCACATCCTGTTACTGTTACTGTTGTTTACTGTACTGTTGATCACTGCTACCGTTAATACACTGTTACTATTGACATACTGTTACTGTTATACTCTCACTGTTGTCATTACACTGTTTGTTGTCATCTGTACAATGTTATACTTTTTACCTTCTCCATGTTAGAATTACCTGTTTAAGTTTAGTTGTCCTTTCATTTTCCTACTTGTATTACTTGCGGCCCGGAACTTGCATCTAACGAGTGATATGCTTTTCCTGATTCCTATTTTCTTTGGTAATTACCATATATGCAGGTTTTGCTGACCATTTTCCTTATGGAGTTGGTGAGCAAAAGTTATGAGCTGCGCTAATGGAAAATTACTACTTATTGTTTTGCATTGAACTATTTATTTCATGGATTGTATTTAGACTTGTATTTGGGCTTATTGTCCTAGAACTATTGTTTTGATTTCGGATCTTGTATTGTTGGGATATTATTATTATTGTATTATTGCAATAAATACCGTTGAGTTATGTTTGTTTTTGCATGCCTGATTGGAGTATATTGTTATATTTACTGTTATAATGAGTCAGGCAGGTTCGTAGAGCTTATGGATGGTGAAAACTATCCACTGGGCTTAGTCACGTACCGTATTTCATATTCTTTTGGGAAGTACGGCGTGACACAGTACTTCACAAATAATCAAATATAGAGTTGAGAGAGAAAATAATAAAGATAGGTTGAGCATCTTTACTTGAGAAAATATGTAGTAGAGTCGTAGATAGAAAGTGAGTTTCGACAAGAATTTGAGTAGTAGAGAGAGTTGGTAGTAGATGTAGTCACTTCGACACGATCGCACTTGTTCACTTGTTTGTTGTTTCTTTGTTGAAGTATATGGAGAGTAGTAGTAGTAATAGCAGAGAGTTGATAGATGGAGAGTGGGCTGAATGTGTGAAATTATTTAACTAAAATTAGAGGGTTCCCACCCACCCCACAAAAAAAAAGAAAAAAAAACCAACAACAGCAATAATTGCATTTTTCGCCATTCGACTCGCGGGCTGGCCCGCCAGGTTGAACGTTTGGAACCCGGCGAGTTGCAGGTCAGGTTTGGGTTGGGTTGAATCGGGTTTCGAGTTAATTGGGCCGGGTTGAGTGGGTTTTTTTCTGCTCATTTTTCGACCCGGTTCGACCCATTATACTTATCGGGTTTGACCTAAACCTGAACTGGGTGATTGCGGTTTGTGTCAACTGCGGGCGGGCCCGGGTGGGTCACAGGCTAACCCGACCGGGTTGCCATCCCTATTGAAAATGAGTTCTCTTTGAGAAGGTCATTATAGATGTTGATCATAAAACCTGCATTGTTTGTGCCATATCCTATTTTGAGATGATTCATTGTGATCACTTGATTTTCCCAGATTGAAGTTCCATATGTACAAGAAAACAAAGAACAAATTTTTTGTGGGGCATTGGTGGTCAAGAAAGTTCAATGTTTGGGTTCATTTTTGACAAATTCAAGTCAAATTGAGTGGGTGTCTGACGTCTCTCTCGTGTCAGTGGGCTTGGTGGTGGAATTTGTGTTACCATTAGGGGCGAAGACCATTGCGGTTGAGGTTGGAGGTGACGGAGAATGATGGAAAAGCATGAACAAGCTTGGTGATGAGAGAAAGGGTTTCAGTTTGACCCATTCAGGTTGAATTTAGTGCGTGCCTAGGGTTTCTTTCTTACTGGTTTGCTTGAAGGTGGCATTCTTGTTACAATTGGTGTGATGGCAGGCTGCGATTGTGGGTAATAGTAGACGATGGACAAGCTAGGTATTGAGAGTAGGGCTAATTATTGACCTATCCAGGTCATAGTGGAGGGATGCATGTAGTTTCTCATGTATCTATAGGCTTGGAGGTGGCATTTGTGGTACTATCAGGGGTGACAACTACTCTCGTTGTCGAGTGGTGGTGACAGTCAATGGTGGTCAAGCTAGGGGTTTAGAACAAGACCTCAATTTGGACATGTTCTGGTCAGATTGGTGGGTATCTGCAGCGTCTCTTGTGTTAAGGAGCTTGAAGTTGGTATTTATGTTATCACTAGGAGCGACGACAGTTGTGGTTACAAGTGGCGGCGATGAAAAACCGTGTACAAGCGAGGGGATGAGAGAATGAGCTCAATGTTTTATCTATTCAGGTCAGATTGGGTTGTCACGTGGAACTTGTTTTGGCGAGGTTGATCGACAAGTATGATTAAATTTTGTTGTACTATTTGTTTATTGGTTGAGTAAAGTTGAAACAAAGGTGGTTGGAGCTTGCAGTAGGCCCTGGACTCCCTGCTCTCAAAGTGCATCTCATAGCTTAGTCTTCTTGTGGCTAGGGGGAGCTACATGCAACCAAGAAGTAAAGTGAATATTTACATCATTTATGAGTTTTTCAACTGTAGAAGATGTTGCAGTAAAGATCCTATTGTCTCTCTCATAAAAGCACCTAGCAAATACAAGTAACCAACAGATTCCACACTTTTCCAATTTGAGGCATAGATGGAGCAAAGCACTAAGAGGAGAAGCAAGAGTGTAGTGAGGTAGGGAGTGCAGTGATGTGTAGAAGAATGCAAAAATGAAGCCAAACACCAAGAGGAGAATCCAGGCATGATTCAGATGAGCATGCACAAGTTGTGCATTCCTCATCTCCAACTCAACCCCTTCTCTGTAAGTTTGCCTTAGAGCGAAGCTTATCCCAACTTAACACCCAGAGGAAGATTTTGCATTTAAGGGGGGCATATATCCTCCAGGTGGTTGCATCATATGGGAAGATCATCCCTCTATTGCTGAAGAAGTAGGCAGATTTGACAATGAATGAACATACTGTTGAATATTTCCACTTAGGAATGTCTCTGTCATCTAATGGAAAGAAGGTTTGCAAGAATAGTCAACAATCTTTCCTTTTCTTCAGCCATGTCTCCAACCGAAACCCTCCTCAACCTTGCCCTCCACACCCAATGGCCATCAGCCCAGTAATCATGTGTAGTAAGAGGAGCTTCAATATCCCAAGCTGCCTGAGACAACTTGGGGATGCTATGTTCAATGCTAAGACCATCTAGCCAGTTAGATTTCCAGAATTGAATAAGGCAACCATTGCCAATATTCCAAGAAATACAAGAAAAGAACTGGTGCTTAGGAGGGTATAAACCTACCTAAAAAGCAGATGCTGAGGAGGGGAAATGATAGGAATTGCTGTTTGGTTAAAGTATAGGGAATAGAGTGTCTTTCTAACAAGATTATGATGTTCAGTTATTAGCTTCCACCCCCATTTCATTAGTAAAGACTGATTGAAGGAGTTGAGGTCCAAAATGCCCAATCCTCCCTGGTTCTTTGGTTGACATGCTCTCTGCCACTTCATACTGGCCTTTCTCTTGCAATTTTCATATGTCCCAGACCACATGAATTTGCTTATGATTTGGTCAAGTCTCCTTACGACCCACAATGACAGTTTGAAGAAAGAAGCATAGTAAACAGGGAATGCTAGGAGTCTTGACTTAGTAAGAACAAGTGTTCCTCTTTTAGGGAGCATTTTACATTTCCATGAAGAGAGTCTCCTTTCAACTTTGGCAATGAGTGGTATCCTGTTCTTTATTCATCTTCCTTTGGTTTATCAACCATGAAGTAACCAACTTTAAATGACGATTCAATCAATTTGAATCCTTGTAGACAACCCTAAAATATTCCTTTCAACGATATTCAATGCCTTTTTGATTAATAGAACTTTGTCGTGCATTTCTATATTCCAAATACATTTCTTTAATGCAAAATTTCTCTTTAATCATGCAAAAATCCCTTTTTATTTAAATTCATGGGTTCCTCTAATTTATTATTCAATGTGAATATCACCTCTAATTCCCAAAAAAATATGTCTTAACATAATGTGGAATTATTCTATGTGGAATTATTCTTAAAGCATTTTTCTGAGCTGTTTGTGGTGCCACAGATTGAAGAAAAATGCTTATGAAACTCTTCCCCTATAAGTTTATGATCAGTGATAACCTGATCCTCCACTCTTAGAGAGTAAACAAAATTTCTCCTCCTTCTACCATTAGCAATGCAGAGGAAGAATTTACAATTAGCATCTCCTTAGAGCCATGTCTCCCTGGCCCTTTGTCTCCAATGTGTGGTGTCTGCCTTCACCAGCCTCTCATACTCCTGAACACCATTCAATCTTAGCAATTTGTCAGTTTCACTTGGCACCCTGGACTCCTGCTTAATGTCTAGGGCATGAATGGTGTATAACAATTTTTTCTTCTTAGCTTTAATACTGTCAAAGCTTTATAGCTCCAATTGCTAATCATCCATTTAAGCAATGTAATTTTATGGCCAACAATATCAATAGGTGAACATCTATAGATGAAAGAATTTCACCACCCTGTAACCAAGCCTGTAGAATTAGGGATTTGAAAACCAAGCCTTTTCAAACTTGAAGAAGTTAGTTTTTGGGAGAATAGCAAATGTGTCAAGAACAATGGGGCAATGATAAGAGGCAACTATTAGAAAAGAGGACAAGATGGAGCTAGGGAAGGTGGAGTCCCATTCTTGAGTGATGAGGAACCTGCCTAGACTAGCCATAGATGGCTTGTTTCTCAAGTTGGACCAGGTAAACTTTCTTTCAGAAAGAGGAGCATCAATAAGCTGCAATAGGGCAATAAAATCTGCAAATTGTTTCATATCCCTACATGATCTCTTGCCTTTGTTCCTTTCCTGATTAGAGAGTGTAGCATTGAAGTCCCCACATAATCCCCAACATGGGCAAAGGAAGCGTCTGCATTGAATGATCTCATGCCAATACACATCCCGATCATCTCTATCAAAGGGAGTATAAACCGAAGTTATAGACCACTCCAAACCTAATTGTTTCTTTCTAAGGGATACCGAAACAGAGAAAATATCAATGGCTGAGTAGAATACATTATACAAGTTATCATTCCAGCCCACTATAACACCCCCATAACTATCTATGGCATCTAGGATTATCCACTTATTACAAGTAAGCCCCCCTTTTGGATGCATGCTTTCGGCTCCTGAGGTTGGATAGTTTTGATTCTTTGATACATACAAATGATAATTTGGCCAATTGAATCAAATTTATGATTTAAAAACATTTGTCAGGGATACTAAGCCCTCTCACATTCCAACAACCGATCATCATTTATTAAATTTGAGAACACAACAACCAGGATGGGTAATAATAGCATACACAAAACAAAGGGTGAAAGATTCATCTCGAGGGAGCAGTGGCTTGGAGGTGCCAACTACATTCCTTTCAGAATTTCTGACCTTTGCAATGGCATGGGGCCCCTTGGCCACCACTCCCACCGACTGAGCAACACCAATCATCATCAGACAGAAGCTTAAAGGAATTGAAAAGCTTTGTACCTGAGCTGGCAGATCCCTCACTGTGTTTGGAAGCTGCAGCAGACCTATGAGTTAGACTCCCACTCAATGTTGAACCTCCAAACAGGGGTATCGTAGGCCTCTTGGTGCTTGTATTTCTCTTGTGTTTGGCAGCCATATCTTCAAAACCCGGGTGAATGCTAGCAGTAACTAAGGGAGCTTCATTGGGTTGAAGGGGCTGAATTGGGGAATCAGGTTGAAGATGGGGAGGGTTACTGCCTGGCATAACTGGGCTTTGGGATATGTTGAGGGCCTTCTTGCAAAATTTGTGGGTTAAGGCATGTTCAATCATAGGCTTGATGCGTTGGAATAAAGAAGTAGGCAAATTAACAATTTTTTTATTCCAAACCACAGACATGTAACCGCCTGAGCTATCATCGGAGCTATTTGAGGAGTCATTAGATACGGGGAGTGATTACCGGCTTTGCTGTAGGAGGAGTTGATATGGTAGTTTTTTGGGGCAGATACTTCGAATCAGCTATCTTTAGAAACCAAATCAGGGACAAGATCTTTTCCAATTACTTGCTTCCCTTCCTTGATTTCATGGCGGATATTCCCCCTCTCAATTTGAATTTCAAAATTTTGTTGGGGTACGAAGATCTTCTCCGCCTGTGTCGATGGTGATTGGGGTGGTGGATTCAAATCTGGTGCTGTTTCTTCAACTAGGTTGACCTTCTCCGATAATTCATTCAGTTCAACCAATGGCGGATCCTCCCCCTTCTTAACCTAGAAAGAGACCTTGTCCCTCTTTACATTGGCACTGGAAGTGGTGAACTTATGAACTTTGCCACGTTGAATGTCGTCCACGGGTTGTCCAACAAGGAGAACATGGACGTCAAACACCTATTTCTCAAGAGACCAAGGCACTGTATAATGGATAGTGTAACACCTCGAATTTTTAAAATATCGAAAATGTCTGTTTTTAATATATTTTGAGTGGTGAAAATTATTTTTGACACATTTTATTTAAATATTGATATCGGTATGGATATTTATGGTAGATTGGTATTATTGCTATATATTGAAGCCGTGAGTTGAGATTTTATGTGAATAATTATTGTTATTTTATTTTATAATTTTGAAGGATTATTGCGAGATAATTGCAATGTATTTTGTATTGTTAGTGCTATTAAAGAAAAGAGTTGGGTTTACTTGAAATATTTTGGAGGTCTAGGGGTCTATTTGTAAATATCCATTTATAAAAATATTATTATTATTATTATTATAATTTTATCTCTACTACTATAATGGGAGAACACCTTAGTGTAATTTGTCCTCAATCCAAATATTTTCGAAAATAGACCAGTTATGGACTAATTTTGGTAAATATTTCAAAAGTGGACCAGTTTGGTAATTATTTTTCATAGTGGATCAGTTTGGAAATTATTTTTTTAAAACCCCTCACTTTTCTCTCCTTCTTCCTTCTCCCTTCTTTCTTTCTTTTCTGATCCGATCGAAGCCAGACCGAACCCCACTTCGGTCTCTCCCTCTCTCCTCCAATCCACTTCGTTTCTCCACCAAATTCGAATTAAATTGAGGAGTATGCTAATTGAGGGGTTCTCTACATCGTGGAAGTGTCAGATTTTCAAAAGGATTCCGAAAAGGTATACCCTAATTTATTTATTCGTATAAAATTTAGTGTGGTTAGTTTTATTGAATAGGATTATGATGGTAGAGAGATTTAGAGGTGTTGGAAGTGGAAGATTTAGGGAATTAGTGGATTGTTAGAAAAATTACAAGTTGTTAGTAAATTAGGATTTTGAATTTGTAAAATAGAGATATATATATATTAGAAATATCCTTTAGATGGTGGTAAAAATTTTAGTGAGCCATTAGAATAAAATGGGAAGTAGTGATTTTGGCATAAACTCAAATTATAGAGTTTATGAAATCGGGTAGAAAACTCGATCCAAATAATTATAGAAAATGCATATGAGGGTGTAGAGTATTATGGAAGTATTAATATAAATTTAGGATGATTTTTATAGGCTTAAGCTCAATTAAATTGAGTGAAATAGACCATAGGTGAAAAGTGCACGCCGGGTGTTCGATGAAATGCCCGAACGAGATTTAGTGAGAATTTGATGGGTTCGGAGGTGTAGTTGAGTCTTATTATTATTATTAACCCTAATATGTGAGATTAGGACGAAGGGGATTAAGGAATTTAGAAAATGTGAATTTTTCTTAGTAGAAAGCCTCCGATCAATAAGGGAGTATTTGTATTAGAACCCGAATTCGAAATCTATCGATGTAGCACACCTACATATGTCATTTGTGACGTGTGGGTGAAGACGGATTCAAATTTGGAGATCCGTAAGTTGAGTTTTGAGTTTTAAACTAATCGGTTCTATAATTTTTCAATTAGGAGGAAAAAGTCGAACTTCGACTGGCTACAGGACGGACGTGGGACATCGTTTGCTCGAGCCGTCAGGTGAGTATGTTGTAATTAGGTATATTCTATATTGTGGCCAAATTTCGTGGCATTTCGATATATTTGATAGAAGTTTTGCTAAAAATTCAATTTTCCGAAAAATACGGATTTTTAAGGCCCGAAAATGGAATTTTGAGATATTTGATGAAATTAACTATTCTAAGTATATAAAACCTATATTATGGGTTAATGTGACGTGTTGAAGTATAAAAACTAAATATATTGAATTGTTTATGCATATTTTCGCCCCGTACATGTTTCGTGCATGTTTTTGGGTATCTAGGCCGATATAGGTAATTTTGGCATATGCGGAGCCTTGTGTATGGGCTAGCATGTTATGGATGGAGGTTATATGATGTAATTAGACGAAATTAGTGATTGTGATCATGTGTTGGAAACTCGTGTATTTATAATGCATGTTTTGGGCATGTTTTGGGACATATAAATCCTTATAGGTGATTTTACTTGCATGAAATAAGGTGTATGACCTAGTATGCTATAATTGGATATTATGAGATTTAATTAGAGGAAATAATTAATTTAGGCCTCTTTGTCTGGGACACCCGCATGTGTGGGGTATATTTGTGATATATAGATAGATGATTATGACGTGTGATACAATAGTGAATGAAATTAATAATTGGATACGTGTTTACATTTTAAATGTGTTCGAAGTGAAATAATGGGCAACAATATGATATTATTCTGTGATGATTTATATATTTTGATATGCTTACGATACAGACTAACGTCTTATAATTCTTTTATTTACGATATAACTTGGTGTATGTTTATGGGTGATTTAATGAAGTAGTAAATAGTATGGTATTTATAATGGGTGATGTTATGGTAGGTTAAATAACATGATGGTTTCTATGTTAAATGACATGGGATATGCATATATATATATGATACAACGAGATGGTAATAAATATCGTGGACATCAGATGTGCATCAAACGCAAGAAAAAGGTGAGATGGTAAGTGTTAATAAAATGTGTTATTATTCTTGTGATTAAAGTCAAAGATGTGGCTATTGTTGAATTAAAAGCTGTGATGCTTTATGTTGATAAAGTAAAATGGAAAGATGCAATGATTAATGCTAATAACAGATGGCTTGTTGACCAGTACCTACAGCAATCCTGGGGGTTTGGGCTAGACCTCCTAACACCCAAGGACCGGCTTGGGGTAAGTGGACCCAAACTATGTTTGGGGTAAGTGGATTTTATCGCCCAAGCTATCGGCTTGAGGCCCGGTTTCCCTCGATGACAGCTGTCGCGAGGACGTACCCAGTTTATCTGGGGTAAGTGGTTTTTCCCTCGATGACAGACGTCGCGAGGAAGTACCCAGGTTACCTGGGGTCAGTGGCTTTTTCCCTCTTGGCTTCGGCTGGGAGGACGTACCCAAGTTCTACTTGGGGTAAGTGGTTCCCTCGCTAGTTCGGCTAGGAGGAAGACGTAGCCTCGGACGAGTAAGACTCTGTGTGAGCATCGGACCGCGTGTTTACTGGGCTGTCGGCTTTCAGTATGTTGGGATACTGTGGCTCACTGGTCGACGAACTAATAAAATAAATAAGTGTTAATAATAAATGTGGTAGTAAAAGAAAATGGATAGTAAAATGTGTATTGTGCGTGGAAACGAAAGTGGATAGTAAAATGTGAACTGTGGGTGGAAAAGAAAGTGTGTGAATGAAGTAAATGTGAAAGTGAACGTGCTATGAGTTAATATATGAAAAGAAGTGATAAATGCAGCTTGTGATTAATTTAAGATGAAAATAATAAAAGAGATGTGTTATCATGAATAATACGGAGTAATTGTATTATGTGTGTGATCATTAAAGTAAAATACAGTTGATATGAGTTGTACCTTGGAATTGTGTCAAGGAACTACCTGCCCGCAATTTCAGTGGAAATTGTGGGAACTACCTGCCTTGGCATAATTCGCAGGGTGAGTGGATATAATAGTGATAATGATTAATAGAAATGAGAAATAAAGTGAAGTAAAGATGATAAGTGATTGAAGTGAAATTAATAATCAAGCTATCGGCTTGAGATGTGATGTGATATTATCCAAATTGTGTGTTTGAGGTACGGTGATTATTACCCAAGCTATCGGCTATGAGATGTGATATGTGGTGGCCCCAGAGTGTGTTTGGGGATTAAGTGAAAATGATAATAAGAAATATAATCCTTATAAGAATGAGAATTACTAAGTGGAGTAATGAGATGTGAATGAGTTATAAAACATGGTTTGATGTAACCAGTATAAGTATTCTATTAATGAGGTGTTATTGATGTGATGAAATGTGAGAGCATTGCAATAAGCATTAAGATGTTATATTTGCGTTATGAGACTTGAATGAATGTGGCATTATGAGAATAGAAGCATATAGGAAGGAAGTGATACTTGTTGTATTTTAATAAAATAAATACCTGTATTATGAGACTGGTTATGAAAATGGTTATTAAGAGTGTATGTTGTATTATGAGTTGTATTCCCATAAAGGGTTATTAATGAAAGGAGTAATAACATTATGTAGTTATATTCATATAATGCTATTATGACGATACTTGTGGAAGAATGAATATTTGGGTTAGAGAAGATAAATTGAAAAGTAATGGATTGTATGTGTATTCGTATTATGCGGATGTAAAATAAGAATATATATATGAGGTTGATGTGAAGTGTATTATGAAATGTGGGAAGTATGGATAATTAAATAATTGAATGCAGGATTGGCAAAGTATGTGATTTATCACTGTATTGACGATGTTGTTGTGTTCAGGATTCAGGTGGCATTATTTTAATTTGGCATTTGTAAGTTTAAGTATTTTCTTTAGACTATTTTAATTCGTCGATTAGATTAGTAATTATACTCACACCAGAAATGGCTAACCCCTTAGTGTTTTGGGGGGTTAGGGGAGTCTGAGGACTACCCTAGATCCCCCACTGTTGCAGGTTCTCATCAGTGCAGAGGTGAGGCGTGGAGTGGTAGTGTAACTTTTTAATTTAAAAATTTGTATTATTTAGTTATAGGAATAGTGAAATTTATGATTTAAATTGTATTATGAGTGTATAAGCCTGTATATGACGATGATGAGTATAGTGTGAGGTGGTGTGGTATGTTGGGGACCCGTACCGATCTCGTCGTGGAGTACCAGGCTCTGTGGTAAGTTTTACAATGATTTTTCAAAGATTTTACCTCGTTTTTCAAAGAAATTCATAGATTTTAATTGATATTTGATAATCCGTTATGAGTTTGGCCCCCAGAGCATTATATTATATTGCCTGTATGTATCTGCTCATTTTGGCCTGGGGAGCCCATGAAAATATTATGTGGTTTGTGAGCTACGGAATTTTGAGCAGAATTCCGTAAGCTTTTTGTGTTTTGGGGCAAAATTTACAGGGGAGACTCTGCCAAAAATTTTCCTGAAATATAACTTTCTTAGTTTATAATTAAAGTGATATAGAAATTGAAAGAATTGAATTTGGAGACTTAGTTTTTAAAAAAAAAAAAAAAAAAAAAAAATTGGGTCGCTACAGTTGGTATCAGAGCTTAGGTTAACTAGGAATTTGTTAATCCTAGTGATCTTGCTATGTGAGTATGGGTTCATTAATGCTTAGTTGGAGGTAGAGAGTGTGGTTTATGTGGGTGTTTTGTTGAAGAATGGATTCTATCGTGGAATGGTGTGGTCCCCACTAGACTTTGGTCTGACCTTCAGTCAGCATTTTCCTTCATGACCCTGCATATGGGTTGATTTCTGTAGAAATCCCAGTGTGAATTTGCACACTATTGGAGTATTATAGTAAATTGATTGTTGTGTGCCGTAAGGGACTATTCCCAGGAGATCAGGTGTAGGTCCTATGGACATATGTTCTGTAGGTGTATATTTTATATATTGAGGAGTGATGTGTGGTTATGGTTTTATCCCATATTTGGAAAGATTGATTGGTTGTAGAAGGTTATGTAGGTCATCTGCGTAGTTGGGGTGTGGTGCAGGGAGGATTCGGGTGAGATAGCCCGATGAAACCCAGTTTTGATTGTATATAATGCCTTGGACGATGAAATTATACTCGTTGGGTTTGGTGGAAATATCTAAGGCGATGATTGAGATTGTTGATGTGGTTTGCCAAGTTTCTAATTTATTCGATGGGGTTTTTGGTCCCTCACCCTGGTGAAAGTTCAAAATTGATTTGATATTGGTATGACTCCTAATTCTAAATCAGCTTGTGCTCTAGCACTTTAGGAATAAGAGAGATGAAGGAGAATTTGAGGTGATGCTTTTGGAAAGGATTATCGGTTGAAGTGATACGCCATTGGGCGCTCGGCAGTTTTGTAACAAGGAAGATAGTTCACCGAGAAGGTGTGTTAAGTAAGGGGATTATTAAGTATTTATTGTTGAGAATAGATAATTGGTTGGGTTAGTTGCGGGGAGTGTCATTAATCTCCCGATTAGAGTGGCACACCGAGTACTATCAGATAATCCCGAGAGAGGGAAAACATCTCAGGAATTGTTTTTCGTACTCGGTATGAATTATATGAGTTCTTAGTGATATCTTGGGACTGGCGAACATCCCTACAGTTTTTATAAATTTGACGAATTGGGCTTTTCACCCTTATACTGACAGGGTATGATTATATATGTGAATGATATTTGGTGTATAATTGTTGTATGGTGGAGCACTGATCGATAGGTTGGGGCCGAAAGTGGTAGGCTATGTCTGTAAATTGCCAATTATGGAGGCGAGAAGTGTGAATTTTGGGACACATTGTGTCTGTTGAAGGCGTATTTATGGATCTGAAGAGAATTACAAATGGTGAAAAGACGGGAAGTGACCATTGGATGTGTTGGAAATTCATAGTTTCTTGGATTTAAGTGGCTATTATCGGAGGTTTATTCCTCGGTTTTCCCTTATTGTTGTATCGATAACTCATATTATCATAAAGAATGAGCCGTTGGTATGATCCGAACCGCGTGGAGAGATATTTTCAAGGGTTAAGGGAAGATGAACGACAGCTCATGTTTTGATCATCCCGAGAAGGGAGTGCATGTAGTATCGGATCAGGTGGAGTTTGATGCCTGAAGGCATGCTTGTGGCTTATATCTTGAGGCAGTAGGAAAATTTTTGTCATTATCGTAGACTTGTTCTTGATGTGGATGCTTTGTGGTAGCAGGTGACAGAGATTGTTCATTATATTAAGTATATTGTCTATCCTGGTGGCATGAAGATATATCAAGATTCTAGGAGAATATTTTAATGGACCGGAACGAGGAAGAATATTAATTATCAGGTGAGTATGGATAAACCTCTTTTGAGGTGTGTAGTCGACAAAAGAAAGGGTGACGCCCATCAGCGGCGAAAGCCTCTTGAAGTTAGAAATTGAAAATGTGGGTATTCTTGAAAGTATTCTTTATTCATGGAGTACGTCGTTTTAGAAACTAGGAAAAGTTAGACCCGAGGTATGATGGCCCTGTAGAGTTATAGAAAGAATGGGAACTGTGGTATATTGTTTGAAGTTTATTTTGGAGATATCGGGTATTCTGGATGTATTTCTTGTTTCTATGTCGAGAAAATTGTGAGAGATCTATCTCAAGTATGGAGCCGTTGTAGATCGAAGACAGCTGGATGTGGCATTGGATGTGAGATCCTATGAAACTAGTGGTTATTGTAGGTCGATAGTGCGACAGACCAGACGACGAGTTGTTCAGCAGTTAATAGTGCAATGAAGTAGTGATGCTGATAATGTACCTAGAAATCCTAGGTAATGGTGTGGAGGAAGTATCCTGACTTTGTTCGGGGAGTTTTCTTAAACCCCGTAGCTGGGAGTTTTCTTAAACCCCGTAGCTCGAGGACGAGCTTCTTTTGAGGTGTGTAGAATGTAACACCTCGAATTTTTAAAATATCGAAAATGTCTGTTTTTAATATATTTTGAGTGGTGAAAATTATTTTTGACACATTTTATTTAAATATTGATATCGGTATGGATATTTATGGTAGATTGTTATTATTGCTATATATTGAAGCCGTGAGTTGAGATTTTATGTGAATAATTATTGTTATTTTATTTTATAATTTTGAAGGATTATTGCGAGATAATTGCAATGTATTTTGTATTGTTAGTGCTATTAAAGAAAAGAGTTGGGTTTACTTGAAATATTTTGGAGGTCTAGGGGTCTATTTGTAAATATCCATTTATAAAAATATTATTATTATTATTATTATTATAATTTTATCTCTACTACTATAATGGGAGAACACCTTAGTGTAATTTGTCCTCAATCCAAATATTTTCGAAAATAGACCAGTTATGGACTAATTTTGGTAAATATTTCAAAAGTGGACCAGTTTGGTAATTATTTTTCATAGTGGATCAGTTTGGAAATTATTTTTTTAAAACCCCTCACTTTTCTCTCCTTCTTCCTTCTCCCTTCTTTCTTTCTTTTCTGATCCGATCGAAGCCAGACCGAACCCCACTTCGGTCTCTCCCTCTCTCCTCCAATCCACTTCGTTTCTCCACCAAATTCGAATTAAATTGAGGAGTATGCTAATTGAGGGGTTCTCTACATCGTGGAAGTGTCAGATTTTCAAAAGGATTCCGAAAAGGTATACCCTAATTTATTTATTCGTATAAAATTTAGTGTGGTTAGTTTTATTGAATAGGATTATGATGGTAGAGAGATTTAGAGGTGTTGGAAGTGGAAGATTTAGGGAATTAGTGGATTGTTAGAAAAATTACAAGTTGTTAGTAAATTAGGATTTTGAATTTGTAAAATAGAGATATATATATATTAGAAATATCCTTTAGATGGTGGTAAAAATTTTAGTGAGCCATTAGAATAAAATGGGAAGTAGTGATTTTGGCATAAACTCAAATTATAGAGTTTATGAAATCGGGTAGAAAACTCGATCCAAATAATTATAGAAAATGCATATGAGGGTGTAGAGTATTATGGAAGTATTAATATAAATTTAGGATGATTTTTATAGGCTTAAGCTCAATTAAATTGAGTGAAATAGACCATAGGTGAAAAGTGCACGCCGGGTGTTCGATGAAATGCCCGAACGAGATTTAGTGAGAATTTGATGGGTTCGGAGGTGTAGTTGAGTCTTATTATTATTATTAACCCTAATATGTGAGATTAGGACGAAGGGGATTAAGGAATTTAGAAAATGTGAATTTTTCTTAGTAGAAAGCCTCCGATCAATAAGGGAGTATTTGTATTAGAACCCGAATTCGAAATCTATCGATGTAGCACACCTACATATGTCATTTGTGACGTGTGGGTGAAGACGGATTCAAATTTGGAGATCCATAAGTTGAGTTTTGAGTTTTAAACTAATCGGTTCTATAATTTTTCAATTAGGAGGAAAAAGTCGAACTTCGACTGGCTACAGGACGGACGTGGGACATCGTTTGCTCGAGCCGTCAGGTGAGTATGTTGTAATTAGGTATATTCTATATTGTGGCCAAATTTCGTGGCATTTCGATATATTTGATAGAAGTTTTGCTAAAAATTCAATTTTCCGAAAAATACGGATTTTTAAGGCCCGAAAATGGAATTTTGAGATATTTGATGAAATTAACTATTCTAAGTATATAAAACCTATATTATGGGTTAATGTGACGTGTTGAAGTATAAAAACTAAATATATTGAATTGTTTATGCATATTTTCGCCCCGTGCATGTTTCGTGCATGTTTTTGGGTATCTAGGCCGATATAGGTAATTTTGGCATATGCGGAGCCTTGTGTATGGGCTAGCATGTTATGGATGGAGGTTATATGATGTAATTAGACGAAATTAGTGATTGTGATCATGTGTTGGAAACTCGTGTATTTATAATGCATGTTTTGGGCATGTTTTGGGACATATAAATCCTTATAGGTGATTTTACTTGCATGAAATAAGGTGTATGACCTAGTATGCTATAATTGGATATTATGAGATTTAATTAGAGGAAATAATTAATTTAGGCCTCTTTGTCTGGGACACCCGCATGTGTGGGGTATATTTGTGATATATAGATAGATGATTATGACGTGTGATACAATAGTGAATGAAATTAATAATTGGATACGTGTTTACATTTTAAATGTGTTCGAAGTGAAATAATGGGCAACAATATGATATTATTCTGTGATGATTTATATATTTTGATATGCTTACGATACAGACTAACGTCTTATAATTCTTTTATTTACGACATAACTTGGTGTATGTTTATGGGTGATTTAATGAAGTAGTAAATAGTATGGTATTTATAATGGGTGATGTTATGGTAGGTTAAATAACATGATGGTTTCTATGTTAAATGACATGGGATATGCATATATATATATATGATACAACGAGATGGTAATAAATATCGTGGACATCAGATGTGCATCAAACGCAAGAAAAAGGTGAGATGGTAAGTGTTAATAAAATGTGTTATTATTCTTGTGATTAAAGTCAAAGATGTGGCTATTGTTGAATTAAAAGCTGTGATGCTTTATGTTGATAAAGTAAAATGGAAAGATGCAATGATTAATGCTAATAACAGATGGCTTGTTGACCAGTACCTACAGCAATCCTGGGGGTTTGGGCTAGACCTCCTAACACCCAAGGACCGGCTTGGGGTAAGTGGACCCAAACTATGTTTGGGGTAAGTGGATTTTATCGCCCAAGCTATCGGCTTGAGGCCCGGTTTCCCTCGATGACAGCTGTCGCGAGGACGTACCCAGTTTATCTGGGGTAAGTGGTTTTTCCCTCGATGACAGACGTCGCGAGGAAGTACCCAGGTTACCTGGGGTCAGTGGCTTTTTCCCTCTTGGCTTCGGCTGGGAGGACGTACCCAAGTTCTACTTGGGGTAAGTGGTTCCCTCGCTAGTTCGGCTAGGAGGAAGACGTAGCCTCGGACGAGTAAGACTCTGTGTGAGCATCGGACCGCGTGTTTACTGGGCTGTCGGCTTTCAGTATGTTGGGATACTGTGGCTCACTGGTCGACGAACTAATAAAATAAATAAGTGTTAATAATAAATGTGGTAGTAAAAGAAAATGGATAGTAAAATGTGTATTGTGCGTGGAAACGAAAGTGGATAGTAAAATGTGAACTGTGGGTGGAAAAGAAAGTGTGTGAATGAAGTAAATGTGAAAGTGAACGTGCTATGAGTTAATATATGAAAAGAAGTGATAAATGCAGCTTGTGATTAATTTAAGATGAAAATAATAAAAGAGATGTGTTATCATGAATAATACGGAGTAATTGTATTATGTGTGTGATCATTAAAGTAAAATACAGTTGATATGAGTTGTACCTTGGAATTGTGTCAAGGAACTACCTGCCCGCAATTTCAGTGGAAATTGTGGGAACTACCTGCCTTGGCATAATTCGCAGGGTGAGTGGATATAATAGTGATAATGATTAATAGAAATGAGAAATAAAGTGAAGTAAAGATGATAAGTGATTGAAGTGAAATTAATAATCAAGCTATCGGCTTGAGATGTGATGTGATATTATCCAAATTGTGTGTTTGAGGTACGGTGATTATTACCCAAGCTATCGGCTATGAGATGTGATATGTGGTGGCCCCAGAGTGTGTTTGGGGATTAAGTGAAAATGATAATAAGAAATATAATCCTTATAAGAATGAGAATTACTAAGTGGAGTAATGAGATGTGAATGAGTTATAAAACATGGTTTGATGTAACCAGTATAAGTATTCTATTAATGAGGTGTTATTGATGTGATGAAATGTGAGAGCATTGCAATAAGCATTAAGATGTTATATTTGCGTTATGAGACTTGAATGAATGTGGCATTATGAGAATAGAAGCATATAGGAAGGAAGTGATACTTGTTGTATTTTAATAAAATAAATACCTGTATTATGAGACTGGTTATGAAAATGGTTATTAAGAGTGTATGTTGTATTATGAGTTGTATTCCCATAAAGGGTTATTAATGAAAGGAGTAATAACATTATGTAGTTATATTCATATAATGCTATTATGACGATACTTGTGGAAGAATGAATATTTGGGTTAGAGAAGATAAATTGAAAAGTAATGGATTGTATGTGTATTCGTATTATGCGGATGTAAAATAAGAATATATATATGAGGTTGATGTGAAGTGTATTATGAAATGTGGGAAGTATGGATAATTAAATAATTGAATGCAGGATTGGCAAAGTATGTGATTTATCACTGTATTGACGATGTTGTTGTGTTCAGGATTCAGGTGGCATTATTTTAATTTGGCATTTGTAAGTTTAAGTATTTTCTTTAGACTATTTTAATTCGTCGATTAGATTAGTAATTATACTCACACCAGAAATGGCTAACCCCTTAGTGTTTTGGGGGGTTAGGGGAGTCTGAGGACTACCCTAGATCCCCCACTGTTGCAGGTTCTCATCAGTGCAGAGGTGAGGCGTGGAGTGGTAGTGTAACTTTTTAATTTAAAAATTTGTATTATTTAGTTATAGGAATAGTGAAATTTATGGTTTAAATTGTATTATGAGTGTATAAGCCTGTATATGACGATGATGAGTATAGTGTGAGGTGGTGTGGTATGTTGGGGACCCGTACCGATCTCGTCGTGGAGTACCAGGCTCTGTGGTAAGTTTTACAATGATTTTTCAAAGATTTTACCTCGTTTTTCAAAGAAATTCATAGATTTTAATTGATATTTGATAATCCGTTATGAGTTTGGCCCCCAGAGCATTATATTATATTGCCTGTATGTATCTGCTCATTTTGGCCTGGGGAGCCCATGAAAATATTATGTGGTTTGTGAGCTACGGAATTTTGAGCAGAATTCCGTAAGCTTTTTGTGTTTTGGGGCAAAATTTACAGGGGAGACTCTGCCAAAATTTTTCCTGAAATATAACTTTCTTAGTTTATAATTAAAGTGATATAGAAATTGAAAGAATTGAATTTGGAGACTTAGTTTTTAAAAAAAAAAAAAAAAAAAAAAAAATTGGGTCGCTACAGTTGGTATCAGAGCTTAGGTTAACTAGGAATTTGTTAATCCTAGTGATCTTGCTATGTGAGTATGGGTTCATTAATGCTTAGTTGGAGGTAGAGAGTGTGGTTTATGTGGGTGTTTTGTTGAAGAATGGATTCTATCGTGGAATGGTGTGGTCCCCACTAGACTTTGGTCTGACCTTCAGTCAGCATTTTCCTTCATGACCCTGCATATGGGTTGATTTCTGTAGAAATCCCAGTGTGAATTTGCACACTATTGGAGTATTATAGTAAATTGATTGTTGTGTGCCGTAAGGGACTATTCCCAGGAGATCAGGTGTAGGTCCTATGGACATATGTTCTGTAGGTGTATATTTTATATATTGAGGAGTGATGTGTGGTTATGGTTTTATCCCATATTTGGAAAGATTGATTGGTTGTAGAAGGTTATGTAGGTCATCTGCGTAGTTGGGGTGTGGTGCAGGGAGGATTCGGGTGAGATAGCCCGATGAAACCCAGTTTTGATTGTATATAATGCCTTGGACGATGAAATTATACTCGTTGGGTTTGGTGGAAATATCTAAGGCGATGATTGAGATTGTTGATGTGGTTTGCCAAGTTTCTAATTTATTCGATGGGGTTTTTGGTCCCTCACCCTGGTGAAAGTTCAAAATTGATTTGATATTGGTATGACTCCTAATTCTAAATCAGCTTGTGCTCTAGCACTTTAGGAATAAGAGAGATGAAGGAGAATTTGAGGTGATGCTTTTGGAAAGGATTATCGGTTGAAGTGATACGCCATTGGGCGCTCGGCAGTTTTGTAACAAGGAAGATAGTTCACCGAGAAGGTGTGTTAAGTAAGGGGATTATTAAGTATTTATTGTTGAGAATAGATAATTGGTTGGGTTAGTTGCGGGGAGTGTCATTAATCTCCCGATTAGAGTGGCACACCGAGTACTATCAGATAATCCCGAGAGAGGGAAAACATCTCAGGAATTGTTTTTCGTACTCGGTATGAATTATATGAGTTCTTAGTGATATCTTGGGACTGGCGAACATCCCTACAGTTTTTATAAATTTGACGAATTGGGCTTTTCACCCTTATACTGACAGGGTATGATTATATATGTGAATGATATTTGGTGTATAATTGTTGTATGGTGGAGCACTGATCGATAGGTTGGGGCCGAAAGTGGTAGGCTATGTCTGTAAATTGCCAATTATGGAGGCGAGAAGTGTGAATTTTGGGACACATTGTGTCTGTTGAAGGCGTATTTATGGATCTGAAGAGAATTACAAATGGTGAAAAGACGGGAAGTGACCATTGGATGTGTTGGAAATTCATAGTTTCTTGGATTTAAGTGGCTATTATCGGAGGTTTATTCCTCGGTTTTCCCTTATTGTTGTATCGATAACTCATATTATCATAAAGAATGAGCCGTTGGTATGATCCGAACCGCGTGGAGAGATATTTTCAAGGGTTAAGGGAAGATGAACGACAGCTCATGTTTTGATCATCCCGAGAAGGGAGTGCATGTAGTATCGGATCAGGTGGAGTTTGATGCCTGAAGGCATGCTTGTGGCTTATATCTTGAGGCAGTAGGAAAATTTTTGTCATTATCGTAGACTTGTTCTTGATGTGGATGCTTTGTGGTAGCAGGTGACAGAGATTGTTCATTATATTAAGTATATTGTCTATCCTGGTGGCATGAAGATATATCAAGATTCTAGGAGAATATTTTAATGGACCGGAACGAGGAAGAATATTAATTATCAGGTGAGTATGGATAAACCTCTTTTGAGGTGTGTAGTCGACAAAAGAAAGGATGACGCCCATCAGCGGCGAAAGCCTCTTGAAGTTAGAAATTGAAAATGTGGGTATTCTTGAAAGTATTCTTTATTCATGGAGTACGTCGTTTTAGAAACTAGGAAAAGTTAGACCCGAGGTATGATGGCCCTGTAGAGTTATAGAAAGAATGGGAACTGTGGTATATTGTTTGAAGTTTATTTTGGAGATATCGGGTATTCTGGATGTATTTCTTGTTTCTATGTCGAGAAAATTGTGAGAGATCTATCTCAAGTATGGAGCCGTTGTAGATCGAAGACAGCTGGATGTGGCATTGGATGTGAGATCCTATGAAACTAGTGGTTATTGTAGGTCGATAGTGCGACAGACCAGACGACGAGTTGTTCAGCAGTTAATAGTGCAATGAAGTAGTGATGCTGATAATGTACCTAGAAATCCTAGGTAATGGTGTGGAGGAAGTATCCTGACTTTGTTCGGGGAGTTTTCTTAAACCCCGTAGCTGGGAGTTTTCTTAAACCCCGTAGCTCGAGGACGAGCTTCTTTTGAGGTGTGTAGAATGTAACACCTCGAATTTTTAAAATATCGAAAATGTCTGTTTTTAATATATTTTGAGTGGTGAAAATTATTTTTGACACATTTTATTTAAATATTGATATCGGTATGGATATTTATGGTAGATTGGTATTATTGCTATATATTGAAGCCGTGAGTTGAGATTTTATGTGAATAATTATTGTTATTTTATTTTATAATTTTGAAGGATTATTGCGAGATAATTGCAATGTATTTTGTATTGTTAGTGCTATTAAAGAAAAGAGTTGGGTTTACTTGAAATATTTTGGAGGTCTAGGGGTCTATTTGTAAATATCCATTTATAAAAATATTATTATTATTATTATTATTATAATTTTATCTCTACTACTATAATGGGAGAACACCTTAGTGTAATTTGTCCTCAATCCAAATATTTTCGAAAATAGACCAGTTATGGACTAATTTTGGTAAATATTTCAAAAGTGGACCAGTTTGGTAATTATTTTCCATAGTGGATCAGTTTGGAAATTATTTTCTTAAAACCCCTCACTTTTCTCTCCTTCTTCCTTCTCCCTTCTTTCTTTCTTTTCTGATCCGATCGAAGCCAGACCGAACCCCACTTCGGTCTCTCCCTCTCTCCTCCAATCCACTTCGTTTCTCCACCAAATTCGAATTAAATTGAGGAGTATGCTAATTGAGGGGTTCTCTACATCGTGGAAGTGTCAGATTTTCAAAAGGATTCCGAAAAGGTATACCCTAATTTATTTATTCGTATAAAATTTAGTGTGGTTAGTTTTATTGAATAGGATTATGATGGTAGAGAGATTTAGAGGTGTTGGAAGTGGAAGATTTAGGGAATTAGTGGATTGTTAGAAAAATTACAAGTTAGTAAATTAGGATTTTGAATTTGTAAAATAGAGATATATATATATTAGAAATATCCTTTAGATGGTGGTAAAAATTTTAGTGAGCCATTAGAATAAAATGGGAAGCAGTGATTTTGGCATAAACTCAAATTATAGAGTTTATGAAATCGGGTAGAAAACTCGATCCAAATAATTATAGAAAATGCATATGAGGGTGTAGAGTATTATGGAAGTATTAATATAAATTTAGGATGATTTTTATAGGCTTAAGCTCAATTAAATTGAGTGAAATAGACCATAGGTGAAAAGTGCACGCCGGGTGTTCGATGAAATGCCCGAACGAGATTTAGTGAGAATTTGATGGGTTCGGAGGTGTAGTTGAGTCTTATTATTATTATTAACCCTAATATGTGAGATTAGGACGAAGGGGATTAAGGAATTTAGAAAATGTGAATTTTTCTTAGTAGAAAGCCTCCGATCAATAAGGGAGTATTTGTATTAGAACCCGAATTCGAAATCTATCGATGTAGCACACCTACATATGTCATTTGTGACGTGTGGGTGAAGACGGATTCAAATTTGGAGATCCGTAAGTTGAGTTTTGAGTTTTAAACTAATCGGTTCTATAATTTTTCAATTAGGAGGAAAAAGTCGAACTTCGACTGGCTACAGGACGGACGTGGGACATCGTTTGCTCGAGCCGTCAGGTGAGTATGTTGTAATTAGGTATATTCTATATTGTGGCCAAATTTCGTGGCATTTCGATATATTTGATAGAAGTTTTGCTAAAAATTCAATTTTCCGAAAAATACGGATTTTTAAGGCCCGAAAATGGAATTTTGAGATATTTGATGAAATTAACTATTCTAAGTATATAAAACCTATATTATGGGTTAATGTGACGTGTTGAAGTATAAAAACTAAATATATTGAATTGTTTATGCATATTTTCGCCCCGTGCATGTTTCGTGCATGTTTTTGGGTATCTAGGCCGATATAGGTAATTTTGGCATATGCGGAGCCTTGTGTATGGGCTAGCATGTTATGGATGGAGGTTATATGATGTAATTAGACGAAATTAGTGATTGTGATCATGTGTTGGAAACTCGTGTATTTATAATGCATGTTTTGGGCATGTTTTGGGACATATAAATCCTTATAGGTGATTTTACTTGCATGAAATAAGGTGTATGACCTAGTATGCTATAATTGGATATTATGAGATTTAATTAGAGGAAATAATTAATTTAGGCCTCTTTGTCTGGGACACCCGCATGTGTGGGGTATATTTGTGATATATAGATAGATGATTATGACGTGTGATACAATAGTGAATGAAATTAATAATTGGATACGTGTTTACATTTTAAATGTGTTCGAAGTGAAATAATGGGCAACAATATGATATTATTCTGTGATGATTTATATATTTTGATATGCTTACGATACAGACTAACGTCTTATAATTCTTTTATTTACGACATAACTTGGTGTATGTTTATGGGTGATTTAATGAAGTAGTAAATAGTATGGTATTTATAATGGGTGATGTTATGGTAGGTTAAATAACATGATGGTTTCTATGTTAAATGACATGGGATATGCATATATATATATATGATACAACGAGATGGTAATAAATATCGTGGACATCAGATGTGCATCAAACGCAAGAAAAAGGTGAGATGGTAAGTGTTAATAAAATGTGTTATTATTCTTGTGATTAAAGTCAAAGATGTGGCTATTGTTGAATTAAAAGCTGTGATGCTTTATGTTGATAAAGTAAAATGGAAAGATGCAATGATTAATGCTAATAACAGATGGCTTGTTGACCAGTACCTACAGCAATCCTGGGGGTTTGGGCTAGACCTCCTAACACCCAAGGACCGGCTTGGGGTAAGTGGACCCAAACTATGTTTGGGGTAAGTGGATTTTATCGCCCAAGCTATCGGCTTGAGGCCCGGTTTCCCTCGATGACAGCTGTCGCGAGGACGTACCCAGTTTATCTGGGGTAAGTGGTTTTTCCCTCGATGACAGACGTCGCGAGGAAGTACCCAGGTTACCTGGGGTCAGTGGCTTTTTCCCTCTTGGCTTCGGCTGGGAGGACGTACCCAAGTTCTACTTGGGGTAAGTGGTTCCCTCGCTAGTTCGGCTAGGAGGAAGACGTAGCCTCGGACGAGTAAGACTCTGTGTGAGCATCGGACCGCGTGTTTACTGGGCTGTCGGCTTTCAGTATGTTGGGATACTGTGGCTCACTGGTCGACGAACTAATAAAATAAATAAGTGTTAATAATAAATGTGGTAGTAAAAGAAAATGGATAGTAAAATGTGTATTGTGCGTGGAAACGAAAGTGGATAGTAAAATGTGAACTGTGGGTGGAAAAGAAAGTGTGTGAATGAAGTAAATGTGAAAGTGAACGTGCTATGAGTTAATATATGAAAAGAAGTGATAAATGCAGCTTGTGATTAATTTAAGATGAAAATAATAAAAGAGATGTGTTATCATGAATAATACGGAGTAATTGTATTATGTGTGTGATCATTAAAGTAAAATACAGTTGATATGAGTTGTACCTTGGAATTGTGTCAAGGAACTACCTGCCCGCAATTTCAGTGGAAATTGTGGGAACTACCTGCCTTGGCATAATTCGCAGGGTGAGTGGATATAATAGTGATAATGATTAATAGAAATGAGAAATAAAGTGAAGTAAAGATGATAAGTGATTGAAGTGAAATTAATAATCAAGCTATCGGCTTGAGATGTGATGTGATATTATCCAAATTGTGTGTTTGAGGTACGGTGATTATTACCCAAGCTATCGGCTATGAGATGTGATATGTGGTGGCCCCAGAGTGTGTTTGGGGATTAAGTGAAAATGATAATAAGAAATATAATCCTTATAAGAATGAGAATTACTAAGTGGAGTAATGAGATGTGAATGAGTTATAAAACATGGTTTGATGTAACCAGTATAAGTATTCTATTAATGAGGTGTTATTGATGTGATGAAATGTGAGAGCATTGCAATAAGCATTAAGATGTTATATTTGCGTTATGAGACTTGAATGAATGTGGCATTATGAGAATAGAAGCATATAGGAAGGAAGTGATACTTGTTGTATTTTAATAAAATAAATACCTGTATTATGAGACTGGTTATGAAAATGGTTATTAAGAGTGTATGTTGTATTATGAGTTGTATTCCCATAAAGGGTTATTAATGAAAGGAGTAATAACATTATGTAGTTATATTCATATAATGCTATTATGACGATACTTGTGGAAGAATGAATATTTGGGTTAGAGAAGATAAATTGAAAAGTAATGGATTGTATGTGTATTCGTATTATGCGGATGTAAAATAAGAATATATATATGAGGTTGATGTGAAGTGTATTATGAAATGTGGGAAGTATGGATAATTAAATAATTGAATGCAGGATTGGCAAAGTATGTGATTTATCACTGTATTGACGATGTTGTTGTGTTCAGGATTCAGGTGGCATTATTTTAATTTGGCATTTGTAAGTTTAAGTATTTTCTTTAGACTATTTTAATTCGTCGATTAGATTAGTAATTATACTCACACCAGAAATGGCTAACCCCTTAGTGTTTTGGGGGGTTAGGGGAGTCTGAGGACTACCCTAGATCCCCCACTGTTGCAGGTTCTCATCAGTGCAGAGGTGAGGCGTGGAGTGGTAGTGTAACTTTTTAATTTAAAAATTTGTATTATTTAGTTATAGGAATAGTGAAATTTATGGTTTAAATTGTATTATGAGTGTATAAGCCTGTATATGACGATGATGAGTATAGTGTGAGGTGGTGTGGTATGTTGGGGACCCGTACCGATCTCGTCGTGGAGTACCAGGCTCTGTGGTAAGTTTTACAATGATTTTTCAAAGATTTTACCTCGTTTTTCAAAGAAATTCATAGATTTTAATTGATATTTGATAATCCGTTATGAGTTTGGCCCCCAGAGCATTATATTATATTGCCTGTATGTATCTGCTCATTTTGGCCTGGGGAGCCCATGAAAATATTATGTGGTTTGTGAGCTACGGAATTTTGAGCAGAATTCCGTAAGCTTTTTGTGTTTTGGGGCAAAATTTACAGGGGAGACTCTGCCAAAATTTTTCCTGAAATATAACTTTCTTAGTTTATAATTAAAGTGATATAGAAATTGAAAGAATTGAATTTGGAGACTTAGTTTTTAAAAAAAAAAAAAAAAAAAAAAAATTGGGTCGCTACAGTTGGTATCAGAGCTTAGGTTAACTAGGAATTTGTTAATCCTAGTGATCTTGCTATGTGAGTATGGGTTCATTAATGCTTAGTTGGAGGTAGAGAGTGTGGTTTATGTGGGTGTTTTGTTGAAGAATGGATTCTATCGTGGAATGGTGTGGTCCCCACTAGACTTTGGTCTGACCTTCAGTCAGCATTTTCCTTCATGACCCTGCATATGGGTTGATTTCTGTAGAAATCCCAGTGTGAATTTGCACACTATTGGAGTATTATAGTAAATTGATTGTTGTGTGCCGTAAGGGACTATTCCCAGGAGATCAGGTGTAGGTCCTATGGACATATGTTCTGTAGGTGTATATTTTATATATTGAGGAGTGATGTGTGGTTATGGTTTTATCCCATATTTGGAAAGATTGATTGGTTGTAGAAGGTTATGTAGGTCATCTGCGTAGTTGGGGTGTGGTGCAGGGAGGATTCGGGTGAGATAGCCCGATGAAACCCAGTTTTGATTGTATATAATGCCTTGGACGATGAAATTATACTCGTTGGGTTTGGTGGAAATATCTAAGGCGATGATTGAGATTGTTGATGTGGTTTGCCAAGTTTCTAATTTATTCGATGGGGTTTTTGGTCCCTCACCCTGGTGAAAGTTCAAAATTGATTTGATATTGGTATGACTCCTAATTCTAAATCAGCTTGTGCTCTAGCACTTTAGGAATAAGAGAGATGAAGGAGAATTTGAGGTGATGCTTTTGGAAAGGATTATCGGTTGAAGTGATACGCCATTGGGCGCTCGGCAGTTTTGTAACAAGGAAGATAGTTCACCGAGAAGGTGTGTTAAGTAAGGGGATTATTAAGTATTTATTGTTGAGAATAGATAATTGGTTGGGTTAGTTGCGGGGAGTGTCATTAATCTCCCGATTAGAGTGGCACACCGAGTACTATCAGATAATCCCGAGAGAGGGAAAACATCTCAGGAATTGTTTTTCGTACTCGGTATGAATTATATGAGTTCTTAGTGATATCTTGGGACTGGCGAACATCCCTACAGTTTTTATAAATTTGACGAATTGGGCTTTTCACCCTTATACTGACAGGGTATGATTATATATGTGAATGATATTTGGTGTATAATTGTTGTATGGTGGAGCACTGATCGATAGGTTGGGGCCGAAAGTGGTAGGCTATGTCTGTAAATTGCCAATTATGGAGGCGAGAAGTGTGAATTTTGGGACACATTGTGTCTGTTGAAGGCGTATTTATGGATCTGAAGAGAATTACAAATGGTGAAAAGACGGGAAGTGACCATTGGATGTGTTGGAAATTCATAGTTTCTTGGATTTAAGTGGCTATTATCGGAGGTTTATTCCTCGGTTTTCCCTTATTGTTGTATCGATAACTCATATTATCATAAAGAATGAGCCGTTGGTATGATCCGAACCGCGTGGAGAGATATTTTCAAGGGTTAAGGGAAGATGAACGACAGCTCATGTTTTGATCATCCCGAGAAGGGAGTGCATGTAGTATCGGATCAGGTGGAGTTTGATGCCTGAAGGCATGCTTGTGGCTTATATCTTGAGGCAGTAGGAAAATTTTTGTCATTATCGTAGACTTGTTCTTGATGTGGATGCTTTGTGGTAGCAGGTGACAGAGATTGTTCATTATATTAAGTATATTGTCTATCCTGGTGGCATGAAGATATATCAAGATTCTAGGAGAATATTTTAATGGACCGGAACGAGGAAGAATATTAATTATCAGGTGAGTATGGATAAACCTCTTTTGAGGTGTGTAGTCGACAAAAGAAAGGGTGACGCCCATCAGCGGCGAAAGCCTCTTGAAGTTAGAAATTGAAAATGTGGGTATTCTTGAAAGTATTCTTTATTCATGGAGTACGTCGTTTTAGAAACTAGGAAAAGTTAGACCCGAGGTATGATGGCCCTGTAGAGTTATAGAAAGAATGGGAACTGTGGTATATTGTTTGAAGTTTATTTTGGAGATATCGGGTATTCTGGATGTATTTCTTGTTTCTATGTCGAGAAAATTGTGAGAGATCTATCTCAAGTATGGAGCCGTTGTAGATCGAAGACAGCTGGATGTGGCATTGGATGTGAGATCCTATGAAACTAGTGGTTATTGTAGGTCGATAGTGCGACATACCAGACGACGAGTTGTTCAGCAGTTAATAGTGCAATGAAGTAGTGATGCTGATAATGTACCTAGAAATCCTAGGTAATGGTGTGGAGGAAGTATCCTGACTTTGTTCGGGGAGTTTTCTTAAACCCCGTAGCTGGGAGTTTTCTTAAACCCCGTAGCTCGAGGACGAGCTTCTTTTGAGGTGTGTAGAATGTAACACCTCGAATTTTTAAAATATCGAAAATGTCTGTTTTTAATATATTTTGAGTGGTGAAAATTATTTTTGACACATTTTATTTAAATATTGATATCGGTATGGATATTTATGGTAGATTGGTATTATTGCTATATATTGAAGCCGTGAGTTGAGATTTTATGTGAATAATTATTGTTATTTTATTTTATAATTTTGAAGGATTATTGCGAGATAATTGCAATGTATTTTGTATTGTTAGTGCTATTAAAGAAAAGAGTTGGGTTTACTTGAAATATTTTGGAGGTCTAGGGGTCTATTTGTAAATATCCATTTATAAAAATATTATTATTATTATTATTATTATAATTTTATCTCTACTACTATAATGGGAGAACACCTTAGTGTAATTTGTCCTCAATCCAAATATTTTCGAAAATAGACCAGTTATGGACTAATTTTGGTAAATATTTCAAAAGTGGACCAGTTTGGTAATTATTTTCCATAGTGGATCAGTTTGGAAATTATTTTCTTAAAACCCCTCACTTTTCTCTCCTTCTTCCTTCTCCCTTCTTTCTTTCTTTTCTGATCCGATCGAAGCCAGACCGAACCCCACTTCGGTCTCTCCCTCTCTCCTCCAATCCACTTCGTTTCTCCACCAAATTCGAATTAAATTGAGGAGTATGCTAATTGAGGGGTTCTCTACATCGTGGAAGTGTCAGATTTTCAAAAGGATTCCGAAAAGGTATACCCTAATTTATTTATTCGTATAAAATTTAGTGTGGTTAGTTTTATTGAATAGGATTATGATGGTAGAGAGATTTAGAGGTGTTGGAAGTGGAAGATTTAGGGAATTAGTGGATTGTTAGAAAAATTACAAGTTAGTAAATTAGGATTTTGAATTTGTAAAATAGAGATATATATATATTAGAAATATCCTTTAGATGGTGGTAAAAATTTTAGTGAGCCATTAGAATAAAATGGGAAGCAGTGATTTTGGCATAAACTCAAATTATAGAGTTTATGAAATCGGGTAGAAAACTCGATCCAAATAATTATAGAAAATGCATATGAGGGTGTAGAGTATTATGGAAGTATTAATATAAATTTAGGATGATTTTTATAGGCTTAAGCTCAATTAAATTGAGTGAAATAGACCATAGGTGAAAAGTGCACGCTGGGTGTTCGATGAAATGCCCGAACGAGATTTAGTGAGAATTTGATGGGTTCGGAGGTGTAGTTGAGTCTTATTATTATTATTAACCCTAATATGTGAGATTAGGACGAAGGGGATTAAGGAATTTAGAAAATGTGAATTTTTCTTAGTAGAAAGCCTCCGATCAATAAGGGAGTATTTGTATTAGAACCCGAATTCGAAATCTATCGATGTAGCACACCTACATATGTCATTTGTGACGTGTGGGTGAAGACGGATTCAAATTTGGAGATCCGTAAGTTGAGTTTTGAGTTTTAAACTAATCGGTTCTATAATTTTTCAATTAGGAGGAAAAAGTCGAACTTCGACTGGCTACAGGACGGACGTGGGACATCGTTTGCTCGAGCCGTCAGGTGAGTATGTTGTAATTAGGTATATTCTATATTGTGGCCAAATTTCGTGGCATTTCGATATATTTGATAGAAGTTTTGCTAAAAATTCAATTTTCCGAAAAATACGGATTTTTAAGGCCCGAAAATGGAATTTTGAGATATTTGATGAAATTAACTATTCTAAGTATATAAAACCTATATTATGGGTTAATGTGACGTGTTGAAGTATAAAAACTAAATATATTGAATTGTTTATGCATATTTTCGCCCCGTGCATGTTTCGTGCATGTTTTTGGGTATCTAGGCCGATATAGGTAATTTTGGCATATGCGGAGCCTTGTGTATGGGCTAGCATGTTATGGATGGAGGTTATATGATGTAATTAGACGAAATTAGTGATTGTGATCATGTGTTGGAAACTCGTGTATTTATAATGCATGTTTTGGGCATGTTTTGGGACATATAAATCCTTATAGGTGATTTTACTTGCATGAAATAAGGTGTATGACCTAGTATGCTATAATTGGATATTATGAGATTTAATTAGAGGAAATAATTAATTTAGGCCTCTTTGTCTGGGACACCCGCATGTGTGGGGTATATTTGTGATATATAGATAGATGATTATGACGTGTGATACAATAGTGAATGAAATTAATAATTGGATACGTGTTTACATTTTAAATGTGTTCGAAGTGAAATAATGGGCAACAATATGATATTATTCTGTGATGATTTATATATTTTGATATGCTTACGATACAGACTAACGTCTTATAATTCTTTTATTTACGACATAACTTGGTGTATGTTTATGGGTGATTTAATGAAGTAGTAAATAGTATGGTATTTATAATGGGTGATGTTATGGTAGGTTAAATAACATGATGGTTTCTATGTTAAATGACATGGGATATGCATATATATATATATGATACAACGAGATGGTAATAAATATCGTGGACATCAGATGTGCATCAAACGCAAGAAAAAGGTGAGATGGTAAGTGTTAATAAAATGTGTTATTATTCTTGTGATTAAAGTCAAAGATGTGGCTATTGTTGAATTAAAAGCTGTGATGCTTTATGTTGATAAAGTAAAATGGAAAGATGCAATGATTAATGCTAATAACAGATGGCTTGTTGACCAGTACCTACAGCAATCCTGGGGGTTTGGGCTAGACCTCCTAACACCCAAGGACCGGCTTGGGGTAAGTGGACCCAAACTATGTTTGGGGTAAGTGGATTTTATCGCCCAAGCTATCGGCTTGAGGCCCGGTTTCCCTCGATGACAGCTGTCGCGAGGACGTACCCAGTTTATCTGGGGTAAGTGGTTTTTCCCTCGATGACAGACGTCGCGAGGAAGTACCCAGGTTACCTGGGGTCAGTGGCTTTTTCCCTCTTGGCTTCGGCTGGGAGGACGTACCCAAGTTCTACTTGGGGTAAGTGGTTCCCTCGCTAGTTCGGCTAGGAGGAAGACGTAGCCTCGGACGAGTAAGACTCTGTGTGAGCATCGGACCGCGTGTTTACTGGGCTGTCGGCTTTCAGTATGTTGGGATACTGTGGCTCACTGGTCGACGAACTAATAAAATAAATAAGTGTTAATAATAAATGTGGTAGTAAAAGAAAATGGATAGTAAAATGTGTATTGTGCGTGGAAACGAAAGTGGATAGTAAAATGTGAACTGTGGGTGGAAAAGAAAGTGTGTGAATGAAGTAAATGTGAAAGTGAACGTGCTATGAGTTAATATATGAAAAGAAGTGATAAATGCAGCTTGTGATTAATTTAAGATGAAAATAATAAAAGAGATGTGTTATCATGAATAATACGGAGTAATTGTATTATGTGTGTGATCATTAAAGTAAAATACAGTTGATATGAGTTGTACCTTGGAATTGTGTCAAGGAACTACCTGCCCGCAATTTCAGTGGAAATTGTGGGAACTACCTGTCTTGGCATAATTCGCAGGGTGAGTGGATATAATAGTGATAATGATTAATAGAAATGAGAAATAAAGTGAAGTAAAGATGATAAGTGATTGAAGTGAAATTAATAATCAAGCTATCGGCTTGAGATGTGATGTGATATTATCCAAATTGTGTGTTTGAGGTACGGTGATTATTACCCAAGCTATCGGCTATGAGATGTGATATGTGGTGGCCCCAGAGTGTGTTTGGGGATTAAGTGAAAATGATAATAAGAAATATAATCCTTATAAGAATGAGAATTACTAAGTGGAGTAATGAGATGTGAATGAGTTATAAAACATGGTTTGATGTAACCAGTATAAGTATTCTATTAATGAGGTGTTATTGATGTGATGAAATGTGAGAGCATTGCAATAAGCATTAAGATGTTATATTTGCGTTATGAGACTTGAATGAATGTGGCATTATGAGAATAGAAGCATATAGGAAGGAAGTGATACTTGTTGTATTTTAATAAAATAAATACCTGTATTATGAGACTGGTTATGAAAATGGTTATTAAGAGTGTATGTTGTATTATGAGTTGTATTCCCATAAAGGGTTATTAATGAAAGGAGTAATAACATTATGTAGTTATATTCATATAATGCTATTATGACGATACTTGTGGAAGAATGAATATTTGGGTTAGAGAAGATAAATTGAAAAGTAATGGATTGTATGTGTATTCGTATTATGCGGATGTAAAATAAGAATATATATATGAGGTTGATGTGAAGTGTATTATGAAATGTGGGAAGTATGGATAATTAAATAATTGAATGCAGGATTGGCAAAGTATGTGATTTATCACTGTATTGACGATGTTGTTGTGTTCAGGATTCAGGTGGCATTATTTTAATTTGGCATTTGTAAGTTTAAGTATTTTCTTTAGACTATTTTAATTCGTCGATTAGATTAGTAATTATACTCACACCAGAAATGGCTAACCCCTTAGTGTTTTGGGGGGTTAGGGGAGTCTGAGGACTACCCTAGATCCCCCACTGTTGCAGGTTCTCATCAGTGCAGAGGTGAGGCGTGGAGTGGTAGTGTAACTTTTTAATTTAAAAATTTGTATTATTTAGTTATAGGAATAGTGAAATTTATGGTTTAAATTGTATTATGAGTGTATAAGCCTGTATATGACGATGATGAGTATAGTGTGAGGTGGTGTGGTATGTTGGGGACCCGTACCGATCTCGTCGTGGAGTACCAGGCTCTGTGGTAAGTTTTACAATGATTTTTCAAAGATTTTACCTCGTTTTTCAAAGAAATTCATAGATTTTAATTGATATTTGATAATCCGTTATGAGTTTGGCCCCCAGAGCATTATATTATATTGCCTGTATGTATCTGCTCATTTTGGCCTGGGGAGCCCATGAAAATATTATGTGGTTTGTGAGCTACGGAATTTTGAGCAGAATTCCGTAAGCTTTTTGTGTTTTGGGGCAAAATTTACAGGGGAGACTCTGCCAAAATTTTTCCTGAAATATAACTTTCTTAGTTTATAATTAAAGTGATATAGAAATTGAAAGAATTGAATTTGGAGACTTAGTTTTTAAAAAAAAAAAAAAAAAAAAAAATTGGGTCGCTACAGATAGTTAGGGTTTTGGGAATGAGTATGATATCTTCCACCTCAATCAGGACCAGAGCTTGATCTCTTTGTTCTGCATCCCTCATCTCTTTGTTCAGGGTGATTAGCTTGGAAAAAGGCTTGATAATCGACTCGAGAGACCCTCGATTCCACATATGGAAAGGGAGCATGGGAATGTTGATCCATATGAAACATGACTTGGGTTTCAGCTTGGCCCTATAGTCTATGGTCTAAGGCGTGAAGGTTGCCGTAAAGCCAGAGAAGTTGAAAAGCTCCTCTTCACCGACTTGCTGGCACTTGCCGCTATTGGGAACTGGACATGAAAGACTCCATCTCGCACCTTCTTAAGGTGCCACCACCATCCTTGGCCCTCCCAGGTGAAGTTCAAAATGCATTCCATGCACATCTCTAGTCCTTGGGGAGGTCCTCAGGTTTATCAGATGGAGGAAAGCACAAGCATGCAACGCCGTGAGGGATTCAGCTAGGTTGGAGTTGTGGGCCACCTGAACCTCCAACGGGTCACGTCGATTGAACATTGTGCATTCACACACTTTATGGCTAAACTTCTTGCATTTAAAGCAGTGAAAGCAAAGTTTCTTGCATGCGGCCGCCAGGTGGTCTCCTTCACCGCACTTCAGGCATCGCTTCTCCATCCTCTTAGCAATCCGACGATTTGATGGTGGGTTTTTTACAGAAAAATTAGGTTTTGGGGTGGGTTGAAAGTAGGGTTTGGAGGTTTGTTTGGGAAAAAAGGCAGGGAAGATAAAGCGGTTTTTGTTTTGGGAGTGGGGAGGCGTGTAGAGGTGGGGGATATGAAATGGTTGGAAATGACAGCGATGTGATGGGTGAGAGCTTGAGGCAAAGAGAAGTACATGGGCATAAGATCTTCTCCCTTCCCAAGGCGCCTGCACCCTATCTGTCCTCTCCCCTCTCATTCTTTTTAGGTTTCTGTTTGTGAAGGAAGCAATATTTAGTTGTATGTTTTGTTAAAATCTTTTTAATGAACCGCGGGGGCCTTCGATCCACCGTTAAAGATTAAAAAAAACAAAGAACAAATTTTATGTTTACTGCGTGGCAAATTATAGTAAGTGTGGAAAAACAATGATAACAATTAAGGTGCATGAAGATCACAAAGTTCGATAGTGTTAGTAGTATTATTTGTTGCTTCACTTTAGTCTGTTTTGTTGGAGGGTTGTTTAGTTTCTTTTGTATTAGTAGTGTGCTTGTTTATTTTGATGTACTCGATTGTTTGGTGCATTTTATTCATGCGAACCGAAGTATCATTATATCTCATTAGTGAAATCAATAGCGCTTTGTAATTTTTTAAGATCAGAAAAAAAAGGAAGCAAGAAAAAGAAGCTCAGGTATTGAGGAGGTACACATGTAATGAACCCTTATAAATGATTTCCCTGCCACTACCCTTTCATTCTATGCAAACTTTATCAATGAACCCACAAGAACAAGTTAAAACATCTGGACGAATTTTTCAGGCAGCTTTGTGTGCAACCCGAAAACCAGGTTTTAAACTAAAAAAAAAGTGATGCATAACCAGCTAAAATGATGACTTTGAACTTGAACTAACATACAAATGTGAGCGATCAGATAACTAAGAAAAATCATTAAAATCTACTACCCTTTTGCATGGTGTAAGTTGATATGAAGGAAGAAGATGAAAGTTTTGTTATACCTAGCACTCAAAGACTGTTAGGATTTCTTAGGAAAATCTGACTGAGGATCTTATTAAGTTATTTGATGCAATCAACACAAACTACCAAGCATATATGAGATCATACCAAACACACCAAAGCACACACAAGTTTGTCTCGGTTGGGGCTTTCGCCTTAATCCGGGGAAGAAGAAACTCGAGATGTTATTCAACTAGAAAAAATACAAGAATATTATAATTCTCACAACGACCCTCTCTCCAGCCTCACCAACAAGTACTAGTTGTTTACAATTGGAGAAACTCTCAAACTCTGCCTTCAATGAAGTACTCTCTCTTAGCTCTCAACGGAGGCCAATAACAACAATATATAGAGATCTAGAGAAACTCATGTTTTATATCTTGATACAATAGCCATCGGATATTCCTGAAGAGATAACTTAAGAGCCGTATGATCTGACTTGAAGAGCAATTTGGGATTCTCACGAATCACCAAGACCCGACCCAAATAATCCATTAGCGCCACGTTCGGTCGACTGCACCCTAAGGTCGGTCGACTGTCCCTCTCTCGGGAACTCCTGTATAGTAGGGCGGTCGACTGCGCCCTAGGATGGTCGACCGCAACCTACTGCTGCTACTGTTGCTGACTGTTTCCCCTTGCTTCCAATCCATCTCCTATCGTCTCAATTCCTCCATCGTTTCATCGTCTTCGTATCCAACATAGTATGCAAGACATAAACTCAACAATCTCCACCTTGGATTGTATACTCATGAATCCACACCTGTGTGATTTAAAAACTTCTAGACTCTTTTCCTTCTCTTCTAGCAAACAACTCATTTCGATGGCTTCCTCTGCTAGTTGAATCTATCTCCACCTGTTTTTCTCCAGCTGTATGCCCCCCTCAAGGGCACACCCTAGTAGATGTAATCATGGAGGTGCCACCCTCCACACGAATTCCACCTACCTCAAGGCTCTCTCCACCATCCGACGATATTCGAACATTGCAGTCTCACTCGGATGATTCTAATGACGACATACTAGATGGTGCTTTAGGAACAATGAACTTCGAAACACTTGCGCAAGTCTTTTTGTTCCTCCAAAGTTGGTAGAGGTTGGGCTGACCCTTCTCAATCCCCCTCTCACCCTTCATCACCGTACGATAACTTTCCCAAACTGATCGAACTCCACCTGGATCTGTGTACCTGCAGTCCTGTGCTTCTAGAGTTCTCATGGATATAAGGCTCCACTTCATCAAAGGAATATACATGCCATCTTCTAAAGTGTATCCCCTTATGTCTGTCATCTTCGACTCATTTGCTTTTCTCACCCCTTACTTCACAAGTCTTTTCAATTTTCTTTCTCACACAACGAAATATGGCAAACTTGTAAGTAGAAACCATTACTTCACAAATCTTATGAACCTTCGTTCTCACATAACGTCATGATGCAAACTTGTAAGTAGAAACCATCTCCCTCTCGGAAAAAAACTTGAGAAGAACTAACCGAATCAAAAGAACAACCGGAATTCACATCTAAAGGACTTGAAACACAAGCACTGTTTAAGCCATCACCTGATTCAGCAGTACTGAATTTGGCACCCCTTTGACTCAACCGCTTGCAACAGTCACTCATGTAATGTTCAATCTCTTTGCACTGGTGATCACGTATCTTATCCCTACATACACTTTCCATTCCATTCGAATGACAATCCACCTTCAAAAAACTCAGCGAAGTTGACGCCGATTTCTGACTCTCCTTCCTAAGTGTATCCTCCTCCAATCCCTTGATCATACCTATGAAAAACTTCTCCTTGGTAGATTTCTCATTTAGCATGGTTATCATGTTAGATGGATTTGATGGTGAATATATCGAGTTGGAAATCTTTAGATCATCTACGTTGAACGCCCTCAGTTCAGATAACTCCATATTGAACTCCACTACATGATCTAGAAGAGCGGTACTTTTCTTCATTGAGAAATTCCACAACTTTCCTTTCTGATGCATCCGACCCTGTAATAACGATCCCGAATAGTCAATTTTGAATCTTGCCCAAAGACTCGTCGCGCTTCTCCTATACCTGACTTCGCCCATCGAATACATATGGGTTAAACCCAAGGCTTTTGAATAAATCTTCTCCCAATTCTCCTACTTTGTGCAGATTAGTCTCCCTTTATCTCCTTCTAGGACTAGATCCAAATCCTGTTGAATCGATGCTTCATGCATGTCCTCCTTCAAGAGATCAAAGTTGATTTTGCCTTTGAACCGCTTGATCTTCGTGATCTGATCTGCCATCTTCTCCAAGGAACTTGAACAAACTCTTGAACCCGAAGCTCTGATACCAATTGTTATGTTTTCTTAGGAAAATCTGACTGAGGATCTTGTTTATTTATTCGATGCAATCAATACAAACTACCAAACACATATGAGATCATACCAACCACACCAAAGCACACACAAGTTTGCTCCGGTTAAAGCTTTCGCCTTAATCCGGAGGAGAAAAAACCCGAGATGTTATTCAACTAGAGAAGATAAGAATATTACAATTCGTACCATGACCCTCTCTCAAGGCTCACCAGTAAATACTAGTTGTTTACAATTGGAGAAACTCTCAAACTCCGCATTCAATGAAATATTCTCTTTCTTAGCTCTCAATGAAGGCCAATAACAACAATATATAGAAATCTAGAGAAATCCTAGTTTGATATCTTGATACAATAGCCATTGGATATTCCTGAATTGATAATCCTACTATAAGAGCAGTACGATCTGACTTGAAGAGCAAGTTGGGCTTCTGACGAATCACCAAGATCCGACCCAAATAATCCATTAGCGCCGCGTTCGGTCGACCGCGCCCCAAGGTCGGTCGACTGTCCCTCTCTCGGGAACTCCTGTATAGTAGAGCGGTCGACCGCAACCTGCTGCTACAACTGCTGCTGACTGTTTTTCCTTACTTCCACTCCGTCTCCTATCGTCTCGATTCCTCTATTGTCTCATCGTTTTCGTATCCAACATAGTATGCAAGACATAAACTAACAAGGATATCAACTTTTTCGAGGAAAGTTCAACTACATTAAGAATAATTATACTGGCAGCAGTTCCAAATTGATCTTAGTCTTGTAAACTCAACCATCTATGAAGACAACATGGTAAATTGGAATGAAATATTAACAACATATTTTTCATGTGTAACGGCAAAATATTCAGGTCCATTACATGACCTTTTTCTTTCCTATTAAGTATCATATCCTTTCTAACGGTGGCAAAATAATAACAATCCTTCATGTCTAACGACAAAATATTCAGGTCAATAACATGACCTTTTTCTTTCCTAGCAAGTATGATATCCTTTCTAACGGTGGCAAAACGAATTTTCCTAATAGTTCCCCTACTTCATAAACGGCCATGATATCACTCCTAACTAGTGCAAGTAATGCTCACCATCTATACTAAGATAACTAGAAAGAACGAATGTATTTACCGTACTTACCCACCTTTTGAAAATAATTACCAAACTAACCCACATTTGAAAATATTTTATACACTAGCTCACTTTTGGACACGTTAGCATAAAACACTATTAGAAACAACGGAATATAATATTTTGATGTCGTTTTTGCCAATAGAGGCACCTCTAACTTTTTTAATATGTCGCTTTGGGGAGTTACGTCATTAGTATATTTCACGTTCAATTGTGAGAAAAAATTTGTAAGCGTGGAAACATCGTATAACCGATACCTCTATTCCCAATAAAAACAACATTAAGCTGATGCCGCTATTGGAAATAGCGGCACCAGTATAATAACAATTTACATATAAGAAGTGGCCCCCTATTCTCATTCTCCTTTCACTTTATCTCTCTCTTCCTCCACTCCCGAACCCAATACCCTAAAACCCTAGAGCACCAATCTGACTTCTGTTTACTCTCAAACTTTATCTCTCATACCTTCCTCTCCTCCCACTCCGAAATTGAACTCACACAATCTGATAAATCTCCAACAATGTCCACCCTTTTGATGACCGGAAACAATGTTGGAGATTTATCAGATTGGGGGAGTTGGATTTCGGAGTGCGAGGAGTGGGAGGTAAAAGATGAAGTTTGAGAGTAAACAGAAGTTGGATTGGTGCTATAGGGTTTTAGGATTTTGGGTTTGAGAGTGGAGGGAGAGAGAGATAAAGTGAAAGGGGAAGGAAAATAGGGGGGCACTTTATATATGAAAACATTATTATACTGGTGCTGCTATTGACAATAGCAACATCAACTTAAGCTTATCGTAATTGAGAATAGCCACATTAGTAATAGTATCATTACAATTTTTTCTCAAGTCAGAGAGCTTCTCAAGTCAGAGAGTTCATAATTGAACGCAAAATGTACTTATACCGTTACTCCAGAAAGCGGCATGTGCAATTTTTTTTACAGGTGACTCTATTGGCAACAAAGAAATTGAAATAATATATGCCATTTTTACCAATAACATTTTATGTTGACGTGTCCAAATGTGAGCTAGTATGGTATATATGTTTCAAAGTGGGTCTGTTTGGTAATTATTTTCAAAAAGTGGGTCAATACCGAAAAATCGAAAGAACGCTAGTCGTGCGGACACATAGCTAGAACTTTCATATACCCAAATTGCCCTCACCAGCTCTTTGAAAATTTTAAACACCCTCATCCCATCAATCTTTCTATATACCTAAATACACTATGCCTTCCTAGAGTCTCCACTAGGGGTGGCATTCGGGCCGGGCTGGCCTGGGACCGGCCTGCTTTGCCCAAAACCGGGCTGAACCGGGGTCAGACCGCCCAAACAGTAGGGGCCGGTCTGGTTCAACATTTTGCGAAAAAAACCGGTAACGGCCCGACTCGCACTAGCCCGGGACAGGGTTGAACCGGCTCGGGCCGGTCCAGGCTGGCCGGCGGGCCGACCGTTGGCTGTTACCGTTATTAATTTTTTAAAAATATTTTTTCCAGAATTTTTATTTAATAAATGGGGTGTGTAAAATTACCAAAATACCCCCAACGAATTTATGCTAGCTAGTTTTTAGGGTATTTTGGGAAATTGAAAATTTACATTTTCTATACATACAACCTCATTTTATTCAATTCTCTTCACAAATTCACTCAACTCTCTCTACTATCTCTCAACTTTCTCAACAAAAATCAACAACAATCAACAACATTCAACTACTCTTTTTCAAGATTTAACAATCAACATCAACCACATCAATAACATTCAACTACTCTCCTTCAAGATTCAACATCAACAACATCAACAACATCCAATAACAATCAACATCAACACTACAAGTTTCTCAACTCTCTTTACCTTCATTCTTCAACATACATTCTACACTCATACGATATTTTCGTATTTATATAATTTTTAGAATTCTCAATTTTTTTGTTATTATTTATTTCTCATAATTAGATTGGGTTTTCTTCTTGTTGTTGTTCTTCTTTTTTTTAGATTTTTTTGATAAATTGGTAAATATACACTAGAATAACAATTTTATAGTTATTCTTTTATTTGCTTTGTAGAATAATTTTATATATCATACACTAGTTTATCTATCTTAACTTGTTTTGTAAAATTAAAATTTTAAAACATACACTACAATTAATTTTTATATCATACACTAGTTTAGATGGCATCTAACCGATCACGTGGTAGACATAGTAGCCAAGAGTCCACTAGTAGTCGTCGCATTCCTTCCATTCCTCTTCCATATGTAGATAGTGAAGAAACTCTTTACAATTATGATACTATTCACGATATTCATGAAACACACACGGAACAAGTAGAAGTAGAAGTAGAAGACATAGAACCACAACTATCGGAACAAGGCCCATCTCAATCCCGTAAAACAAGAGGGAACAAATCCGAAGTGCATAAATATTTTGACTTTGTCCTTTCACAAAATGATAAGAATGTAGGATTAAAAATTTGTAAGAAGTGTCAAACACCTTATAAGTTTAAACTAGGATCGGAAACGGGTACACTTCAACGACACTTAAGACCGACCAAACGGGTACACTGTCAACCCGAATTTTCTAAAAACAACCTCACAACAAAAAATACACCATAAGACCGACCAAATAGATAGTCATAGCTACGATCATAATCTCGTTCGTAGAGAAATGGATAAGTTAGTAATTAGAGATGAATTACCTTATTCATTTGGTGGAAGTAGGAATGTAGAGACCTTTGCACAAACCGCATTAAACCCCCATTATAAAAAGATTCATGTGAATGTAGTAAAGGGTGATTGTAAATTAGTTTACAATGAGGCTAAAGATTTTTTAGTAGCAACACTTACGTCACTAAACACTAGAGTTTGTTTAACATCGGATGGGTGGGTAGGAGTGAACGACGTATCAATGATGTGTATAATATGTCATTAGATAGATTTTGATTGGCTACTTCAAAAGATAATAATTTCATTCGGGTTTGTTAGGTACCCACATAAGGATGAGATAATTGCCACACACATCATGGAAGCATGTAACAATTTTGGTATTTTTGATAATGTTTTTGCTATTGGTTTTGATAACGCCTCTAATAAAACTAAGACAATTACTAGTTTGCTAATTACACTTAATCCTTTAGAACCGAAAATTTTTCATGTTAGGTGTGCTTGTCATATTTTAAATCATTGTGTACAAGATGCACTTAAATATGGACACGATAAAATTGAGGCAATGAGAAATTGTGTTCATTTTATTACGTTGAGTGGTCCAATATATCAAACTTTTCATGATTGGTGTCAACTTAGGGGAATTGTATTTAAACATTTTCCTAAAGATGTTAGGCATCGTTGGAATTCAACTTTTGATTTATTAAGTGTTATTCTTCACTATCGTTTTAATCTTAGAGAATTTTGTATTGCAATGGGTATGCAAGATTGTATGTTAGATAATAATTTTTGGTTTTTTGCCGATAGTTTGTACATATTTTTAGAACCTTTTAATGATGCTACTGTATAATTTTCAAAAATATATACATCTACATCTAGTGGTATTTTACTTGCAATTGTCACTATGATGACAACAATTAAAGAGTTGGTAAATGAACCTTTCATTGGACAAATGGTTTATGCCGCTTATAGTAAAATTTTAAAATATTTTCATCTCCTTCTTATGTTATATTGTGTTGCTAGTATAATGAATCCCATGATTAAGTTAGATGACACCAAAAATTTAATTGAGATTTTTTATACTTATGCTCCACACAAAGAAATAGATGATTTTGACCATGTTGTTTTCATTACAAAATTTGAAAATGTTTTGAATTGTTTATATGATACTTACGATAGAATTCATTCATCTACACTATACAAACACAAAATGTTAGTTCTTCTTCTTCTTCTTCTTCTATGTTATCAAAGGGAAAGGGTCTTGCCACCAGTAGTATTTTAAATCTCTTAAAAAAAAAAAAACCAAGAACTAATTCACAAATGAGTTGAATTGGTATAATGCACAACCTCTCATTGATGATGTAGTAGATGTATTTTCTTTTTGGAAAACTAATAAAAATATTTTTAGTATTCTTTCTCGCATGGCTAAAGATTTGCTAACGGTACCGGTGTCAACCGTTGCATCGGAAAGTGCTTTTTCTCTTGGTGGCTAGATTATGAGCCCGATCAGGAATCGCTTGACAGCAAAAAATTTGGAGATGTTGGTATGCACCGAAGATTGGATGAAAGCGGAAGAGAGGACTCAAGACTTACAAGAATTACAAAACGGATCAACAAGTAGCGACGAGTGAAGAACTAGTAGAATATATTTTGTACAATATATTGTAAATAATTGAGAATATTTAGGGGGATGAGATTCGATATTTAGATTAAGTAGAAGTTCACGACAATAGTTCAATGCCTTCTCTTCAATATAAATAGAGGCCATCTCGATCTCTAAATTTAAATAATTTTCTTATTTTATAATTTGATCTAATTTGTATGAAATTGTATTCATGAACTTCATTTTATTTAACATCATGTAATTTATCAAATCAATTTAAATTTGGTTTTAATTTCTTTTATTTATTAGTCATTTGCAATTGTTATGAAATTACAATTTAATACTTTATCTTTCATCTTCCTTTTTAAAAAAAAATATATTATACTTAAAAACTGGCCCAGCCCGGGCCAGGTCTGGGCCAAGATTTCCCTCGCTTAGCCCGGTCCGGCCCGGCCCGCCCGGACCGAATGCCACCCCTATTCTCCACTAATCTAGGCTCCTTTTCACTTAGGCAAGTACATATGAAGCATGGATACAAGTAATGTACCGACATGGATATAGGTATGAGATAGGTCAAATTTGTAAAAAGTAGGGTACAGAGACATGGCTGTAATATTATATAACATAACTTAATATTACTTCAAATATATATAATTTAGGTTAAAAAATAGTTGGAACATTACAATTTGTTTCTCAAAATTAAAATAAAAAATAAATACCATCCACAAAACGTGGTAATTTTTCATGCAGACCATAAAATTGGAGATGTCAATGAAAAGAACTAGAGTTAATATGTATTTGAAATTTGTTAATCAAGTGTTCTAACCTTTAAGAAATATTAGAGAAATGTTTAACAAGTGTCTAATATATTAGATGTATTAGAAAATTTTGGACATGAATGAGACTTGTCCTACCAAGTGTCCAAGTATCCAAGTGTTGGACACGTTTGCGGTACGGGTACGACTCCTTGCTTGAAGTATACGAGCTACATAGGCAGATATTAATGATCTAAATACTCATGAATCTAACTTGGCATACTTCTAACCGAATAATTTTTTTCTTTTTTCTCAAGCTGGCTGCACGAACTCTAAGTAAAGATCACAACCACCACTTAGAACTGTGATCCCCAACTCAGTCTCAGATCATATATCTACCTGAGCATAATGATAGGAAGCCGGGCCACAATCCCACATCACATCCTCATCTTCGAAAACCGTTCCGTCCCTTTGAAGTCCACACACCCGTACGACACATCCATCTTAAGCATCGAAGTAAACTTCATCTGGTCGACCATCCGATGACTCTCCTGCTGCCCACCTTCCACATCCGGGCCCCTACATGGCGTCCTCAGCCTCAACTCTACCTCTATAGGCAACTCTGACTTCCTATCTTGCCCTAGCGCTATGTCACCATCTGCACTGTCCCAAATCGCCAATTCAATCAACTGCTCAAAAAATGAACAACTCTTCTGTTGTTGCTGTTGCATCTCCTTAATTAAGATTCGCACAGGGAACATACAAATCCAGCCAAATACCACATTGTAAAATTTAGTAATTTTTTTGTAATTTCCCATTTCCAAATTGAAGAAAAATATATATCTTTATGCTTTTAAGCTACCCATTATGTTAAATTATCACAAAGAAAAGCAAAAAAGTAGCAAAATTTCAATTAAAGAAAATGCAAAATGTCAGGGGACACCAGAGGAGTGACGCTGGAGTAATTGACTAGCTGTAGAAGCCTTGAGTATTGATGAGTTGCTGCATTTTGAGTTGTATCTGTTTGAATTGAGAGTATCTATTTTTTACATAGTTTGCACACTTTTCTTTGAATTGGTAGTTGGCGGTAGTCTCTTATGCACGTTGCACGTGCTTGAGCTATTTTTTCATGTAGCTTAACTGCCAATCCATTTTCCCTATAAATACGGATTTGTAATGAGATTTTGGATTATGAATAAAAATCAATCAAGTTCTCTTCCCCCATTCTCTTCTTCTAAAAGGGGCTATAGCTTGCCTCATAAAAGGTGTTATAGCTTATTGGTGATCTATAATCCTAGAAAATTATATATATATATATACACAATTAATTACAATTCTCCCCGATATGGGACTAATTAATTCCACATCTCCTTCTCTCCTGCGTGTGCTGACGTCAGCCAAGCAACACAGCAGTAGAACTCCCCCTCAGGGGACCCACCCCCTGCCACGTCAGCCACGTGGCTGGCTCTGCGCAAGTAGTAGCATCTGCTGCTGTCCTGGGCCCCACCAGTCAACACAAATCCCATAGAAAGCCCCCATAGGAAACTCTATAGGTCACAACCACTTTTTATAATTAATTCTTTATATATATATATATATATATATATATATATATATATATTCTTAAATACGGAGTATTACACCCTTACCCTACCCTAACCCTCCTTAATGTAGGCCGTTATTTTGAACAACGACTAAGGTTAGTATGGTATTACGAGAATATTGGCAAGTTCAAGTTAGAGAGCATACAAGAAATTGGCCTCATTAATTTGTACCTTAGGCCATTGTGAGGACAACGACCTAAGTCAATCTACATTTAGTCTTAGATAATGCCCGCAGTTGATAAAAATAGCCACCACAAATCAGATAGCAGAGTCAACTGCTTCACTTTATTTTTTGATCTTAGGTTGTTATTGGGGACAACGACCTATGTAACCCGAGGCCATTGTTTCCAACAACGACTTTAGTTTATATCTCACTTTCGAATATTTTGCATTGCTCTATTACTTTAACCCTCCAATATTAAATGAAATTTCTTGTTCAGCTTTAGGCTGTTGGTTCCGACAACGGATTAGGCAAAAATAAAATGAAATGAAAAAAAAACTGCTACCAAAACCAGCATAAGCTGCTACAACAACATTTTATGTTCAGCTGCTACTCTCATAAATTTCATACCCAATCTCATTCATGTTGGTGTATGCCCTAGAGGCCAGTTATGTATTGACATTACTAGTTTACATTGTATCATGACATTTATTTCATATTTAGACATTTTATTTATTGTGTTATTTATTGTGAATTAAATGAACATAATGAAATCCTTAGAATAGTATGTTCAATGTCATAGGATATCAAGTGCATGACTTGATTGTGAGATCCTATTGACTGAAATCAGAACACTGTTCTTAAATGTCCCTAGTCAAGTATTATTGTGAATTAGGACAACGCTAATATATAGAGATTAGTGTGTGCGTAGACTGATGACCATTCTCACAAGTCATGGATATGAGATATCAAGTCTTCACATGGGTACATATTAGAGTAATAATGTACTGGACTGACCCACCATGAGAATGCTGCATGGATCGTTAAGTGAGTGTCATCAGCGGTTCAAAATGACCATGGTGTATGTAGTCTTTTGACTTGAAGTCACTATGGTTTTCTACATGGGAAGTTATATATTTCAATGCTGTTATATATTTCCTACCTGTAATAAGATGATTATAAAGTCAACTATTTGATATACTGCAAATCATGCGAAGGGATGTGAGTGACTTAGATAGGATTTGTCCCTCTTACATAACATGAACGATATCTACGACCCCCTTGATTGAGTGAGACTGCAAAATACATGACCATGCTCAAATGAGTCAATATGAGATATTGATCTAATTTATTTTAATAAGTCTACTCAGACATTAAGAAACCAAAGATTGAACTATACAAGGGTGACACGCTCTATGCCTTGTGGTCAATTAAGATATCTGGATAAAGAGACTAGACTACATGGTAACATTGGTCACGGATATGTCAAATCACAAACATTCCCGTTACTTGAGTAGCAGTGATGTATTGCTAGATACCGCTCATTGTTTGTAATACTAGAATATAATTTTAGTATTACTGTAAATATAATGGGAACCTACATGGTCACACACTTAGAGTGGATCGAAATGAGATTTAAAATCATAAGCTGAATTTAATTACGGATCTAAGTAAGACTTGGACTCCTGACATTGGTTGGATATTTAATTAGATTAAATGGGCCGACTAAAGTTCAATGGTCCACACACGAATCTGACCAAGGTCAGATTGTGAGTCCAAAACCTCATTACTCTCTTAGAGTTGGTTTGCTGTACCTATATACATGATTTGTATCTGTGGAAAAGACAAGTGGAAAAAAACCCTAGCCGTCACAGAAAGTGAGAGAGAGAGAGAGAGATCATGAGGAGGAACATCCCCTTCCCATAGCTAACACCGCAGTATATGGAGAGCCATTTTTTGTTCCGTTCGTGTGGATACCATAGAGGCACCGCAATATTGCAGTGTTGCGATCGACATACTATGGAGACAGCAGATCCATCTTTGTGGTATAACTCCTAAACACGATTTATGGTTTTTTCATGGATCCATGGCTATATTTTGATATTTTTGTAATTTTTCTGCTATGTATTTACCTAACATTTCAACCTTCACAATACTCGTCCTTTTAAGACCAAGAACAAATTACTAATCATCAATTAACACCCAAAACAAAAACATAATGAATATCAACTACACCAACAAAAACATTATCAACAAAACCCACTACATCCACACATCCATCCACATTTGTATGGAACATATATTATCATCAAATCAAAAAAAAAAAAAAAAAAAAAAAAAAAAAAAAAAAAAAACCAAGACACATAACTTTGACCGATTACATATAAATATATTTACACAGTTTTAATTAAGAATATGATTGTAGCACCCCAATTTTTTTAAAAATATTTTATACCATTTCTTACTTAGAAAAATACTCACAGATTTTTATTAAAAATTTCGGCAGAGTTTCCCCTGAAATATTATCCCTTTTACAAAGGTTCCTTATGGAATTCTGCAAACAATTATAAATATCAATGTACCTGTAATATATTTCAATCATCCCCAGGCCAAGTCATTCAACATCATACAGGCAATAATATATAGGGCTCTGGGGGCATAATTCCTCATAATACACAAGATACAATTTAAAAATCATAAATTCTTTCAAAAACATATAAGATTTTTGTAAAAACTTTAGAAAAACCTTTCAAAACCCAAACCACAGACCCCGGTACTCCACAACGAGGTGGGTACGGGCTTTCATACTCCATCACATCACTATATATATTATTATCTCTTACAGTTGTACACATATTCCTCCATAATACAAACTATCACCCAAATACTATCTCCATCTCTACATAACTTAGGATAATAAAATATATAATAGATACATATACAACTTATTTGGCTACGGGATAAGTATAACTATCAAAATCAGACAACTACTACGGTAACTCACCTCGCTGCAAATCAGTACCTGTAAGAGGGTTAGGGAAATCCACCACCAGGGAGGGACTCCCTTGACCCCCAGAAGACAACATGGGTCAGCTATAACTGGTGTGAGTATGGTCTACTAGATTAGTTAATAAAACAAATGATAAGACATAAATTGAAAGAACTTACAAACATCAGGGTAATTAAATGTAACCTGAAATTTAAACATATAGACATAGTCAAAGTGATTTTGCACAAAGGAAATCCTTTGCATCCTTAACCAATCGACAAATCCATATTCACTCAATCTTATAATATTACGTTCATCCATTCTTATAATATCACATTTATCCATGACTAATAACACATCTCATAACATTTCATAATACACTAACCTTTATTCTCTTTCTACTTTCATCATACAGCTTATCTAATGATCATTCTCATTTTTTCATATACTTAATTCATTTTTATCTCATCATACAACCCAAATTACTTTTCATTTTTATTAATAATATATCTTTCTTCCATTTTCGCGTACACCTCCTATTACACTCTACTTTAACTTTCACTCTTATTAAATTATACCCTGCACTCCAAACATAGTTTGGGTAATACTACACTGCACCTCAAAGCCGATAGCTTTGGTAATAATCACCGTACCCCAAGTAGAAATCGGGTAATATAACATCACATCTCAAGTCGATAGCTTGGAATATTACTTTACTTTCATTTCCATCTCACAATACAACTATCATATCAACAACCCACCAATTTACCCTGGGAGTTGTGCCATGGTAGGTAGTTCCCACTATTCCCAAAGAAATAGCGGGCAAGTAGTTCCTCGACACAATTCCAAGGTATCAACTCATATCACACTTATCTTTAGTTTTGAAATCATTCCCATATCCATCACTTAACACACATCACTTTATGCATCATACTAATATCACATATAACTTTATTTTTCATTCATATCATATTATTACATTCATACACACTTTCTTTACTTCTTTTACTCTTTTCCATTCCACAATTTCTTCGAGTTATTCACATTACTTTTACATACATAATTCCTTCACTGTTATACTCATATTCCTAACATCATATTAATTTATATATATAGTTCTTTCATTTCTCATATTCAAATACATAACATTATACTAATTCACACATTTAATTCCTTCACTTTTTATATTTAATCCCATAACACAAATGTTCCTCTTTTCATAATTATCTGCACATCACCATTTCTATATTTTCACTTATAATTACATCAAGCAATTACCTCGTTTTTTTTACACTTATTTAACCACATACTTCTTTTACCATTCATTTTCATTTGCATACTCATGAATCGTATTCTTTCATACCCATCTTCATATATATACATTTTCTTTCACTCTACTTATTCATTTCCACTCAGATACTTACTTCACTTTCTCATTTCCACTTTACATCAAATACTTTCTTTTCTTTCTCATTCTCATATCACATCATATGCTTTCTTTACTTTCTCATTCACATTTCACTTTCTTTACTTTCTCATTCACTGTAACGCCCCGAATACCAAAACACTGAATTCGAGATGTTCTACAGGATCTTTTCGCTTTCTTTGAGTACAATTTCACAAGGAATTTAAACTTTTATTCTTTACATCAGAGTTACATCATATATTACATTTACATTTGCACAACGGAAGTAAAAATATACAACATTTACATAAATGTACAATAACATGGTAAAATCTTTATGCATCCATTCCTCTTTACATGTAATTTATCCTGCATACAAAACTGTGGGTACGTCAGTTTATTCAACCGACGATAATTATACATGGCCATCCTCTCTATGCCAGAAACAGTATAACGAATCTCATTTCTTAACAGATCACAAAACTTGTTCACATAACAATTAAAGTAAAGGGAAAAATCTTAATGATGTCGTGTCGTGATCGTGCACTTAATCCTTAATGCGATTACTTAATTTACATGACACTAATGCGCACTTGTTTGGATTCTATGCATCCCATACTACATAGGTCCGAGGGCAAGCCTCTTATTCGTACTTCATTTTTGTAAGGTTCAATCCCTCGCTATGAGTTAATCTACTACTGTAATTACAATGAGTATCCTAGATGATTCTATGAGTACAAGCATGTATCCTGGACCCTGGAGGGGAACCCCACGCCATGTCTTGACTCATCAAGCATGCATTCTGTGGCAATTCAGCCTCCTCCCTGAACACAATCCTCTTGCAGTCACCAAAACATCCCACAAGCGTGGCTAAAGTCCGATCATTACTGAGTTGTGCCCACGCCATGTCTTGACTCATCAAGCATGCATTCTGTGGCTCACACACCCGCACCGTAAACTCTAGTTCTCATACTTATGTTTTCTCTCACTTTCATCACATTTCCACTATGTATTAAATATTAGAATCATGAATACAAATCAAAGCTCTAGAGTTAGCCTCTCCACCAAACCGGACTTATTCATTTTATTTACACATGACCAACCTTGGTCTTCTTTTCAATTTCATTTCATTTCCATTGCCGGGGGAGACTTAGCTATTCTTGGTTTCAATTTACAATTCACAACTTTCAATTTGAGCATTTCCAACTCATGAATTCATTTATCTTTTTCCATTGCCTCATCATATCATGTTCTTAGCTTTCGTATTCATTTAATTCTTAATTCAAAACTATGATTCATTTCATGCAATTTCTTGATTCAAAACTATGATTCGTTTCATGTACAGCAACAAAGTAGAATTTATCCAACAACAGCCATAAAGCTCACAATCTTCAAAATAAACAGCAATTAAATCAAATTCTGAAACATCAAAATGTACTCTGGACAGTCGACTTGGAGAAGGTCCAGTCGACTTGTCCAGTCGATTCAAGTTCTTCACAACTGCTCGGGAGAGTCGACCGCTACACATGGCCAGTCGGCTGTCCCGAAACTTTCCATATTCTTAATATCATTCACATGACAGTCGACTGTCCTCAGACCAGTCGTCTGTTCTGGGTCTTAACAGTACATTTTCAAGTTAAGGGATTATCTTCCCATCTGCCTTTACTTGCACATGCATCATAGTGTCAATTTACACTATATATATTCATACTTACATATTTTCTTAACTGTTCAGTAACAACATAAAATTTCAAAATAACTAACATTGTCTTTTCTTCAAAGTGATGTTAAACATGCATTTACACTATTCAACATGATGTAAGTATCTCGTTTCATAGAATTCATGGAATAATTATAGTTTAATCAATGTATCAGTCGGCTGCTCATATCATCAGTCGACTGTACAGACTCTTTTCAATTTGTTAATCATCATTAGCTCTTTTTCATCTATTCGCATCTCCTCCATCATATATAACATGGGGAAAAGGAATTTAGCAATCATACTATTACTTCTGTTTTGCATACATTTATTAAAAATCATAAAAGATACGTCTCGTACCAGTCGACTTGTACATGTGACAGTCGACTGTACCGACTAATTTGTTCTTAATTAAAGTGTCGTTACTTCATCATTTAATCACCAACATAAGTATACACAAGACAATCTAATACATTTTAAATTCACTTTCACAAGCGTGGTAACAATCATCATAATCATGACAGGTTTCTACATTAGAAGTCCTGAGAAACATCCACCTTATTGACGAAATACTCGAAATCCAGAAAAGCTCCTCAATGCAACGCACCTTCCTTGTTCCTTGCTCCTTGCTCCTTGCCGAAGATTTCCAGATGAAGCCCGATCTCCACAAACAACACACACACCTCACTCACAATAATTCTCTTTATAAAATAATCTTAGTGTAAAGAACAATGGATAAGAGGGGGGGTATTTATACACCAAAAGGAGTGAGATGGAGGGCCAGGATTCGGTAGACGGTTAATGGATCAAGGGCTAGGATGCACTAGGGGGTTGAAATAACTACCCACGCTCTACAAAACTACCCACAACTCCACCCACTACTTCACCCAAATCCGGCCAACCAAAGGGGTGTGCTCTACACGTGTATGCAACATGCACGTGTATGCACAAATCACCCTACAAGAAATTGTACATCAATATAACAAGTCCTTTAAAGGGAATGTTACACATACAAGTTATAGAAAAATAAGAAAAGATTAGGTTCATGGGCTTAAAAAATTTTGGGCCAAAATAATTATTTTGAAGAAATCAAGTAAATTAACATTTGGGCTTAAGGGAAAATACTTTATAAAAACAATGTTCTTACTCATCATGTTGAAAATAATAGCAAAAATATTACACGTGCACACCACGTGCAACAAAATAAATAATCTTCATATATTTGGAAAATCAGGGTATTACAACACTCCCTCCTTAGAATAGTTCCGTCCCCGGAACTACAGTCAAGAGCGAGAAAACAAAGATACAACACAACACAAGAACAAAAAGATACAAAAATACAATCAAGCAAAAAGCTCAAGATAGTCCTTCAACATCCTCTCCTCAGATTTCCAAGTAGCCTCTTCAACCAAGTGGTTCCTCCAGACTACCTTGACCATCGGTATCGTCTTATTCCTCAAGACTTTCTCTCGACGATCAACAATCTCTACAGGAGACTCGATGTAGTTCAGGTCCAACTGCAAACCTTCCGGCACTTCAAGCAAATGATGACTCGGATCTGGAATGTAACCTCTCAGCATAGACACGTGAAAGACATTGTGCACCTGAGACAACTCTTCCGGTAATTCAAGCCGGTAAGCAGTTTTTCCGATCCTTTTCAATATCTTGTACGGGCCTATAAACCTCGGGGCTAACTTCCCACCTTTGCCAAATCGAACCACACCTTTATTGGGTGATACATTCAGAAAGACGAAGTCACCAACCTCAAACTCAAGGTCCCTTCTCCGGTTGTCTGCATAGCTTTTCTACCTGCTCTGAGCTTCTACCAACCTCTTCCTGATCAGAACAATCTTCTCAGAAGTTTGCTGTACAAGCTCAGGACCAAACAACTGACGCTCCCCAACTTCATACCAACAAACAGGAGTCCTGCACTTCCTGCCATACAAAGCTTCGTACGGCGCCATCCCGATGCTAGCCTGAAAACTGTTGTTGTAGGAAAACTCCACCAAAGGTAAACGCCTTTCCCAACTGCCTTCAAAGTCTAGTATACAACACCGAAGCATATCCTCAAGAATACGGTTGACTCTCTCAGTCTGCCCATCGGTTTGCGGATGAAAAGCAGTGCTGAAATCTGTCTTGGTACCCAAAGCTGTCTGAAGACTCTTCCAGAAATGCGAAGTAAACCGCGCATCTCGATCAGACACAATAGTTGACGGAACGCCATGAAGTCGGACAATCTCACCAACATACATCTCAGCCAACTTGTCCATCGAAGCAGTGAGTTTCATTGCCAAAAAGTGAGCGGACTTGGTCAGTCGATCGACTATAACCCAAATCGCATCATTGCCTTTAGAACTCTTAGGCAATCCCGTAATGAAATCTATACTGATGTTATCCCACTTCCATTCCGGAATAGGTAACGGCTGTAATAGACCTCCGGGTCTCTGATTTTCGGCTTTGACTTGCTGACAAACCTCACACTTCGCCACAAATTCAGCCACATCCTGCTTCAAACCTGACTACCAGAAATGCTGTTTGATGTCTTTGTACATCTTAGTACTCCCAGGATGTACCGACAAAAGAGTAGCATGTGCCTCCTGAAGAATACTCTCTTTTAGGTCCGCCTGATTTGGAACACATAGCCTATCTCCGAACCACAGCATTCCATCCCTGATTTGAAATCCGGGCAACCTGCCAACACTAACCTGCTCCTTCATCTCCAAGATATCAGCATCAACCTCCTGACTTGCAATAATCCTTGCATTCAAAGTAGGTTGAAGCCTCAACTGAGCCAAAGATGCTCCCAATCCTTGCAAGACAACCTCAATACCTGCTCGATCCAACTCCTCAATCAGATGCCTCTGAGTTGTAATCAAACAGGCTAGACTGCTCTTGCGACTAAGTGCATCAGCAACAACATTAGCCTTTCCAGGATGATACTTGATCTCAGGTCGCATATCCTCGAGCACTTCCAACCATCTCCACTGCCTCAGATTGAGATCCCTCTGCTGATATATGTACTTCAAGCTCTTGTGGTCCGTGTACATGTTCAACTTCTCACCGTACACGTAGTGCCTCCATTGCTTCAGAGCAAAGATAATCGCAGCCAACTCCAGATCATGAGTCGGGTAATTTTTCTCATGCGGTCGTAGTTGCCTAGACCCATAAGCGATTACTTTTCCTTCTTGCATTAAGACACAACCAAGCCCACGATGTGAAGCATCGCTATAAACGTCATACTCAACACCTGCTCTAGGCAAAGCCAAAATAGGTGCAGTAGTCAGCCTATCTTTCAACTCCTGAAAGCTCGCTTCACACTGCTAGGTCCACTTGAAGCTCACATTCTTCTTGGTTAGTCCAGTAAGCGGTACACCTATCTGAGCATAACCTTGAATGAATCTCCTGTAGTATCCAGTCATCCCAAGAAAACTTCTGACTTCCTTCACTGTAGTAGGCCTAGCCCAATCTCTCACTGCCTCTATCTTCTGAGGGTCAGTTGCCACTCCCTCCTTAGAAAGGATGTGACCTAGGAATGCCACTTCAGATTTCCAGAAATCACACTTGGATAACTTGGCATATAACTCCTGCTCTTCCAGCTTCTTCAACACTGCTGCAAGATGCTCAGTGTGCTCCTCCTCTGACTTGGAGTACACGAGGATATCGTCGATAAACACCACGACGAAAGAATCAATAAACGGCCTCAGAACTCTGTTCATCAAGTCCATGAAGATTGCGGGTGCATTCGTCACTCCAAATGGCATAACTAAGAATTCGTAATGCCCATGTCGAGATCTAAATGCAGTTTTGTGCACATCTTCAGCTTTCACTCGAACTTGGTGGTAACCTGATCGAAGATCTATTTTGGAGAAAACAGCTGCTCCTTGTAGACGATCGAACAAATCATCAATTCGAGGAATAGGATACTTATTCTAAACAGTGACCTTATTCAGCTCTCGGTAATCAATACACATTCTCATCGATCCATCCTTCTTCTTTACCAAAAACACTGGTGCTCCCCAAGGTGACGCACTAGGTTGAATAAAGCCTTTTCCCAACAGTTCCTCAATCTGCCGTTTCACCTCATCCTGTTCCACTGGAGCCATCCTATACGGTGCCTTAGAAATGGGTGCACTTCCCGGTTGAACAGTGATGCTGAACTCTACATCACGATGCGGGGGTAACCCAGGAAAATCTTCCAAGAACACGGTCGGATAGTCCCGAACCACAGGATTCCCTTGCAATTCCACAGGAGTCTCTTCCTTGCGGATAGTTGCCACCAGCTTAGAACACTTCTGCTTCCCTTAGAAAGTGACTTCAGGTCCACCTGGGGCCTTCACTGTTACCGTCTTGGTCTTACACTCGATGCTTGCACTGTACACCGACATCCAATCAATGCCAATGATAACATCGACTCCGAAGATAGTCAGCTCGATCAGATCAATGCCAAAGATTCGATCTCCAATCACAATCTCGCAATCAGCATAATACCGATCAGTGGTCAAAGTTTCCCCTGATGGAGTACCTACTGCTAAGATCTTTCCTGGAAAAGTCTTCGGTTCAACTCCCAACACTTTAGCAAATCTAGGAGACACAAATGTATGAGAGGATCCAGTATCGAACAATACAACAACTTTCATTCCATTAAGATATAGTTCTCCTGTTACATAATACACACCATCACATAACAGTTTCACAATATGTACGGGAAGAAGAAATGACAAAAACCACACTAAACATCAGCCCTCGTACCAGAGATGACCTGATCCGCCTCATCAGCATCAGCTTCCGTCAAAGCAAATACTCGCCCTGATTGGTACGGCCTCTTCCCGGTCTACTGTATTGGCACATTGTGATTGCCAGCCCGTGGTTTGAGACATTGAGATTGGTAATGTCCTTTCTCACCACAGTTGAAGCAAGTGACCGCGGAAGGTCTCACCACATTGTTACCAGGTCCTCCAGCTACACTGATAGCGTTCGCCCCTGTCGGTTTGAACCTCTGTGCAGATGGTTGCCCCCTGAAACTCCCAGAATGTGCGGGCCTCTTCCCAGACTGCCAGTCGTTCCTCCGGTTCTGAACAACATGGACCTGCTCCATATCTGCCTCCGTTGCTGCTGCCCTCTTGACCAACTTGTCAAATTGCCTGATACCAAGAGGTATCATCCGGGATCTCAAGCTTGGTCTCAGTCCATGCTCGAACTTACGGGCCTTCTTCGCCTCATCCATCACCAGTTCTGGAGCATACCTGGAGAGCTGAGTAAACTTGGTCTCGTACGCTCTCACCGACATGCTGCCTTGCTGAAGTGACAGAAACTCCATCGCCTTCTTCTCCTAGACGTCGGAAGGGAAATAGTGACTGCGGAATTCTTCCAGAAATTCCTCCCAGCCAAGCACTATGCCTCCCATGGTCCTCTTCATCGACTGCCACCAAACAGCCGTATCCTTCTCAAATTGCAAAGTCGCCAACTTGACCTTGCTGCCCTCCGGTGTCTCCAACACCTCAAAAATTGTCTCCACCTGACGGATCCAGTTGTCAGCCGCATCTGGGTCTGACTTTCCCTCGAATACAGGTGGTTTCATTCTCTTGAATGATTCCACTAGTTTGATCGCCTCGGGCACTGGATTCATCGGCCCCCTTGCTTGGTTTTGGTTCATAGCTACGACGTTGAGCGTCTGATAGACCCTCGCCAGTTCCGTTTCTAGATCCAAACCTTTCCCATTCCTAGCTCCTCTTCTCGACATATTCTGATGCAAAAGATCCATTAAATTCGAAGTATAAGACAAAAATTTTAAGTCAACTTGCATTTCATTGAATTTCAAAGTTTATACATTCGAATCAAAAACATTTTTGACATCAGAATAGAAGATAGTAGAAACTAAGACAATCTAATCCCTACGGGTCCTCTTCGCTGCTCGAAGTTCATCCCGTAGTTCATCGACTTCATCCTTCAGTACATCAGTCAGGTTCTTTCTCTTCTCAAGTTCCCAAACTCGATGACTGAGAACGGAATAGTCGGCCTTCCGCTTTGCCAGCTGAGCCTCCAACAATCCGACTCTCTCTTTCAGGGTTTCCACTTGCCTCTGAAGAGAAGCCCCAGTGCTACTGATGAACACATTATTATTCACTTTTTAGAGCAATAATCTTAATATAATTAGACATTTAAAAGCTCTCTATATGGTATTTAATTCCTATTTTCTCTTTTCCATAGGAAACAGCTTATAGCAGCAAAACGAAGCAGATTTAGGACTTCAAGGATAATACACAGCAAACTGCAGAGGATCAGTCGACTGGTTCCTCAACCAGGCGACTGGACAGGAGAAGCTGATTTTCCACAACTCTCGTCACAGTCGACTTACTCTCAAAGACAGTCGACTGGTATGATCAAAGGTGAAATCTACATAAGTCTCGACTCAGTCGACTGGTTCGAAGACAAGTCGACTGGTCTGCGGCGGAGTACAAAGATAAAATCTTCAAAGATACACCTGCATCTAATTTCAAATCTACTTGGATCAAGATTTTATACAGCGAATCAAATCTAAAGACAGGGTATTTTCCAAGTGAACAGATAAGGAAAGAAAGGAGAAAAGAGAAAGATATTAATCATCAAATCAAATAAAGAAGGATCTTCCTGAAAAAGGGGAAACCCTAATTCTCAGCCGTGTTCTATAAATATCAGAATACCATCTCCAGAACGGCTCTCTCTTCTCTCTCCACTCCACGACTCCATCAACAATCATATATCTCTGAAAAGCGACTCAATCACGAAGTTCCTGAACAAGCATCGAGAACATCACTCCATTAACATCGAAGAAGGAAAGAGAAGATCCAGCAACCAGAAGGCAGTCGACTGTGTGACAGCCAGTCGACCATATTGCCGGAATCCATTAGTTTATTTCTTCTTCTCTCTTTATTCTTTTTATGTTGATCATGTATTCAAACTTGTTAAGCAATAAAGTTATTATTATGTGGAACTAATTTCATAGTTGGGTAGATCGAAACCGTAGTTATGTAGTGCTATGTTCTTCTGAGATCTTCTAATTACTTATTGATTGAATCTGGTTGAATTGACATAGATTAATGATCATCAAACTTGGATCTTGAAGTCTGAGAGCAGTCGACTGAGGTGAGAGCCAGTCGACTGACATACAGCACGTGAGAATATCAAGTTTATGTTATCATTTATCTAAATCTGTTATATGAAGCATATTGAGACGACCGAATCTCGTGCCCATAATTTGTAACAAAGGAATCTTTAGGGGTTCTTGGTTCAATCAACTTAGAGGATCTAGATCTGATACCAAATTCTAGAACTTTAAGTGTTTGTTCGTTTCCACTGATCTTATGTTTTCTTTAAGAACAACTTAGTAAATACTAGGCTGACTACTTGATGAAAGAAACGAATTAGAGTAGATACCATGCCTAATTCTTGGCTTCGGGAAACAATACTTTAAGGAGTAGATACCATGCCCTTGAAGTGAACAAACATGAGTAATTAGAAGTAAAATTCAGAAGGTGACTTAGTATTACTAACTATTGGTGGAGATCAACAACCCAACTATTCAAGAGATATTTGTGATTCAACAATTCCTTCTTAGTTTTAATCTTTTTATTCCTTTTAGACTTTTAAAACAACTCATTATGATTCTTATTATTTTCTATTGATTAGTTAGTTGAAATCTACAATCTCTGTGGGATCGACCCTTGCTATTACTACGATTCGATTCGTGCACTTGCGAGGTTTTTTAATTTGTGTCTAGTTTTATCTATATATTTAGGTAGCTAGATTCCAACAACAAGTTTTTGGCGCCGTTGCCGGGGATTGTTTAGTATTTTAACTTACAAGTCAGTAGAATTTTATTAGTTTTTCTTTTCTTTTATTAATAATTTTTCTTTTAGGTTACAGGACTTCGGTGAATGCACGGTAGACGATCACTTCGACCAGAACTACTACCAATTGACGCTGAAACAGAACGCACTTTGCACAGACTAGGTAAGTTATTTGCAGCACACCAGTCGACTGCCCACACGAACCAGTCGACTGATCAGAGACCTAGTACACATACAGCAATGGCAGAAGAAACACCCAATCGCGTACCAATGCAGGACAAATTCACTCCTAAGAATATTGAGCAACCTTCCTGCATCTCTTTTCAACCTAATGCCACAGGGAACATGCACCTATCTCCTCATTTACTTAGTATGGTTCCCCACTTTAGTGGCAAACCAGACGAAGAACCTCATCTTCACTTGCAAGACTTTTTCGATCTTTGCAGGACACAAAGCGTCCAAGGGCTTACCGCTGAACAAATCAGGTTAATCTTGTTTCCTTTTTCTTTAAAACTTAATGCTAAGTTGTGGTATAATTCTTTGGAACCAGGATCAATTAATTCATGGGAGCAATTGGCAACGAAATTTTTGAAAGAATTCTTTCCAGCCCAAAAGACCAAACAGCTAAAAAGGGAGATTCAACTCTTCCAACAAAAGGATGGAGATTTATTCTTTGAGGCATGGAAGGATTTCAAGAGCAAGCTTCTCAAGTGTCCTACTCACAATCTGCCTAAGGACGATCAGGTACAAGCTTTTTATGAAGGTTTAAATGACACTAATAAAGCAATTGTTGATGCAGCTTGCAATGGCATTTTGATGAGGAAAAGTGGAGAAGAAGCTATTGAACTTTTTGAAGAACTCAGCGAAAACTCCCAACAATTCTCAACAAGAAGGGGACCTACGAAAAAACAGGGAGTCTACGAAATCTCTAATAATAATAACATTCAATTAGAAATGGCAAACATGAATAAAAAAATTGATATGCTTGTTAATGCAATGTCGACAATGGGTGGAGTTAAAAATCAAACAAATGAAATGTGTGCAATTTGTTCGCATTTAGATCACACAACTGATACATGTCCCATGTCTACTTTCACAGATCAGGAGCATGCGAATTATGTGGGTCGAGGAGTATTTCCACCAAAGAACAATCCATACTCGAACACATATAACCCAGGATGGAGGAATCATCCAAACTTCTCATGGAGCAATAATCAAAACAATCAAGGGAATCAATTCACACAAGGACATACAAGGAACCCTCAGATGGGAAGTGGGTTTGAAAGACCAGCTCCAGAACAGAAGAAGTTGGATTTTGAAACCACTGTTCTTCAATTGCTCCAACAACAACATCAAACAAGCAACCAACAAGGACAAGCAATTCAGAAGTTGGAGACCCAAATTGGTCAAATTGCAAAAGAGCTAAGCGAAAGAAAGGCAGGAGAACTCCCTTCACAAACCATACCAAACCCAGGAGGTAAAGAACAGCTCCAAGCAGTCACAACCCTAAGAAATGGTAAGATAATTGACAACATGGTTGGAACACACGCAGACAAACCAGTCGACTGTTCTTACAAGACAGTCGACTGCACAGACAAATCAGAAAAACAACCATCAAAAGCTTTGGGTTCAAGTAAGGTAAGTGAAAAAATAGGGACAGTTCCACCACCATTCCCTCAAAGGTTAGTCAATAAAAAGAAAGAACAACATTTATTTGACGTCTTTGAAACTCTCAAAAAGGTAGAAATTAATATCCCCCTACTTGACGCTATTAAACAAATTCCTTCTTATGCCAAATTTTTGAAAGACTGTTGTACTCACAAAAGAACATTTCAGGTTAAGGAGGACGTGGCGTTGACAGAAGAAGTGAGCGCCGTATTATTACGAAAACTACCCCCTAAACTGAAAGATCCAGGTAGTTTCACCATTCCTTGCAAAGTTGGTGAGCACTTCTTTGAAAAAGCACTGTTAGACTTGGGGGCAAGCATCAACCTTCTTCCTTATTCTGTTTACGAAAAGCTTGGATTGGGGGAACTCAAGCCAACATCCATCACTTTGCAATTGGCTGATCGCAGCATCAAGAGACCTAGAGGTATTTTAGAAGATGTCCTAGTTCAGGTAAATGATTTTATTTTGCCTGCTGATTTTGTTGTGTTAGATATGGAGGAATCTTCAATGTCATCCTCTCTACCGATCATATTAGGTAGGCCCTTTATGAGTACAGCTGATATAAAAATTTGTGTTAAAAAGGGCATTATAAGTATGAAGATAAACGGAGAAAAAGTGGAATTTAAAATGTTTGATACACTAAAATTACCACAAGATGATCATGAATGCTATAATATTGATGTGGTGCAGGAGATTGTTGATCAAACATTTCAGGTACATAGCGTTGAACCACTACAAGCCACAATCACTCAATCTCTAACTTTATCTCATGTTGAACAGGAATACGATGACTGGGAGATTGCAGAGACAGTACATCAACTTGAAACTCCACAGTCAGACTCAGGTAAGCCTGCACCTTTATTTAAAAAATTGGTGTCTGATAAAAAGTGTTCTTCTACAGATCAGGCGACTGATGACCAGAGTAAGTCGACTGGTGATCTAACCAGTCGACCAAACCCAGACACCCAGAACAAGTCGACTGCTGACATGGACCAGTCAACTGTACAGAAGCATCCAGACATTGAACTCAAACAGCTGCCCGATCATTTGAAACACGCATTCTTAGGTGAGAACCAGACGCTACCAATAATAATTGCTGCCAACCTAACTGCACAGGAAGAAGAAAAGCTGCTGAAGGTATTGCGAGACCACAAAAATGCAATAGGATGGACCATTGCAGACATCAAGGGAATAAGTCCATCCAAATGCATGCATAGAATATTGCTTGAAAACGATGCAAAGCCTAGCAGAGAGGCACAGAGAAGGCTCAACCCCAACATGAAGGAAGTGGTAAGAGCAGAAATTTTGAAGCTACTAGATGTTGGCATCATCTATCCTATCTCAGATAGCAAATGGGTAAGTCCTATACATGTAGTTCCTAAGAAAAGTGGAGTTACAGTGGTAACAAATGAAGAAAATGAACTTATCCCAACAAGAGTAACCACAGGTTGGAGGGTATGCATTGATTATAGGAAACTGAACAATGAAACCAGGAAAGATCACTTCCCTCTTCCTTTTATTGATCAAATGTTAGAAAGATTAGCAGGATATAGTCATTATTGTTTTTTGGATGGTTATAGTGGCTATAATCAAATTGCTATTGCTCCAGAAGATCAAGAAAAAACCACTTTTACATGCCCATTTGGTACTTTTGCTTACAGGAGGATGCCATTTGGATTGTGCAATGCTCCAGCTACATTTCAAAGATGCATGATGAGCATATTTTTAGACATGGTGGAAAGGTTCATTGAGGTATTTATGGATGATTTTAGTGTTTTTGGATCTTGTTTTGACGAATGCCTTAACCATTTGCAGCTTGTGCTTAAAAGATGTGAAGAATGCAATTTAGTGCTGAATTGGAAAAAGTGCCATTTCATGGTACAACAAGGTATTGTGTTGGGACATGTGGTGTCCAAAAGGGGAATAGAGGTAGACAAGGCAAAAATTGACATCATATCAAAACTACCCCCTCCCACTACAGTTAAGGGTGTTAGGAGTTTTCTAGGACACGCAGGTTTTTATAGACGATTTATAAAAGACTTTTCAAAAATCTCCAAACCCCTTTGTGATTTGTTAGCCAAGGATGTTGAGTTTATATGGACAAAAGAATGTACAAATGCTTTTAATACACTGAAAGCTCTTCTCATTTCTGCACCTATTGTCATGGCACCAGATTGGAGCCATCCTTTTGAGCTCATGTGTGATGCAAGTGATTACGCCTTAGGGGCTGTTTTAGGTCAAAGAATCAATAAGAAACCACATGTTATTTACTATGCTTCTCGAACTCTAAACGATGCACAGCTAAATTATTCTACAACTGAAAAAGAAATGTTAGCTGTTATTTTTGCTGTAGAGAAGTTTAGATCATATTTAATTGGTTCTAAAGTTATTGTTTTCACTGACCATGCTGCCTTGAGATATTTGTTGGCTAAAAAGGAAGCTAAGCCTAGGTTGATCAGATGGGTGCTGCTGCTTCAAGAATTTGATCTTGAGATTAGAGACAAGAAAGGATGCGACAATGTTGTGGCAGATCACATGTCCAGATTACTGCACGAGGACGAGAGAAATGTGCCCCCGCTGAATGAAAATTTCCCAGATGAACAATTATTTGCAATAAATATTCACACCCTCGGGGCAGTCGACTGGTCCCTCAACCAGTCGACTTATCTCTCTGAACAACTACCCTGGTTTGCTGATATTGTCAATTTTCTAACCGCTCATGTTTTTCCTCCAGGTATGACACATCAGGAAAGGAAAAGATTGGTGGATCTGAGCAAACACTATTATTGGGATGATCCTTATTTATTCAAATTTTGCTCTGATCAAATTATAAGAAGATGTGTGGCAGACGAGGAACAAAGGAGTATTCTACAACATTGCCACCAATATGCTTGTGGAGGACATTTTGGGCCAAAGAGAACAGCACTTAAGGTATTACAATCTGGTTTTTATTGGCCTAAAGTATTCAAAGATGCTTTTTCTTTTTGCAGGACTTGCGACAAATGCCAAAGGACAGGCAACATCTCTTCTAGAAATCAAATGCCACTACACAACATACAAGTAATCGAGCTTTTCGATGTTTGGGGAATCGACTTCATGGGTCCATTTCCTAACTCATTTGGTTATTTATATATACTTGTTGGTGTGGATTATGTGTCTAAATGGGTCGAGGCTGTCCCCTCACGAACTAATGATCACAAAGTTGTTGTCAAGTTTTTGCAGGAGAACATTTTCACTAGGTTTGGTACACCACGAGCAATAATAAGTGATGGAGGGAGCCACTTCAATAACTACCCATTTGCTTCTTTAATGAAGAAATATGGGATTACACATAGAGTGGGAACTCCATATCATCCTCAAACCAGTGGGCAGGTGGAGATTAGCAACAGGGAGATCAAGAGCATCTTGGAAAAGACAGTCAACACAAGGAGGAAGGATTGGTCGCTACGCTTGAATGATGCATTATGGGCCTACAGAACCGCTTTCAAGACACCCATTGGCATGTCACCATACCGTTTAGTCTTTGGAAAAGCATGTCATCTGCCGGTAGAGTTGGAACACAAAGCTTATTGGGCTATCAAAAAGTTCAACTTTGATATGAAACAGGCAGGTGACAAAAGGCGATTGCAACTAAATGAGCTTGAAGAATTGAGGCACGATGCATATGAAAACGCCAAACTATACAAGGAACGGACTAAGTTATACCATGATAAACAATTAGCAAGGAAGGAGTTTTATGAAGGACAAAAAGTATTGATCTACAACTCAAGACTAAGACTCTTTCCAGGCAAGCTCAAGTCAAGATGGTATGGACCATATATTGTCACCAAAGTCTTTCCACATGGTGCATTGGAAGTTCACAGCAAAGAACGAAATCAAACATTCAAGGTGAACGGACACAGGGCGAAGCCATACATAGAGATGAGTCTAGAACCGCAAGAGGAAGATGTGAATCTTCAAACCATTCAATACATTGCATGAACTCATCATGTCTAGCTGAAGACATGAAACACAGCGCTTATTGGGAGGCAACCCAACCTTCAGGGGAGTATTTACACTTTCCCTTTATATTCATTTTTATTTTTATTTTTCAGTCTCTCCTCACTAGATGGTAACACATGCCTATATCTTATGTTTTGTGCGAACATTGAGGACAATGTTCCATCTAAGTGTGGGGGTATTAGTTAGTTATATTTGGAATTTTTGATTTTTTTTTTTTTTTTAGGATAAACAATTTCTTATAAAGTAAGAGTAAGGATACTTATTTACTTTAGGATTGTTGAGTTTCATAATTCCCTACAAAAATTGTGTGCGTCATGCGATTATACATAATAAACAAATGTGATGCTTTTTCTGATAATTATTCCCTTCAGATCTAGTCCTAAATCGAGTTTAAGTAAATAGAGTGATACAATATATGTATATATATTTGAATAAAGTCAGTCTACTCCAATGTTTTGAGGGCTTAGTAACTAGGGGTATTCATCACCAATGTTTACCTTTACGTCAAACGGCAACTTGAAATATGAGTATGCAAAGCACTTTAATGTTTGTGACTTGTTGAGTAACCGGGTGGATACATCACAAATGTTTCGCATTCGCGTCAAAAGACAAGTGACAACGTTAAAGAAGAGACTCTAAAAAAAATAAAAAATAAAAAATAAAATAAAATAAAATAAAATAAAATAAAAAAAAAAAAAAAAAAAAAAAAAAAAAAAAAAACTCTAGTTTGCTACTGGATTTGTAGTAGAGAAAAGGGATAATCACAGACTGAGTAGATGCATACTATAACTACATTAATCGCATGACAAGTATGACTAAGTTTGGGATTTATGAATAGACAATTGCACTGGAGAAAGTGGGTATGTTTAACTTTACTTTATCTGAAATTGTTTGTAGTTTTGTAGTTTTATTTTGATGTCCACATAATAAGAAATCTTGATGGTTGAGCTTATTCTTATTATTACTCCCTTGTTCATAAATTCACTTTTTGCTTGAGGACAAGCAAAAGCTAAGTGTGGGGGTATTTGATGAACACATTATTATTCACTTTTTAGAGCAATAATCTTAATATAATTAGACATTTAAAAGCTCTCTATATGGTATTTAATTCCTATTTTCTCTTTTCCATAGGAAACAGCTTATAGCAGCAAAACGAAGCAGATTTAGGAC